>CM021102.1:631147602-631671813 GCA_007115665.2 Sequoiadendron giganteum
ATGTAGATTCCTTCCTTTGCCATTGATGTCAAAGGGGGAGAATGGGATAGTGAATAATTCCTTAATCATCTTAGGGGGGGTTGCGTTTTTGAAATTTTGAAGGTTGGCAGTGTAATTCATGTTGGTATTGATCTGACACTTAGTCATTTTTCAGTAAGAGTTGCCATCAATGCTAAAGGGGGAGATTGTTGGCAAGAGACACTACAAATGTCATTTGGTTTTGTCATTGATGGAGACCCTAGTCAGTGATTTGATCCACACATCATCATTTTATCATACCAGAAGTTAGATAGAAGTTTTGTGATTAACTGTCAAGCTAGAACATAACATCCGACAAAATTGTGTTCATTGATTCACATGTAATTTTTTGTTGTTATCTTTAGTTGTAGATCTCAAGGAAGGTTTTTTGGTATATTATCTCTATTACTCTTGAATCTTAGAGCCTTGTATTGATCCATGTGTGAGTTAGAAGATCTAGTTGATTAATGTTATGTTTAACAGTGCATGAAGGCCGACTTGGTGGATGTAGTTGTTGCGGATATTTGAGGAGTAGCTGTTTAATTATTTTTGTGTTTGAACATGTTGATTTTGGTTATCACTATGTTGTGGCCGAATTTGGTTGGTGTGCATTGAGAATTGATTATGGATTGAGCTGAAAATTTGTAAATATCTTTCATATTTTGTTAGAGCTAACTTATAGTGATTAAATCTTTAATTGCGAATATATATAAGTGACCGATTATATCATTTTGAGAGAGATGCAAAGTGTGTTGATGCAAGATGTAAATATCAAAAGGATTATAGAGTGATTATGCCTAGTTTCACTTGTGCATAAAAGGATTTGTGATCTGAATTGAAGCAAAGCAAAGCCAAAGAGTAGAATCAGATAGAATGTCAAGAATTCAATTGTTGAGCCTAACTAGAACTATAATTAGGCATTAACAGATGCTGCTTTCTCAGTTCAATTCTTTAGATGGATTTAATCTGAATGTTTTGTAAGGAATTGAGACTTTATATTTTGAGCAGTGATCTCTAGGTAGTGTGCTTGAATGCAAGTGCATTCCCATTTTGTAAACACTTATTTCTGAGTATACTCATATTGTGAATTGGCCTTCCACCGTGGTTTTTCCCCTAATAGGATTTCCACATAAAAATCCTTGTGTTATAGTGTTGTGGTTGTTTGTCTTATGTTCATGCATATTTATTTTGGTTGAATATTATAAGTGCTTTAACGATCAGATTAATAAAGTGAAAAAGTGTAGAAAACTGATTCAACCCCCCTCTCAGTGTTCCTTGATTCCAATAGTGCAAGCAAAGAACCAATCCCTATCAGCCAGATATCCACAAATAACCCAAAAAGCTAATATGAGACACAATGCAACACTAAACTGGCCAATCAACAACATATAAATCACATGGGGATGTTCCATAAAAATCAAAGTACACTTCCATAAACTTTCTTTATATTGTCATGCCATCAAAAACCACCATAGGTCAAACAAGAACATGAAAAATACATTTGGGAAGAACATGATACTTAATCATGAGATATGACATTAACATATTAGCTTGCAGACCACTTCAACACATGAAATTAGAATTGAGGCACAATTCAAATATTGAGAGAACATTCACCAAGCCATAAGAGTAGAGACACCAATGCGAAGAAATGAAAATAATTTCCTAGATTAGTCTGGATACTCAACAACACTGCCAACCTTCAACAAATCATAGAAATATCCTCTACGACATGGGTGAGCATAAAAGATAGGAGTGCAATATCCACAAAACACTAACATTGAATCCCAATCTGTAGGACCAAATCTTTAATAGGGGAGGAATATGGATCATTCTCCTAGATAGACTTCAAGATACCTTCCTAAACCAAAAAAAATTAAGCACCTTATAGAGGAAAAATATTTCTTTTAGTAACAAATGCTTCATCAGAAACAATAAGAGAGAGCATAAGACATATTGTAGTCCTTCAAAAACATCTATCCACTGTTAGCAATAATTATAATCCTCATCTTAATATATCCTTTTGAAACCAATCTTTGTTGATAGAAACCTAACACTATACAACATTTCTTGACATAGAATTGGGCAAGACATTAAACCATGATCTTTAAAGATTCTTCTTTAGATAAGGCATACCATCAATCATGAAATTTAGAAATACAAGTATTTGCATCAATATTTTTTACTTCAAAGTGGCAACTATTGCCAAAGATACAATAATATTCAAGTGTTGACATCAAAAACTACCATTAAACAGTGTTGACATCAATGACAACAACTGCCAACAATATCCCCTTTTGGCATTGATGACAAAAAAACATTTCTCACTCTCCACATTTGACATCAAGGACAAAGGGCCATACACTCCTACACAAAATAATAGGACATTCTATGACTCCATGAACAAAGGGAAAAAGATCTTTAATCGAAGCAACAACATATTTTCTGAATGTTTTCAAAAATACAACAAAATCCCCCCTTACTACCAATTCCCCCTGAGTGGGAGATCACGTCAATCCAGGAGAAAATGATATGACATGAATTTACCCCCCTAGAAAGATGCACCATCTATCCATCTAGTTAGAATGAGGGGAAATAACCCCCAACTTTTTTTGGAGATACTCAAAAGTATCCTTTGAAAGTTCCATTGTGAAGATATCTATAGTTTGATCCGTGGTAGGCACATACTCCATTCTAACTTCATGCGCTATAACCTTCTCTCTTAGAAAATGATACCAGATAGAAAGGTATTTGGTCCTTGAATGTATTACTAGATTCTTGGAAATATTAACATCACTTGTATTGTCACACAATATAGGAATGGGTTCATCATAAATCACCTTCACATCCAAAGAGCATGAGTGTAGCAAGATGCCACAATAATGTATTCATCTTCTATTGTGGATAAGGACACTAAGTCCTACTTTTTACTGAACCATGATTCCAATCTTTCTCCCAAAAATAATGCACTTCAAATTTTACTTCTTTGGTCATCCACACAACCTACCCAATCAACATCGATATAGGCACTTAAAGAAAAAATATTGTCCTTTTTATACCACAAGCCATAATCCAAATTTCAATTCAAATATCTGAATAAACTTTTCACAACATTTTCATGAGATTTATTTGAAAGCAATATTAAAACAAACTAAGATATGTAAAACATCCACCAAATCTCATACAAATGAATTTATATATGCACAAAATGGAACAAGTACCCAAACATATTCTTTGAAAAATAGATAGGAATTCATAACTATTTGTAGCACACTCCTATTTGAAATTGTACTTGTGGACCCCAAAAACATCTGATACAACAAAGTATCATGTATTTAACACAATTGGACATATCCATGAGACTATATGGACAAGACATTCTTTCCAGAGGAATGCAGAACATTCCAACAAGCCTTCACCATTTCCTTACTCCACCAAATCACAAACACTCTATTACTTACAACACCTTCACATCTTGAGTAACTTATATTTTAGTCCACAAGACAAAACCCTTTCCTATGGAAAGATGTAGACCAAAATACCATGACTCTACCAAAGAGTATGTACTGTGAATGTCTTGGAAGAATTTTGAAACTTATCTTTATGTGTGATACACAAAATTAGAATGATATCAATCAAGAAATGTGTACCAACCTTCACACATCTTCTAGAACTTCCACCAAAAACTTCAACAAAGGTTTATTAATGCTCAACAGACCTACACACCAACTGATCTAATCCAAATCTTTCTTCATGCTAAAGACTTCAACACCTTTTCCCTTTCAGGGGTCTAAAATATTTTGCAAGTCAAATCTCCCCCTAAGATAATGCATGTTATTTTAGTTTTAAACTTGGAATCTTGTGTAGAGTGCATAAGAGTGAAATCATCCTTATTCTCATGATCTTCTAATTTATTTCCCTTCTTTTTTTGATAGAGTGTTTCATCCCTTTTCTGATTCTAAATAGGTGGCTTCATGAAACCACTCCTACAATGGTTTGCATTATGTACCATCTTATTACATTTTTAGCACATAATTTTATGCTCTATAATAAGGTTATTCCTCTTCACCTTAGATCTGCACTCATCAGCCTTGTGACAATAGTTGTTACAAGCATAGCAATAACCATGAAATAAGAGAGTATTGTTTCTTTAAGGCATAAAATATCTTCAACCCATGTTATCATTTCTTCTTTGTCTAATTTTACAATCAATAGCATTATGCCCAGATTTATTGCAAGAAAATAGTAACCTTAAAAGGATTGATTGAACCTAGTAGGAGTATGTTGTCTTGCAGATGAAGGACTTATGAATCCTTTTTATTTCTGAATAGGGATGAATCCATGTTATTTATTTCCATTTTAAACATTCTTTTAATCCTTAGAGACATTCTTCTTAGAGTATTTAGTACAAGCTTTCTCCTTTGTTTCATTCCTTTCAATTGATTTGGAGCTATCCTTAGGACCAAACTTCTTTCCTTTGTTAATTTGTTCTTTTTCTCTTTTCAAGGCATTCCTCAAAGTGATAATCTCTCGCTCAAGCTTTAAGCATTCAAAAACCTTGTTATTGAGCTTGAAATTCAAGTAATTTTCAATCCTCTTTCCTTCTTCAACTTTTATTTTTAAGTCAAAGATCACGCCTTCTACCCTTTTTAGTTTGTTTTCATAACTTTTACCTTCTTCTACTTTGGCTTTCAATTTGTCAGTTTCTTCCTTTTATTTTTCAAGCAAGCTTTCATATTTCTTATTTAGTGCCTTTGCTTCATTTAGGTCTTTTAGAGCAAAATAATATTTTCCTTTAAAACCTATTTCCCAATCATCTAAATTGAAGTACCAAACTTCAGGTTCCATTGATTCTAGATCCGGATCATAAGAGAACATGTCTTCATAACTCAAGGAGTTGAACTCCTTATATTTCTAAACATTACACATTTTGTTAGCAATATTAAAGGCCATAGAGAGGGTTTCATCATTTGAGTCATTCACCTCATATTTTGAGGAACCATTACTCTCCTCAAAATAGAGACCCTTTTAAAACTTATCTCTCCATTTACCATCATCTGATTCTTTATAAGGAAATTTATATGCGAAATGACCAATCCTACCATAATTGAAACATTTGAAAGGTAACTTATTTTTATACTTGCCAGTGCCTTTCTTCAATCTTCTTACAAATTTTACTTCAACTTCATCAAGGTAATCATTTTAATTAGTAGCTTCATCTTCAATCTTTTTATTGTCTTTGAACACAACTTCCCTTTTTGTAACATCTTGATCAAACTCTCTCATTTCAAAGACAATAAGAGCACCAAACATTTCATCAATAGAGTACTGATCCAAGTCTTTAGATTCTTCAAGTGTAGACACCTTATGACTATAATTTTTAGGGAGAGATCTAATAACCTTCTTAATAATCTCACTTTATTTAACTTCTCCACCAAGACCAGAATGATAACTTCTTGTACTCGGAGCATGTAACTTGCAATATTTTCATCTTTTGTCATCTTTAGAGTCTCAAATCTACTTTTGAATATTTGTATCTTAGCTTGCTTCACTTTTGTATCACCTTCATAAATGTTTCCAAGTTTTCCAAAAATCTTTAGCAAAGCTAAAATTCATCACCTTCAAGAGCTCTGAATCAACTAATCCACATAAGAGAGCATTCTTAGCATTGGCATCACATTTATATAATTTGATTTTAGTAGGATCTGTTGGAGGAGTAGAAGGAGTAGTATAACCATCTTTGACTGATTACCAAACACAAAACCCTAGGGAGTTTAGGTTTCCTTCTATTATTAGTCTCTAGAAAGAACAATTAGTCTCATCAAACCTAAGCCTCATGTATGAATCATCATTTGCCATCCTATATCTTTACCTCAAGCTGTTAGGATTCTTCGGAGGAACTTGGCCTTAATACCAATTGTTGAAAACACCTGGAGACTAAGAGTGGGGTGACTCAATCTACTCAAAACTTAAACCCTTTTGGACCTTAGAAACTATTCTTAACTCAACCAAGAACCCTTAAGCAGATTACCAAAAAGATATACTAGTTTAAGACCTCAAAAACTTTAACAATGAAATATATATAAAATCTAACTCTAATAAAATCAAAAACAAAGAGAAAGAAATAGAGAACACACACAAGCACAAGGAGACACTAGATTTACATGGAAATCACAACTATGGAAAAAATATGGTGAGATTTAACTCACAATATAGAGGCTCATTGAAAAAAAAACATGCAATAAGGAACACTACATTAGAGAAATATACAAAAAGCACATGCAAGACTGAAGCACCAACCAAATCTAGGAGAAAGATATAGAGGACCTAATGAGATTCACTATCTCAGAGTAGGATACAAAAAGTTTAATATAAGAGATTACAATATTTGTCAACAATTCACTCTATTGACTGAGGCATTAAAGCACAATTGATTATTCCTTTCACACACTTTAGCACTATCTCTACTAGATATTCAATGCAATTCACACACACTTCTTCACACTTGTACACTTCTCTTTTCTTATTGCATCCAAAACAATATTGTATTTATATCCACCACAACTCTTAAAAACTTTAATTAGGTTGGCTAGGAAGAAGATAAAAAATAAATTAAACAAGTCATCCACCAAAGCATAATGTTGTCCTATCCCAATGATAGAGAGGACCAAAAAAACTTATCACATATTTTAATGTGATCCAAAATAATTCACACATTGACACACAACAATCTAAGTAATCATCAAGGAAATGTGTAGAAGAAATGTGAAGCACACAACCAATCGACTTAGAAAAATACTTCTAATTGGATTTACTTGATACACTCCCAAGAAAGATAGGTCAAGAACCAAATCTATCATAACATATATTCAATTGTTGGCACAAACCCCCAAGCACATGGAACAAGAAAATAAATAAGCCATGTCAGCCAAATATCCACAAATAACACAAAATCCAATATGAGACACAATGCGACACAAAAGTAGCCAATGAAAAACATGCAAATCACATGGGGATGTTCCTTGAACATGCAATAACACTTCAATACACTTCCTTTATATTTTCATGTCATCAACAATCACTGCAGATCAACTAAGAATAGGAAAAATACATTTAGGAAGCACAAAATACTTAATCATGAGATATGGCATTAACATATCAACTTGTTGACCACTTCAACACATTAAATTGGAACTAAGACACAACATAGACATTGAGAGCACATTCACCAAGACACAAAAGTAGAGACATTAATGCAAAGAAATGTGGAGCATTTCTCAAACCAATCTAGACAATCAACAATGTTGCCAACCTTTAACTAATCACATAAATCACCTCGACAACATAGGTGACCAAAAAATATAAGAATGCAATGTCCACATAGCACTAGAATTGAATCCCAAACTGCAAGACCAAATCTTCAATAGTGGAGGAATGTAGAGAATTATCTTAGACAAACTTCAAGGCAACTTCCTGAACCAAAAATACTTAAGCACCTTCTAGAGGATACATCTTTCTTTTAGTAACACATGCTTCATCAAGAACAATAGGAGAGAGCATAATAAATATTATATACCTTCACCATTTCTTTATTGTCAACAATGCTTCTTATCCTCATCTTAATGCTTCTAATCCTCATCTTAAGATATCATTTTGAAACAATCTTTGCTAAAAAAAGAGCACTATACAAATTTTCTTGACATAGAACTAGGCAAGACATTCAACCATGAACTTCAACAACTCTTATTTAGATAAGGCATGACATCAATCGTGAACTTAAACAATACAATTATTTCCATCAATCTTCCTTACTTCATAATGGCAAGTACTGCCAAACACACAACAATCTTCAAGTGTTGACATCAACAACTACCACCAAATAGTGTTAACATCACCAAATGCCATCAAATAGTGTTGACATCAATAATAACAACTACCATGTTCAAGTGTCCCACACCCTTGTCTAGCCCTTTTGGGCTCTAGTTTGAATATGTCAATATTGGTATTTTATTATTTGAAATTCTAATTTCATTCTATTATTGGTATTTGATTTTTATAAATTAGAATAATTGCATATAAATACTAGTATTTTTCATCATTTGAAATCCTAGCAATTTTATTGAGCAAACTGAAGGTCCTAAAATTAGTCAAGGAAATTCAAGGATACAATTAGAAACATTATCATAGCACTTTCATCTATCAAGATCAATATTACAAGACATAAAGAAGAGTGAAGAAAATTATATGCAAGAAGCTATTATGATCAATCATGCCAAATTATGAAGATATATTGAGTTATCATCTACATGCTAGTTGCAGCAATCTATTTCTTTTGGGAACCAATATTTTGCAAGTCTATTAAGCATTCAAGGTGTCCATCAATAAAAAAATTTAGCAACTTGTGTGACATCACTTCATTAAGGCTTTCATAGTAGGGTAACAATGTCATTTATTATTTATCATTTCAGTCAATTATCATTGTTTTGGCCTCTACCTGACCTAGGGTATACCCTCTCGATCAACATAATTTTTTGTATGAGGAGGTAGAAATACCAAAACATGGTTTGACTTGGGCATGCTCCTATACAACACAACCTTTGCCCCTCTTTTTATTTGTGCATGTCAGATCTAAGAGTTTCAACAAAAGATAGTTCCCAAAAACATAGTGTAGACTATAACCTATAGTTTAGAGTTTTCAAGTTCAAATAAGGAGGAGACCAATTAGAAGGGCATCCCATGCTCTAGACCTATTATTTTAGTCTCTGATTTCTATCAAAAATACATATTACTTTTCCCTCCTTAGATCTACTTTTTGTTTCCAAAATTTTAGTTTCGTTTGTTCGATAAATTACATTTTTAGATCTAGAGTTATATGTCGATCAGGCTTGTTGAAACATACATCAAATTTATCTCCTTTACAAATCAATAAAATTGTAGACCCTAGGAGGTTGTCTCTCCCTCGTGGAAGAAAAATAACCATAAAACCTAGGTAGTTTATGTTTGAATGTGGAATCAAAGTGAAAAGGTGATAATCCTAGTTAACCTATTTGGATCTAGGATCACTTTTACAACTCTAAAAATAACCACTGTGATCATAATTGTACAAGATGTTACATACAAGTAGAAAAATTTGAAATGGATCTACATTGCCAATCGAATACTATGCCAATCGAATACTACTTGGTCACAACATGTCAAAAGAAATTCTATCCTAATCACCAACTGTGAATGGATTTTGTGGAAAAAATTGAGTAATATGTCCAACCTAAGCAAAAACATATAGCATGATCCAATAATTTGAGGCTGTGTGGTTTGCGGTCTACCCAACTACTGATAGGTCAAGTAACAATAAGTAGTACGAGGTAGAGTAGATGGACGTGTTAGAAGAATATCAATATTTGAATAAAGACATTGGTTTGAGCATGTCATTATACTCTATTCTTGGAAGATATTAAATCCATGACTTCATAGTGCTATTAGTGACAACAACTAGAATTCTAGATTGAGATTTGGGACAACTCTTAAAGACCCTAGAGATATTATGGAGATTCTTTCAATGAAGGTTTATAGTTGGTCAGGGGTTGGGATAGTTCTTGAAGATTATAGAGTTATGATGGAGACTGTTTTGATAGAGGTCCATAGAAGGAATTTAGGGTCTAGAGTTGGGATTGTTTGTGGTCCTTTAGATCTTCCTATTCTTCTAGGAAAAAAGGTTATGTATAAGGATTTTGACTACAATATTTCATCTTTTTAATGTTTCATTACCATTGTACCTTTTTTTAACTTCTACTTTTGGACTTTAGAGATGGAAAGAACTTTGATATGCAAGATTCTATGATGTAGAAAATATCTAAATTTTGCACTTACTCGTGTATTCCAAGATTCCAAAAATATTTCACAATTTTCAACTTATGCAAATGGGAAACTTTTGACAACTTGCAATTGTACTTCTAGGAACTAGAAGACTTTCATCATCTGCAACTGACATAGTGTATTTCAGAATTGTGGAAAATCTTCACTCTACAATTTTGGAAAATTTCCAGACTTTATAGTTTCAATGATCAAAATCTACAATATACAATATTATAAATATTTAAATATCAAAATTTAAATTTTAACATTATATTTCACTTTTGACTTGATGAAACTTTTAATTAAATTAAATATAGAAAAAAATTAATCACAATTTTTTTTTTTTTTTTATAAATAATTTCAAATGTAAACTTTACAAATTCATTGAAAAATACATAGAAGTTTAAATTCAAAATTATTGAATAAAGAAATTTAATATTAAAAACTTAAATTATTTTTTTATAACATGAGACCAAGCATAATTGAACACATGACACCATAATGGAAAATCATCTAACTACAATATTATTACAAATGTGGCCAATCACCTAAAATGCAAAATGTATGAATAATAATATATGACAAAAATAAAATGTATTGGAGTGTGACAAAAAATGTATGGCCACAAAATGAGACATAACGACAAAGTGATGCAATGAGAATGTGCAATTCATAACTTGCAACAACCTAAACTTGACCTACGATGCTATATGCAATTCTTAAAAGCGTTGTGAGACATCGCCGAATGTGATATTCCAACAATATGTGATAGGTAAATGAACTAAATACATTTTTTTACAAATTATGTCAAAAAGGATCAAAAAATAAACATCAAAGCAATCTATCACAAGCGATTAAAAAGATGCTAATAGTGCGACTCAACAAATAATTGAAAGAAATGATTCCCAATTTTGACAAGAATTTGGAACATATTGTGAAGGGACACAACACCTCCATACTTTATCTTTAGCATATCCCTAATTATATGCATACCCACACATTCACTATCATTAGCCAATAATTGCAGCTATCTTATTAACTCATGTTCATATGTTCAATCTTGTGGAGCTCAATTTCAACCATCGACCACTTATGATTGACCCCCAAAATTCAAATCCTCAATTTTTTTATTTTTATTTTTTAAATTTGGTGGCTCGTGCTTACTAGCTATTATGATCTAACTTGATATGTGTTTGTGAGATTTGTTTCTATATATTTGTATTTTAAGACATTCGATGCGGAATTGATTCATAAAATGATCAGAGATCTACAACAAAAAATTATTCAATTAGCATTTCAATATGGAGCACAAAAAGACATCTATTGAATCATAACTTGCATGTAGGACACTTGCATGCTTGAGAGTGTTGTCTTTCAATATTTGTCCAAGCCTGTAAAAATGCTCTAACAAGATGATTGACCTCAGAAAACTTGACCCGCATAATTTGACAACTTCCCCAAACTATTTTTAAATACCACCAATACTTAAACATAGATTTCATTATAAAAAATGAAAACAATTAAAATTGTAAAACTTGTGTACAATAAAAACATTGACCCAAATTATAAGTAACCTGTTGATCAACAATAACCATCATTATTATAAATGTCCGATGTTAATTATAACATGAAAATCACTCAAAATCAACGAGCTTCCTTTAACATATTTTTAGCCATTAGAGTAAGAATGTTTCCTCCCTTTTGCAATCTGAATCCACAAATTATATTGGCCGATATTACAAACGAAAATGTATCTGCATTAAATACTAAAGATGGATAAAACTTCGCCATCTTCATCTTCATCTTCAAACCAGATTCTCGTTAACTCCTCGCCCATTTCTTTCAAGCAATAGTAGCTTAAAGACAGGGATTAACAAATATCAAAATAGTGATAGAATACATCACAACTCTTTTTAACAGAGCTTCTACACTTTTTATTGGTTTGGCGAGACATTACATGACCCTGGCAGTTTGGCTGACAGATTAAAATGGGAACTAAAGAACAGTAAAAATAGAAACGGACGGGAAAAGGTGGAAGATAAAGACTCTTCAACCATGGAAAAGGTATTCCCCAGTGCCACATAAATTCTAACATCACAGCTGAAAAGGAAGATCTGAAATCATAGCATAGTCCTAGACTCCTAGTAGCATTATCGCATATCGCAAATAAATGGAGAGAGCTCCTTCCACCTAGATGATAGTGTGACCCCTTTATCGCCACTGGCTAGAATTTTTCCTTGAAAAATACTCAATCAACTCCCCTGTGAAGCGAGACATCTGCATTGAATGATTATGTTCCTAAAATCCAGACCACCATTCATTGGAATTCAAAAATATAAACCTCGTGTATTTATTGTCATGAAATATGTGAAAAAGACAAATAATTCGTAGAAAAATAGTCAAGATCAAATTAGGAATGTGAGGATTTAATTGAATCGACACACAAATACTATCTAACAAGTAAAAGACCATACAAATATCACCATCCACTTGAGTAACTAAAAACTATCCCCTTGAAGTGGTTGAGATGAGCTTGCTTCAATTTGAGGCTTTGCTATTGTAAACCTCATGTATTTATTGTCATGAAATATATGAAAACGATAAAGAATTAGTAGAAAAGTAGTCAAGATCAATTTAGGAATGTGAGGATTGAATTGCATTGACATAGAAATACTATCTAACACACTTTAAAAAATCATATAAATATCACCATCCACTTGAGCAACTAAAAATTATTCCCTCAAAGTAGTTGAGATGAGCTTGCTTCAATTTGAGACTTTGCTATTGTAAATCTCATGTACTTATTGTCATGAAATATATGAGAAAGATAAAGAATTAGTAGAAAAGTAGTCAAGATCAATTTAGGAATGTGAGGATTGAATTGAATTGACACACAAATACTATCTAACAAGTAAAAGACCATATCAATATCACCATCCACTTGAACAACTAAAAATTATCTCCTCAAAAGTAGTTGAGATGAGCTTGCTCTAATTTGAGACTTTTCTATTGTAAACCTCATGTATTTATTATCATGAAATATATGAAAAAGATAAAGAATCAGTAGAAAAGTAGTAAAGGTTAATTTAGGAATGCGAGGATTGAATTGAATTGACACACAAATATTGTCTAACAAGTAAACAACCATATAAAAATCACCACCTGCTTGAGGGAAAAAAAAAATCCCCTCAACGTGGTTTGCATGAGCTTGCCTCAATTTGAGACTTTGCTATTGTAAAGAACTATGACATAAAGTGAAATTAAGTTGAAATAATAGAGACTCAACTCTAAAAATCTAAATAAGAAGTATATAAAATTCTTAACAATTTATCTAACCAATTGAAAATATATGGAATTGAGTTCCCTTTTGTTAACTCAAATATCAAGATTGGTGTTTGCCTCTTTCAAATTTTCATAAATTTGATAGTCACTCAATTATTTTTTGCATTAAAGCTCATTATATTTGTATTTGAATTTTATGAGTCACATTTAGTTGAATAGAAGACTCTTGTAGTAGTGCTAATGATGAATTTTCCATTGAGGATCTATAATGTTTTCTTCTATGTTTGAAACAATAATTTAATGCCTTACAAAAAATATCATAACATGGAAACATGTTAAACTAAAAACCTACCTTATAGAGCTTAGAAATGTCAATTTACTTTATGCATTAGACTTCCTTTGCATATATCTTATATTTCAAGTCAACATATGTATTATTTCTCAATAATATGGAAGAAATTTTTAAAGTAGTACTACTTAGATGTTCATGCTAGGATCAAGTGTCATACATATTGAATTCTTAATCTTTATATTTATGATTTAATTTCTACTAATTATGTGCCCACATGAAGGGTGTCTCATTTGACATTTGGCAAGCTATAAGTAATATTGGGTCCCAAATTCATAGGAACAATTCTATAGCATCAACCTATCTTCAAGTCTAGGGATTTTCCTTCATGAAGATATAATATGGACTTGTCAATAGTGTATGTATGATTAATTCCAATGCTTAAGAGTGGGTATTTGCTCCTTCAATTTGCACTCAACTAAACCTAGGAGGGTGTTCCTAGGAGTATCCTTCATGGGATACTTGATAAAAATGATATAATAAAATTGTAGTGCCTCTAATGCTTGTGATCTTTAGTATATTTTTGGATTTGATCGTATGCTTATACTTGTATATTTGATTTAGGATTATTCATAGCATCATTATTATGTATTGACATTAGTTTTGGATGCACCCTTCAATACAGTTATATTACGATCATGTTATGATGTATTATGTTGTTTTATTTTGATGATTATGCACATGCATGTTTTGATGAATATTTTATGATTATGTTGTATACCCCATTCGGAAATCATATGTGTTTCAACTATTATGTATATGCACAGGTACTCTTGACATGTGTTTTGTGGATATAGGCACATGGAATTTTTTTACCTAGCTGCATAGGTCCGAATTATTCCTAAACAATGGTTATATGGGAGATGTCACATTGGCCATAAATGTTAACCTTACTCATCATACCCAATTCGAGTGCAACTTCCCATTATCCTACCATGTTAACTAGATACCATCTTTGGTATGATTTTAGATACTGTATCCTTCTTATGGAAGTCTAGTGAAAGTAGATGTGTGTTGTTTTATTTAATTTCTAATTTCAATATATTTATTTAAGTTTGTATGCTTATATGGATTTAGTGGTGAATTTAAATGCTAAATGACATTTGGAAATAGATTTAATTAATTATTTGGATTTATGGGAGTTTGAGGGAGCTTCAAATTAAGAAATGAAAAATATGAAATTATATTAGTTTTTTTAATTTTGTTTTAAAAAAGGGTAAATGGGGAAAATAATTTAATTTCTAGGTTATGTTTTATTTGTGAAGAAATTTGGAGAGAAAAACCCTTTTTTGGGAAAATTTGTATTTTGTTGATTGGGAGTGCAATCAAAGGAGGAATTCAACGAGGTTAGATTCATTGGGTTAGGAATCAATATGGGAGTGTGTTTTTGATTCTTGTGGGCTCTTGTTTGACATGTATGATGTGCTATTCGTTTCAAAATTTGAAAAGGATTGAGACCTATTTTTTATTGTTTCTATTAATTTAATAAATTCCTTTCAATTTTGTATGTAGGAATAGGTTTAGGGGAGTCTAGAATCCTCCCAACATATTTTATTTTATAGTTTAGCATGTTAACTTGGTTTGATTCAATTTATTTTTGAGATTTCCTAAAATATGAGGTTATAATACCCAATTTTTTGGGAATTATGTAAAATGAATGTTTTATAGCTTAAAAGGGATGTTGGGAACTTTTGCTACTAGAGGGAATTTTTATATTTTAAATTTTGAAAATTCAAAATTTGGTGAATTTTAATGTAGTATTTAATTTTTTTTGGCTTGTAGAAATATTAAGAAAATGTAAAAAAGTTCACAAAAATTGATGTTTTAGAATGTTTGGACAAAGTTTTACTTCATGAAATGTGAAAATAGACCTATTATAGAAACATGTCATGAAAAATGGATCAACTTGGAAATTTTTCATTGGTTTATGTTCCATTCTCATTGGAGGGTGTGATGAACTTAGGATGTAGACCTGTATTAGAGAGGGTTATGGTAGTGGCTCCCAACGTGTCCTCAACCTAAACTAGAAAGTTGGTCAATCATGAGTGGAGTGTCAGCTAATCAAGTGACAACTAGTGAAACATGGGTAATCAATTAAATTTAAGATAATGGATACCCCTCTCATGCCTTGATTGTAAAGGAAAAAGATGTTTGGGAAGTCATACCAACTTAGGGAGATTTAGTATTTCAAGGTCAATTATCCTCATCCATACGAGAGGAGTAATAGATTCCATGTGATTCCATACCATAGAGAATTGTGATGGTAGTCCCTAACTAGCTCTCTAGTATCTAGTCCTAGAGTAGTTTTGAGTAGCACCTAAAGAGAATTTATGATTTCTTTGATGTTTGATGTTGACTTCATTACATCATTATATTTAGTGTATTCTCTATCTCTTATGTGAGTGTATTCCCCTCTCCCCATGTGTATTGTATGTGTGTGTGATTTCTCACCTTGTGAATATCTCATAGCATGGTGGGGCTAGCCTACAAGTGTCACATTGTTGGTGGTGTGAAACCACCACTAGGGAACAGAGGTTTATGGATCAAGAGGAATCATGGTATGATGATGTGATATAAGAGGAATTCACTGCACACGAGTCTCTTTATTCTCAAGAGATCACAAGGGAACAGACTTCCCTTATACACCTCAACTTGAACAAATCAATTAAATTGTAAAGGAAAGCGAAAAAGCAATCTCAGACCCTGAGAGAGCAAGACTTCAAGATTTCTACCTCTGGCTAGAGAGCTCTCGACCAAAATATGTCAGTGCAGTTTTATGATGCCAATGCGGTGTGTCGTCATGTAAAAGATGCATTGGAATCCTAAACCATAAATAACACAGGAGCTCAAGCGGGTGGAATTGGATCTCACTTCTAGGCTTGGTTCAAAAGCATATAAGGCCAAATAATCAATAGAAGGCTAGAATCTAAGAGGAAATACAAAGGAAATTGAAACAAGATTACCTTCTACCATGTGTTCGAATCTCCACTCCAAGCTTCACTTGGTTACCTACACATAAAAGATCATGGGGGAAAGGTTGGGGCTATATAGGGGTCTGCCTTAGTCAGACCCTCATTTTGGTGTTCCCAGCTCCATGGAAAGCTAGGTTTGGAAAAGAGTCTAATGGAAGTAAACAAAGTGTGTGGTGAAAAAAAAACCCACTTTAGAGTAGAGCCCACACCACAAAGTAGTAAATGAACTAGTAAGAAAGAGTGATAGAGAGAGAGCATTGCCCACAAGTCAAGACCCTCTTCCGGAGCACACAAGTGCATCACTATGTGCTTGCTTGAGAGCTTGTAGCTATTGGAGGGACCTCAGTTCGGCATGGCTTTTCCTATAGAAGTGTTGCTATTCCAGGATAAAGCTTACCCAAGACTAGAGCAAGTAGTGATAATTATTCAACTGATGACTTCCAACCCCAAAATGAGAGCCAAAAGGGGTTTTTCATGCATGCAAGGGTGGCACAAAGATGTTACACTTGAATAATAATTGCTAAGACATGTGTCGCAAGGGTCAAGATTCTAGATTTGACGTTTCAAACTTAGAAAACCATTAGGATGCTAGCACATTGCACACATGTCTGCATGCTGTGTAGGCATCTGAAGCCTAGATTTTTTGGGAAACACTTTGTCAGGCTTCTGCCATTTCGCAATGTGTCTGTATGGAGTCAGAATCATGAAATTCTGACTCATGGTATTTTGCCATTAATGTTTCTAGGGTGTCATAAATGCTAGGAAAGATGAGAAAATGTGGAATTTCCCCTAGGTGCATTTCTATGACATTACATTTTACCCCCACTTTAGTGGGCTTAATTTTGGAAAAAATCAACCTCACTAAAGTAGAGAAGAAAAATTTCACTTGAATTTTGAATTCTACAGAAGTGTGTGCCAGAAAGAGGGATCATAAAGGTCATTGAGGTCAAGCTAACCGGTACTAAGGATGCCCCAAACTTCTGAGCTCAACAAACAACAACACAAAGATTGTGAAAAATAGTTCAAAATTGCATCCTGCAAAACTAAAATTTTGAGTCAGTTTCGAAAAATCAGAAGAAACTACCATAGAGAGAAGAATGATCAAGAAAATTTCGTTCATTCAGAGGAAAAAATATGATCAAGAGGTGAATATATGCTCCCTCTTGATTTTTCCCCCAACATGGTGGGATAAAGTTAGGAGAAACTGGGAGCCACAAACTCTAGGAAAAATGGGCCCTTGGGGGCCTATATATACCTAGGTGGGCCCCTAGAAGGGTCATTTTCACTATTCATTGCAAGAAAATTGTTGAATTTTGTGAGAGAAAAGTCAAAAAATTGCTGAGTAGGAGAGAGTACAAGGCGTTGAGGTTAGATCAGCTGCATGAGGACATCACTGAAGGCCACGAGGTGGACTAGGTAGGCCTCTAAGCCTCGTTTTTCATGTATTTTAGTCAATTTTTTGCATATTTCCACTCGTCGAGGTGCGCAGGTGTCCAAAATTTGTGTGCGTATCCTCAATACATGTTGGTGTCCATGACACACACTAGGGTCTTGGTTTCGCGCTGTCATCCCAAGGACACACTGGTGTCCTCCGGGCAACCATGGCAGTTTGGGATGCATGCGTGACACACAGACATTTGTGCGGCACGCATATGTCCTTTAGCATTTTTTCTTATCTTGATGATGTTTCTAAATTAGAATTTTTTACTTTTTGCAAGAGTACCCGAAGATCCAAGAGCATCCCAGAGGGTGATCATTTTGACTCATCCGTGAGTAGAGGGAATGCCTTTCCCAAGATGAAATCACACATCTAGAGTGGGTTGGTCTCTAGCATGTATTCACTATGCTAGAGATGCGATATCACAAGAGGATGCTCACCACTTTGATGGAGCAGTGGGATGCCACTACATCATATTTCCAACTACCATATGGAGAGATGACTATCACTCTCGAAGATGTCTATCAAATCCTTGGATTACCCATCCAAGGATGGTGAGTGGCCTTGGATGACACCTGATCGACGTAGAAGTGTAGTGAGGGCATCCTCTACTGCACAGGGAGGACAGACAGTGGTGACGACACTAGTCACATCTACACTCACTGGTATGACTAGGCGAGGAACACGGTGTTGTTGCTAATCTAGGTGATGGTTTTCATAGTTGCCTTCCACATCACCATAGACGAGCGAGGCTCACACCTTCATGGGGGCCTCATCCCTACTATTAGAGAGATGGTAGAGCATCAGACTATTTTTTCTTGGGGGCACAACATGTTGGTACACCTATACCAGGAGCACAGGCGGTATGTGCATTATGAGTATTCCAGTCTCATAGCATCTACCCTTTTGTAGGTGTGGGATTTAACCCACATTATGTGTAGTTAGCCAATCGGTTTTCCCTAGTGATGGTCGTATCAGGCTCCCATGGCCCACTGGTATGATATGACAGGCTAGTGGCATTTTTGAGACTTATAGTTTTGGAGGCTACAGTTTGATACTATTGCCACAGGAGAGGTTCGTTGGATACCCTACTGATATTTTAGGTGGGTTGATGACATAAGGTTCCTGTGGAACCTATAGTGGGACCATTTTTTTATTGTTTTCCATGATTTTGTGAGTGTTCCTTATTACTGTAGTCGGGTCATAAGACAACATGGCCGTGTTCAGACCATTTCGCCAGATGTTCCCACATAAA
This sequence comes from Sequoiadendron giganteum, assembly GCA_007115665.2. Lineage (NCBI taxonomy): Eukaryota > Viridiplantae > Streptophyta > Pinopsida > Cupressales > Cupressaceae > Sequoiadendron > Sequoiadendron giganteum. The sequence goes on from CM021102.1 coordinate 631,166,769, forward strand.
ATAGGGCACATCATAATGTAGTGAGGGTGGGAGATCTCCGTTGCCCTTTCATCACATACATCATCCCTTTAGATGATGATGACCCCGACCATGATCTGTCGGCCATGGCAGTGGTAGATAATGTTGGGGTAGCAATAGATTTTATGTGGTGGTGGGAGGGGCATCATCGTGCTCTAGTTTTCAGTGAGGGAACCTTGAGGGGGACCCTGGTCCATAAGAGTGCATGCCCCATCATCCCCCATAGGACAAGAGGAGAGGTTGGCAATAGGGTGATGCAGAGAAGGAGTAGGCATAGGAGGAGGAGGTGACGCCTGCGAGGCTGAGGTGGTGGAGGAGATCAGATCCCCCCATGGCTACCCCTGTCTCATCAGCGCCACCTATCCCCACTGTTCTAGAATTAGTAGCTCTAGTGTCACTAGGTTAGCCATTGATACTGGTGACGTAGGCCCTAATGTCAACCCACACCCTGATCCCACATGGCAGCCAAGGGATCTAGGTATAGATAGTACATTATTTTCATGTTTATACTGATGATTTTTTTATTTATGATATATTTATATATGCCATGTAATACTGATTCTTGTTTCTTGCTATGTGTTTGTAGAGGATGCATAGGGATGGACTAGGCTCATAGCTCAGTGTATTTTAGATGTGGCCCTATCATGACGATACAGGGGACAGTTCTCAAGGCCTACCAACTGGTGTCAGCAAGGAGGCATGCCCCCACTTTTGAGCTAGTAGCATGCTTGAGGACCACATACGAGGAGCGGGGCACGAAGGTCATATAACTAAATGCAGAGTTGATGGCCATGTGGGGACAGTGAGATCAACTGTCAGGAGAGCTATGGACAATGCTCATCAAGTGAGATGCGGCAGTGGAGAGGGTTGATACTGTCAAGGTGGAACATGACGCCCTTTAGAGCTGCATCGATGAGCTTGGTGCACAACTGACAATTGTGATCCCATAAGATGTTCAGCAGTTGCAACAAGAGCTGATCTAGGAAAAGATGGATATATGTTCATTGTAGAGGGAGCTGGGAGGGATGTGGATAGGCCTATCTATATCACACTCACACTGATACTATTTGTAGACTATAGTGTAGCCTCTTCCCAAGGTACTAGAGCAGCCACCAAAGCCAAAGGGCTTAGGGTGCCATGCACCATAGGGATAGGAGTCCCTCTTATGCATATCATTTTTGTAGTTGGATATATATACACATATATACTTGTATATATTTTTTATAGACACATATTCAACAACCACTCATTTTTAGAGCAGTGGCCCGATACATGTACATGAAATTTGATTCATACATTGGACATATATATATATATATATCAGTTTCAATATCAAGGCTTGTTTATGTGTATGCTTTCCATTTTCATGTATGCTCATGCTATGGACTCCATTTTCTTATATGGATGTATGTTTTCATTAGATGCTATTCATGATTTAATAAACACATTTGGTTACATGTTAATTAAATACAGTGATGATCTAATTACTTTAAAATATGTAATGTGATGTATGGATACATAGCATAGTTTAGACACATGTATGTATGTTTTATTTTACACACACAAACATGGTCACATCATAAACACAAATTTTTTCATAATGTGAAAATGAGCAATGTCAATATATGCGGTATTACTAACTTTTAGGGAGAACATCACACATGTGAGATATTAGGACACTACGCATAGTATCGACGAAGATGCATCACATTAATGAGTTATTTTAAAGGTGTTCCATCCATAGATGATAATCCATAGGCACCTGAACCATACATAGAAATCACGATGTAAGGACCTAACCAATTAGGACTAAACTTCCCTTTCTGATCAAGAGGCACATTTACATTCCGTTGATTTTCACATAGAACCGGGTCTCCTAGCTTAAAGGCCATAGGAAGCACACCCTGATTATATTGTCTTGATAATGACTATTGATAAGCCTTAAGATGATTGAGGGCCTATAGATGGTGCTCGTTGAGTATCTCTAGCTGGTGCAAGTGGTTAGCTTGATAGGTTTCATCATCAATTACCCCTCTAAGGGAAACCTGTAAGGAAGAGATTTCCAACTTCAAGGGCATGATAGCTTCGGTTTCATACACGAGGTTATAAGGCGTCGTTCTTGTCACCGTACAGACACTCGTGCGATAAGCCCACAAAGCATATGTTAATTGAGTATTCCAATCCTTATCGTGCTTATTAATTGTTTTACAAAGAATAAATTCAAGAGTTTTAGTAGAAGCTTCCACTTGACCATTGGATTGTAGATAATACAGTGTAGAAAACCTATGTTGAATATAAAATTTCTCCAAGAATTTATTTAATTCCTTATTTTTGAATGGTGTACCATTATTAAAAACAAGTGTAGTAGACAATCCAAAATGAGAAATGATATTGTTCATGAGAAAGCTACATATAGTTTCAGCATTCGTAGATCAAAGTGGAATAGCTTTGACTCACTTTGTGAAATAATCCATAGCGGTAATGATAAAGGTATGTTCTTTGGAAGAAGGAGGCAATATTTTCATGATGATATCCAACCCCCATTTTGCAAATGTTAAGGAGAAGTTTGATTTTGTAACTCTTGAGTAGGAGCATGGACTAGATGACTATGTTGTTGACATTGAAGGAATTTCTTGACAAAGTTGAAGGAATCTTGTTCCATCATTTTCCAATAGTACCCCATGTGTACTAGTTTTATCACCATGGATTTACCACCAAAATGTCCACCCCTAGAGCCCAAGTGGTCTTCTTTAAGGGAAAGAGGTATTTCCACTTTAGTGAGGCATCTCAACAACAAGTCATTATAAGCTTTTCGATAAAGAATGTAAGATAACATAACACGCTGAAAGATTTCATATATGAGTGTGATCATTTTTCATTGCATCACTGGGAAAGTTTCCAATCTTCAAGTAACTATAGATACTAGAGAACCACTCTCCCAAGTCTACGTGAAAACAAACCAGAGTCTTTCGTATCCTCTTTTGAAGATACCAAGGAAGCGGCCCTTTCCATGGCATCTACATGTCTATTTTCTCTCCTAGGGACATTGTTTATTGTGAAAGAGGAAAACTAATTAAGCAAGGACAAAGTGAGGTCTCGATATTGGGACAATATAATTTTTTTAGCTTTATAAGTTCCCATGATCTGATTCATAATAAGTTCAGAGTCACCTAATATATGAAGATGTTTAATCTTTAGTGCAATCATGGTATGTAAGCCAACAATAAGAGCTTTGTACTCAATGATATTATTAGTACAAGGAAAATCTAATTGAAAGGATAGAGGGACCAATTTTCCTTTGGGGGATATCAAGACCACACCCACTCCATAATTAGTCTGACACCTCATCCATCAAAGTACATCTTCCATTTGAGATCATAGTTAATCATGAAAATATTCTCATTAGGAAACAAATCCAACCCTGGGAAGGAACAAGATGAGGGAGAGTCTGCTAATTGATCAACAATCGCTTGTCCCTTTATTGATTTCTGAGTGACAAATTTTATATCAAACTCAGAAAGCAACAAAACCCATTTTGCTAATCTTCTAGCAAGGTCAGTGCTAGAGAACAAATGTCTCAAAAGATCTGTTTCCACTATGACATGCATTTCAGCATGGAGAAGGTAGTGTCTTAGCTTCTGCATAGTGAATACAAGAGCAAGGCATTCCTTCTCCATGGATGAATAATGGGTTTCATAATCAACAAGGTCGCAACTAATGTAGTAGACCGCTCTCTCTTCCTGCGTCATCATACTGAGCTAGCGGAGCTGCCAAAGCATATGGTGATGGAGTGAGATAAAGCAGGAAAGGTCTATCTTGCATAGCCGACATCAATACAGGGGGATTGGTCAAGTAATATTTGATTGATTCAAAGGATTTCTAACACTCTTCATCCCACATGAAGTGAACATCCTTTTTTAATAAACGAGTGAAAGGGAGGGTACAACTAGCCAACTAAGATATGAATCTATGAATCACTTGAATCTTCCCTTGTAAACTTTGCAAATCGGTAATGTTCCTCGGTGGAGGCATGTTAACAATAGCATCAATCTTATTCATGTCAACTTTGATTCCATGATAAGGGACTATAAACCCAAGAAGCTTGCCAATATCTACACTGAAGACACACTTATTGGGATTGAGTCTCATCTTTTAAAGTCAGTCTTTTGAAGATAAGACAAAGTTTTTTCACATGACCTTGATAATTTACATATTTTTCCAAGATGTCATCAACATAGTCTTCTAGGATTTTATGAATGAAATCATGGAATATCAGGGTCATCACTCTTTGGTAAGTTTCTCCTACATCTTTAAACCAAAGGGCATGACCACTTAGTAGAAATTAGCCCAAGGGGTAGTGAAACTTGTCTTATATTGATCATCCGGGTTAATGCAGATTATAACCCAAGAAGCCATCCGTAAAAGATAACAATGCATGGCCTATTGTTGAGTCCACAATCATATCTATATTAGGTAATGAAAAATCATCCTTAAGAGAAGCCTTATTAAGGTCTCGAAAGTCAATGCATATGAGAATACGATTGTCAGGTTTCCTAACAACAACTATATTTGAAATCCAAGGAGAATATTCAATTGGACGGATAAAGCCTTCTTTCAACAACTTTTCTATCTCAGTCTTGACCATTAGAGCTACCTTAAGATTGATCTTTCAAAATTTATGCTTAACTAGCTTGGTGTCGGGACATAGGATGATATTATGGATCACTATGGACTCATCAATATTAGGCATATCCTCATACATCCAAGTGAAGATATCAAGGTGAGTATGCAAGAGATCAGAGTGTTCATCTGCTTCCCCAGAAGAGAGACACTTGCCAATCTTGATTACCTTTTCTAATGATTTAGGATCCACAAGGACTTAGACAGTATCTCCCATAAGAAGAGGACTACAGTCCTTGGGATGAGATATCGACACATCATCACTGATGTTAGATAGAGGGTCTTCCTCATCGATGCTCAAAATGGATTCTCCGAAGTATGCTTGTTTATGCAAGCAATATGAGAATAATTTCTTGTGATGATAAGGAGGAAATGAAGAATAAGCACCTAGAAATTCCCCTAACGCTTCATCCGAGGAGAATACATCCAAAGGAACTTTCTCAACCTGTCCTCTTTCTTCTATTAACTCAAGATGGACCAAACTTAATGGTTTGACTAAAATCATATTAAAAATCCACCAAGGCTTTTGTTTAGACTATTCAACAGAGCATCCCAAACCCAGATAGTGTTGTCATTGCTTAAACTAAATAGGGACTTGGATTCCTTGCTCGATACATCCTAGGAATTTCTACCCATAGCTATATCGAGAAGCAATTTTGTAGAACTTCGGGAGGGGATGGCTCCATGTAGAGTGTCTCATTCCACTAGTGGATGTTGAAAGTTTCCATGGGAGTAGTCCCACTTCCTTTATTCAGTTTGCAATCATTAACCTCCTTTGTAGGAGTAGGTCACTCTCCCGAGGAGGAGTGGTTTCCTAGAAAGGATCACACTTCTCTTCCTCAACGGGAGGGTCACCTACCCTCATGTTAGCAGAACTTGGAAATTCAATACCAGAGGGGTCCGACTCATACTCCGCTATGAAGAACTTGGAGAAATTCAAGGAGCCCCCATCATCACCTAAAAGAGCATTTGATTGAGAAGATGAAGGAGAAGATGGGGAGACTTAGGATCTTTTACTTTAGGTGGTTTATCTTGGTTGATACTCGCTCAGGGGATGACTTCCACAAAGGGTATCGATGAAGAACATGCCATAGAATCAATGGTTAATGAAGGAATACAATTATTGAGAGTGGATGCAGCTAAATTATGACTAGTAGCGGCCAACAAACTAAGTTGCACAACCTCTGTATCTTCTTTAACCATAACCACCCAATTGTTAGCAACAAACTTTAAAGAAAAATGTAAAGTAGAGGTTACTATGCCCATAGTGTGAATCCAAGGTCTCCCTAAAAGAATATTGTATGGTAATGGGCGGGGCATCACATAGACCAATGTAGGCAACGTAACAGGACACAATTGCAAAGGTAATATTATTGTACCCAAAGCTTGGAGGCCAGTGTTATTGAACCCATAAATATACAAGGAAGAAGCTGCTAAATAAGATGAGTCAACTTTATATTTAGGTAATAGATCTATACCACAAATGTTGAGAGCTGAACCATTGTCAACAAGGGTACACCTAATACCGATTTTGTTAACATTAACTATAATCATCAAAGGTTGTGCTTGCTTCTACACATCCGAAGGTGGGAGTTCTTGTGGGTGGAATGTAATATTTGGTGAATCTGCTCAAATATGTGCCTTCAGCACATCAACATTCGTAGGCCTAGTAGATGCAGGCAAGAGAATCTTTTGTAAAGCTTCCTATTGCATCTCTTGATAAACTAGAGTGGTCTTAAGAAAATCCAAAAGTGACATCTTAGCCAGAGTAACACAAAGTTTCTCAACAAGATCATAATCACCTGGTTCTTTGATCACAGGTTTAGGAGTTGAAGGAAGGTTGGGTTGAGACGGTTGTAAAGAAGTAGGGGTTTGAATTGGTTATGATGTAGGAATAAAATATTTTTGTGGTAAGTTTTGTTTGTTTCTCCTTGTATTGTATGTATGTCTGAAAACATTATAAGAAGTAGAGCCAGTACTAGCTTTCACGAACCTTGAATATAAGTCTGATGGGTCACTACAACATGAAATCCCATAGACATAATAGTCTTCCCTAGGGGATGGATCATCTAGGATCATGTAAATGATGGGTTTCTTAGGGCTTGGAGGAGCCATAGAAACTACAGCCACATTTACCAACTCCTCATCTACCAAGGAAGGAGTTTGTTTAGAAGATTTGCAAATAGGGGAGAGTGATTCTAAGAAATCATCTAGAGCATCTTCAAACATATCAAAATCTTGTTTAGAAGAGGGATTATTATGAATATGTGACATTATGAAAATGGATCCAACGGTTCACGTTAGGTTCACCAAAAATGTGATATAAGAGGGATTCGTTGCACATGGGTCTCTTTATTCTCCAAAGATCACCAGGGAATGAACTGACCTTATACAGCTCAACTTGAAAAAATCAATAAAATTATAAAGGAAAGCGAGAAAACAATCTCAGACCCCAAGAGAGAAAGACTTCAAGATTTCTACCCATGGCTAGAGAGCTCTTGGCCAAAAGATGTCAATGTAGTTTCAAGATGCCAACTTGGCACGATGTCGTCTAAAAGAAGCGCTAGCATCCTAAACCATAAAGAACTCAGGAGCTCAAGCAAGTGGAACTAAATCTCACTTCTAGGCTTGGGTCAAAAGCATATGAGGCCAAATAATCAACAGAAGGCTAGAATCTAAAGGGAAATATAAAGGAACTTGAAACAAGATTCCTTCTACTATGCATTTGAATCTCCACTCCAAGATTCACTTCGTTACCTACACACAAAAGATCAAGGGGGAAAGGTTGGGACTGTATAGGGGTTTGCCTCAGTCAGACCCCCATTTTGGTGTTCCCACCTCCACGAACAACCAAGTTTGGAAAAGAGTGTAAAGGAAGTAAACAAAGTGTGTGGTGAAAGAAAAACCTGCTTCAGAGTAGAGATCGCACCACAAATTAGTAAATGAACTAGTAAGAAAGAGTGATAGAGAGATAGAGTGTTAACCATGGGTCAAGCCCCTCTTCCAGAGCACATGGGTGCACCACTATGTGCTTGCTTGAGAGTTGGTAGCTTCTTGAGAGCTTGTAGCTGCTAGAGGGACCTCAATCTAGCATGGCTTTGCTCGTAGAAGTGTTGCTATTCTAGAATAGAGATTACCCAAGACTAGAGAAAGTAGTGATAATGTTTCAAGTGATGACTTCCAACCCTGAAATGAGAGCCAAAAGTGTTTTTTCATGCATGCAAGGGCGACATAGAGCCATTACACTCGAATCCTAACCGCTAGGACACATGTCGCAAGGGTCAAGATTCTAGATTCGATGTTTCAAACTCAAAAAATTGACAGGATTCTAGTGTGCCACATGGATGTCCACGCGCCATGTAGGCATACGAAGCCTAGATTTTTGGGAAACGTTGTGTACAAAATATTTTGTAATCACTAGAAGTTTTTACAAAATCTTCACAAATTATAATTTTTTTGAAACCAATAAAATATTTTCATTGGCGATTAAATCATGTTTTGAAACCAATAAAATATTTTCATTGGAAATTAAATCCTGTCTTCAAACCAATAGAATATTTTCATTAGTGAATTAAACATATTTTCAAACCAATTAAGAAATTTCATTAGAAAATTAAACCTGTTTTAAAACCCAAAAAAAAATTTGTTGAAGAATTAAACCTATTTTCAAACCCAAAAAATATTTTTGTTGGCAAATAAAACTTGTATTGGCACCAATAAAATATTTTCATTAGCAAATTAAACCTATTTTTAAATAGTCAATAAAATATTTTCATTGGCAAATTAAAGCTATTTTCAAACCAATTAAAATTTTTCATCAAAAATTAAATTAGTATGCCGATAAAAATCTTAGTGTGGGTGGTAAAACTATCAAGTGTTATATATTGCTCTATTCTAGGACAAATTTTTCACATACCCAAATTCCTACTTAAAGTCTCTAAAATGGAGACAAGTGTCAACATATTATAAGTTTCGATCAGAAGTGAGTGAAATTTATTGTGACTTGTTAGTGGATATTTATTATTTAATAAGGTACAATGAGCCACTAATTCTCTTAATATTTTCACTGCTTCAAAGTGCTATGTCTAAAGTCAGATGTCATTGCAACTTAACGACTATGAGTTATATTATTTAATAAGTTAATATAACACTAATATACTAAAATAATTAAAATTAATGTACAAAAATATTTTATCATTTGATGAATGTTTGATGGATGACTATAGTTGCATTCCAAAATGAAATTTTCAAAGCACTAGACTTGTGAATTCAAACCTCTGAAATTAGCCTAGAACCATTAGATTTGAAAAGATCAATGGTTGACCTTTTATTTAGGTGTCTTATTACTTATTAAATTACTTAAAGTCATGACTCGTTTTTTGTGAAATAATATTGTCATTTGTCACATCAACATGTGAGTCTGGTGGTGAATTAAATGCTCAATTGTTGAGTATTGATGTCTTCATTTTGTGTATACTTCACCAACTTGATGTTTTTGAAAAGTTAAACAACATTTACGAGGTGTTGTACCCCTCACAATGAGCCACTAGGGCCAAAAAAGGACCAGACTTAAACATAAAACATTAACATAAAAAAAACTAGATAGCCCAGAGAAAGCACACAAACAGTCGAAAAAGAGCCGATAGACCAGCAATAGGAGTAGCTAACTGGCATCATCCCAGTTCTTAATCAGGAGGTTGACTACCTCATTACCCACCCACTCTTTTTTCTCCTGGCTATTATTCCCCTCCAATTCCTCTTTTATGACATTTGACAACGCACTAGTAACAAAGTGGCTCAGTTTCATTGTGAAGTGGGTCAAGCCCCTCAATCTTTTGTCTAGAGTGTTCAATCTCTTTGTCACCATGTCCAAATCTTCCCCAACATCCCTAGTCTCTTGAATCCCACCAAGCTCATTAACTAGCAGAGAGTGCAAGTCAGATCCATGGCAAGGAATCTTGTTGTCCATCGGAGTAGGCAAGGGCCTCTCCCCCTTGTCTTCAATCTCATCATCTGACTCTTCCTCCATGTAGCCCTTGCTGTCTGAGTGCTCCACCTCTGAGTCCTCAATTATTAATCTCTTTTTGTTGTTCTTGGCCAGCCTCCCCGATCTTCTCCTAACACTTTCCCCACCAGTCAGCTCTGTGATCCCCACAACTGTATCCCCTCTGGAGTCCTTCCCAACTACATCCTTTCCCTTGCCAACTTTAACCATCGCATCCTGCATGCATTTCTCCTTACCTTTTTTCATTTTAGTGACATTATCAGCTGTGCCAGCCTGAGTGGCCTTTAGCTCACAGAGCCCTTCTGCCGCATTGGCATAAGCCATACCTAACCCACCCTTAAGCTTTTTGGTGGCCAAACTGGTTTTGACACTCCCCACATTGTCAATAAAAGGCTTTCGAGGAGGGCTCTTGGACTTGGCCGGGGAGATATGAATCGAAGACATGGATTCAATGTTCTCAACATGGACAGTGATGGCTTTAGGCGGGCAGAGAGAAAGATGGAAGTGGTACAGCTGAAGAATAAGCCCCTGATGGAGTGGGAGTGGTGGGGGATCATAGGGATTATGACAGGCCACTACATTACATTTATCCACCGAGCTTTCCAGGTCCATAAGAAGGAAAAATGGAAAGCTAAGCAACATTTTATGTCTAAGATGGTTAAGCAGAGGGAAATGATTGAAGAAGCACATTTTGTACCTATCTTCTAGTGTCACATATTTCATCAGAGCCATGCAGACCATATCCCACGGCTTAGGGAGCTCAGCTCTTTCAAACCCTGCCTGATTCTTGATCGGAGTCTCCTCACCTCTGAAGAATGCCTTAAGGCTCTCGTGGTCTAGCTTTTTGGTATGTTTAGGATATTTTTTCCCCTCACACCTCAAACCTATAGCCTGCACAATGACATCCTCGCTAACTTCAAACAAAATCCCCCCAACGGAAACTCATCTATCCTTCCAAGAACCAGCAAATTGTCCTAAAAGAATAGGATCATGGCCAACCAGTCATTCCATAAGCGGGGTAATTCCTCCCTCCACGCAAATGTGCCAGACTAGAGGGTTGTTTTGGAATTCATCACAACTATCCGGCAACATCCAAATGCGATCTCCACCCATTCTGTCAGACTGCTCAAGGAAAAAATACAAATGCAAAAAACACCAAAGACAAATGTTGCAAACCAATATCACAGAAGGATGTTTAATGTAGGGCTTACAGCGATTAATCCCCTCATACCATTTACATGCGCAGAGGGGAAATATGCTATAGTGAGAAAAGACATGACAATTAATGATTTTTTGATAACAGTGGAGGTGGCAGAAGTTGGTGGATAAGTAGGAAAGGCATGACATCCCATGCAGGTAGACCAATAAGCTAAAATTAGTAACCTCCAGCTAAATTAGCCAGCGCGAAGCCTCTAGAATACAACCAGTAGTCATCATAGATGGTCCCATCATTATTAACACACTCACACACCAAATGCTTTCATATTTTTCTCAGGGTTTTGCACAACACACCAAATTCTTCAAATAACCTTTGCTCTACTTCTCTATTCTTCAAATGCTTGATCACAAATGGCTTTTGATTATGCAAAATGAAATATAAACAATTTTATGCTGACCTAAATTACATTGAATGTTGCATATGAAGTTAGGTGGAAAAGATGATATACCCTCACTGTGTTGACATAATCACCTTTAATTACTCCACAATTCTCTACAACAAGAAATTTCATATCAAAAATACCATCAGCAGATCAACCATGTTGATCTATACATGTGCCAATGTGTTGAAGGAATCAACACCACATCTTTGGTGGGGGCTAGAAGATATTTTTCTAAAACTCCCCTTGAGCCAAAGCTCTTCATCTAGTTTCTAGAGGAAACATCTACACCATGAGCTTCCACAAACTCATTTTGTACTTCACTCTCTTCCTTCTTTTTCTAGATCTTGTTCATTTCCTTCTACATCAAAATCGGATCCACTTTCTTTTCTATTGGATCAACCTTCTTATTTTATGAAACAAAGGGTTTCACATTCTTAGATCTGCAAAACTTAGCAATGTGTCCTAGTTTGTTGCAATTGTGACATATGACACCTTCTTGAACAAGCTTACTTCTTACCATTCTAGATCTAAATTAAAAAATATTATGCCCAAATCCATTGCATGTATAACATTATCCATTGAAAGATTGAAACATCATGCCATTATTGTAACCACTCATCATCTAAATTTTACATTCAATAGCTTTATGACCAAATATATTGCATGTAGAACACCGACCGAGACGTGATTGAACATTTTGATTCATTTTACTTCTACACTCTATAGCTCTATGCCCAAATTTATTGTAGGAATAATAAAAACCATTAAAATATGAATACCTTTGTGCAGCAAGTTGTCTAATAGGAGGCCTTTTGAATTCTTTCTTCTAGTTCTAGACCCGTTTCACATTGTTCTTGTCCTTCTTTTCAATATTTTTTGGATTTTTATTTACCTTTGAACTTTCTCCTTTCTCAAACCCTAAACCTTCTTTGTTCTTGGAAGCCTTTTGATTTACAATCATCTCATCAAGCAATGTGGAGCTCTTCTTGAATTTGTCTTCTTAATTCTTTGTTGAAATGGCACAAATTTACACCCTAGGAAAATTTCCCATTTATTTACAAAATTCATAAACCCATCATCGTTTTCTTGATCTTCCCACATGTCATTGTATTTTTCATTGATGGAGGAATATTTGTTGAGGATGTGCATTCTCCACATAGACATCCACACAATGCACTATTTTTCTGACAGATTCCTTCCTTTGAAATCCATAGAAGCATTATGCTTTCTAGTTCATTACAAAGTTAACATCCTCTACCAAGTCTTGACCAACGAAAAATGACTCCTTGCCCCTATTTTTCTCATTCAAACTCATTCTTTCACTCTCTCTTGCAAGCTCTTGCATTCTCTAGCTCATTCTCTCACATTTTCTATTCACTTCTTCATCATTCTTGATCTATCTTGTTACTACTATCCTTCTACTTGGGTCCCTTCAAAACCATCGTCATTGCAAGTTTACGAGGTTCTATCTCCTCATAATGGTGGTGCTACTCTCTTCTTTCCTTTGTTGCACTTGAGTTCTCATAGCAAGGAAGGTAACATTATGCATTTTCATTTTGCATCTATCATCTTGTAGAGTAGCATCCAGGTTGTCATTCCTCTCTACCTTATTGTGTCATTTCCATTCCCTCTCCTTTATAAATTTTTTTCTATATCATTTTATATTTGGTTGTCCGTGGAGGTGGGAACACTGAAATGGGGGTCTTACTGAGGTAACCTTAAAAAACAACCCAATTTTTTTTTCTATTTTTGTGTGTGTACGTGTAGGTTCATCCACTCAAAGCTAGCTAGGGAACTGGACTACATGTGAAAGGTATCTATTCCTACTCTTTCCTTATCATTTTCATCATTAGAATAATTATCTCTACTATTCTTCTTGTTGTACTACTTATTTCTATATTTTCATATGAAATTGTTCAAATTATAAAACTTTGTTATTGAGGTTGTAAGTAGATCTCGAGTGTCTTTCAATGTTATTTGACTTACTATTAGTACAAGATCCCAGCATCCCTAAGACTCTAGCATGACACATTGAATTCTAGTTCCCATGCTACTATCCTCAGACAGAGAGTTATCTAAGTTATATTTTGAGACCCTTGTAGTTTACTCACTTGATTTTTGAAAACACTCATTTTCCTTTCTTTGTCTCTTGATCAACCTGAGGTAGTTTAGGTAAGTTCGTTCCTTGGGGCTCTCTTGTGACCTAGAGCCTTAGGGGTGACGAATCCCCCTACTCTAAATTTTTGGTGAACCTAACATGAACATCCTTAATTTTGTTTCTTGGTATTGGGGAATCTTTCTCTCATGTCCTAGGTGCATTGTATATTTGTGTGTTGTGAAGTGTGCAACTTTATGAACCAATCTATGACCACTAGATATGTATGTAGAAGGACTCTTGGATATTAAAAAATGGAATCTAGGAAGGTCACTGTCTACAAATTTATTAAAACAATATTCTACATCTTCTGAGTTAGTTCCATCTGAGTACGTGAACATGGTTTTTTTCACATATATCCTTTCTCCTAAAAATGTGAGTGTGATACTTAACATGAATTTCACCTTGAACGATGAGCCACTAAATAAGGAGTCTTCCCCATTATATGTTCCTGCTCGAATTAATGGAAATGTCGTAATTGGATTCTTAGTTGATCTAGAAATTCAAGTTAATGTGATAACAAAGGGGACTCTATTTATTAAAAAATTACATAAGGAGAGATATGAAGAGTCAGAGACTACTCTCTATACCCATGATGGACTCTCTATTGCCCCTAGGTGATCCCACAAAGCTGGTTTACAATTTTTGGGACATTGTGATTTTTGTTGAAATCACATATTTTTAGAAAATATAATGATTTAAGCCTTAAAAATTTCCATTTTAAGGATTACAATTGAAGAGGGTTTGATAAAACCACTTTATATAAAACCCCCTTGGATATAACCCCTCTAGTTTTAAACCATACCTACAACGGAGTCTCCTTTACACCTGTTAAAATGCTAATAAAAAAACACTTTTGATTTACCTTTTTGGAGATAAAATAAATTTATTTTAAATTTATTTTAAATGATCATTGTAGTCCTCTAAACGAGCTATCCAATGAATATAATTTTAATATTCTTTGGTTTTATTATGTATTTGTCTTTTTAGTTTTATTAAACACAGGTTTTTCACCGAAAATCAAGCTCTTTGTTTTGCACATGTGGAAAAATAGCATATTATCAAAAAAAAAATGAAAAATATGAGTGCACTAGATATTGAAGTCCTTTATCCAAATAATAATAATAATTTTGATACATACAAAAAAGGTTACATTGTATATGGTCTGCCTATGTCTGAATTGTAATTGATTTAACTTCAAAACTTGATTAAGGAAAAAATATTCAATAAAAAACTATGAAACCAATTGTAAGCACTAGATATCATAGCTATAAATCTAAATTCGAAAAAAAATGAATTTTATCCTTCATGGAAAAAATTTATGTTGTATACGGTGAGCGTCACTCAAAAATGTTGTTTACTGAAAAAAAATAGTTTTTGAAGGAGATGGAAAAATAAGTCCAATATGATTCCAAATTTTTTGATAGAAATATATTTAGAATCTATAGACAAAATGCCACAAATAACTAGTTTTCATCATCTTCAAATTCCTCACGATTTAGCCACTATAAGTGCCTGAAAGTGAATATTTGGTTAGAAAAAGTTATTTCAGTGTCCAGTTTAGCCAAAAATTGTAAACTAGTATTGTGGGATCACCTCCCTATGGGTGTTATTCCTTTATCAATCTTTGTAGGACCCAAAGCTGTTAATATCTCATTTTATATCATTCTATAGTTTGACTTGTTCATATTTAGGTTGGGCATTCCATGGCTAGCCTCTATGAACGGTGTCACCTCTGTAGTTCATAAATGTTTAAATTTCCCTCATGAAGGAACTATGCATGTGGTGCATGAAACTGACTATAAACTGTTAGTGCCACATGGGGGCTTCTCACTAGATCACTTATGGCCTACCACGGTCATACCTCTCCCTCCTAGGGGATATTTTTTATACAAATCTTCTATTAAATATAAGATGATGGGCTCAACACCAAAGGCTAGTTATCTAGTGTCTCCTTATGTTATCTTTGTAAAAGCCTCTATGGTAACACAACAACAAGCTACCTCTTCAACCCTGTCTAAGGGAAAGGGGAAGCTTGCTTACATTCTAGAGGCTTCTCCTTCTATTTATGGAGTTCCATATACTTCTGCTTCTTATCTTGTTATGAAATATTTAGCTTCTATTCATGTGTCTCACATGGGAAGTGTGATGGGGCCCACATGTCAAAAAGTGAAGCGTCAAGTATTTTAGCTTCCTATGCTACCCATGGTACCATGACCTACTATCTATAGTAGGGGGAAGTCTTCCACTAGGGTTTTTCCTATGTCTTAGCCTCTGTAGACTCCTATTGTTCCTCTACCTACCCCTAAGGTAGAGAATGGGAAGAGGCCCACTTCCAAGGTGTTAGTGTCTATTTATCCTCTTGTGGTTGTTTCTGCTCCTGTGCTTCCTCCTACTCTTACCCAAGAGACCACCCATTGAAAAAAAATAGTTGTGAAGGATACTCCTATGGTTGATCAACAACCTTTGGTCTCTTCTCAAGCCATGTCTTCCAGTGCCCGCAACTGATGTAACTAGCTTGTGCATGAGTGCAAGTGTAGGAAAAAGGATCTGGTCATGGAACATGCCACCTTGTAGAAGATGTAGGGGGAGATAGTGGCACTTATCTCTACATCTTTTGTTGCTATTCCAATTTCTCCTACTATTGTTTCCTAAGTTCCCATCACCTCTATTTTTCTTTTGGATCCTTCGACGGGTCTTGATGATGGTCACCCCAAAAGGGTGCAAGTTTTCATCACTCCCTCTATGGAACCCCCTCTCTTGATGTCCCTCTCATACATCCCTCCTTTCTCTCAGCCCATAGACATGTTGAATACAATGGTGGTATCAGTTGTGGTGTTATCTTCTTCCTCCTTCATTTCTTCTTCTTATGTTGGGATTCCACATCATTTGTTGAAGTGCAAGCTGGAGGATGACCTTGCTATGAGTGGAGGTTAAAAGAAGGGTTCACCTTCTTTGAAAGTTGGTTCTATTTTGGCCTGCACCATCCTCATGATGGAGGTGGCCCCTACATCCTCAGAGTTTTTCATTTCCTCTCTTGATGAGGCTGACAATGACTCTTAGGTGTCTCATTATTCTCCCACCTATTTGAAACATGCCACTTTAATAAAGTGCATGTTCAATTTGGTAGATGATATCTCGACTCTATCTTTGATCTTTGCGAGATCGATGACTTCTTATTCACAAGAGCTCAATGAAGAATACCTTGAGGGGCCTTCTTCCTTAACCCTTTTTATAGGCAAGTTAGAGCTTACTTCCTTCACTATCAAGCCCTTGTAGGCCTATCCGCCCCCCTTATAATGATCTATATTGGGAGAAAGATTACCTGTTATTCAATGAGCACTAGGGTGGTACCTCTTCTTTATCTATAGGTTAGATTTTTTTGTCTGTTTGTGTTTCCCCGTGCTTTTATTTATGTTTGTGATCCTTCCTGGAGGACCCTTGCTACCCTTGTGGGTGCTTAGATATAGGAATATAATTTTTTTTGTGCACTTCTTTTGTTTGTATCATTCTTCTATGTGTCATAAAATTTATTTTTGATATTAGGGATGATGCAAAGCATTGGGGGCATTTAGACCTTCTTCCATGTTGACCCAATTTTTATTTTTACTATCTTCATGTGCTCTTCTTCAAGTTCTAGGAAATTTTGGGATTGATGACCATTCATTCACACACTATATTATATCTATTTGTATCTATGAACAAATAAAACCCCAAAATTTCAGATCCCCTTATCTCTTGGTTTCTTTGTCTTTATCTACTTCTTGATGTTGTGGTTCTTATTTTTTGTCCCTTACATGTGTGTGAAAACATACCATGAATACATCTCATCATGTTTTACATGCCATGGCATCTAAGCCTCTCCTTTCTCTCCTTAGGATTCCATGTGCTCCTCTACCCAGCACACACCATCCTAAGGGGGGGCTACCATGATCTAATTTTAAGGTGAATTATTTCAAAAGGATTTCATGATGTAAAATATTCTTTAAAATGAATTCCTTGATGAAAGAATCCCTTAATGAAATCCTTCATTTTCCAAAATTTTGAATTATCTCAAGGCTCATGGATGAAATTTTATTTTGAAAAGGACCTCATAACTGAAAGACTATGAAACATTTCCTTTGAAAAAGGAGCACTTTTTCTAAAATGAAAGAGTCTGAAAATTTTCCTTTAAAAAGGGGCATTCTTTCCAATGGATTCCTTGACAAAAACTCTTTCCAAAGGATCCCTTAATGATAGAATAACTTTTGGAAAATGTGGTGTCTTTCTATTAGAGTGTTCCTTTGAATGGGCCATTTGGTGTCCTAAAGGGTTCCCTACCAAAGGAACCCCCTTTGAAATATTTTTTCTTGAAAGATATCTTTGGTGTCTTGCAATGTGTATCTTTTACCTGATATTTGGTGCCACATGTCTTGGTGTCAGAAATATTATATCTTGGCATCTAGGTTACGAGTAGCCTGACTAGACCCACCTTTTCTGTGACTGTCCTACAACATAATTTGCAGCAATCATATGCTTATCTATCTAATCAGTGTTTGTTTTGTGTCTATCTAATTAGGATATTTCTAATCATTCTGGCATGTTTCTTCTTGTGTCTTATGAAAGTGTGTCTTATAATTATATTTTTTTCCTAGCATGTTTTCTTGTAGCCT
Source organism: Sequoiadendron giganteum (assembly GCA_007115665.2). Taxonomy (NCBI): domain Eukaryota; kingdom Viridiplantae; phylum Streptophyta; class Pinopsida; order Cupressales; family Cupressaceae; genus Sequoiadendron; species Sequoiadendron giganteum. Next base: position 631,184,880 of record CM021102.1, read on the forward strand.
AACATGTTTGTGGTGAGATCACCACTAGCTTTGCAAGACCAATAACCTATGGAGCTCCCTCTTTCATGTCTAGCTACGTTGGATCAAAGATATACTTCCTTGATGATATAGATATATTCTCTTCAACCTATTTCTACTTTATCTCACATATGCACTAACATTCATGCTCGCTAAAGTGGGGGGAAAATGTAATGGCACAAATTTGCACCCTAGGAAAATTTACCATTTATTTACCCTTACTTTAGAACTATAATTATGATGATGCATAAACTCATCTCTTTCTTCATGATCTTCCCATGTTTCCTTATCTTTTTACATCGGTGGAGGAATATTTGTTGGGGATGCATGTGCGCCACACTACTATATTGATTGATTTATGCCTCTAAAATTTACAAAAGCATTATGTTTCATGGTTAGTTGCAAAGGTAACATCCTCTATTAGGTCTTGACTGATTATAATTGACTCCTTGCCTCCATTTTTATCATTCAAACTCATTCTCTCACTCTCTCTTGCAATCTCTTGCATTCTCTAGCTCATTGTCTCATATTTTGTATTCACTTCTTGATCATTCTTGATCTATCTTGTTGCTACTAGCCTTCTACTTGGGTCTCTTCAACACCATTGTCATTAAAATTTTATGATGTTCTCTCTCCTCAACATGGTGGTGCTTCTCTCTTATTTCCTCTATTGGCCTTGAGTTCTCATAGCAGGGAAGGTAACATTGTGTTAGTTAATTTTGCATCTATCATCTTGTAGAGTAGCATCTAGGTTGTCATTCCTCTCTACCTATTATGTCATTTCCATTCCATCTCCTTTATTTATTTTTCTCTATCATTGCATATTTTTTTATCCATGGATGTGGGAACTGTTATGCCTTGCATAACCACCCCATCTTTTGCCTTGGTCAAAATGGGCCCCCCTTGTTGTTCTTTATCTTTGATTTTTGTTTTTGAGTTTGTCGGAGTCGGAATCGGAACTGAATCGGGTTCTGAAAGTTCTTTTGAGACTTGTTTTGGTTCCATCCCAACAGTCTTTTCTTTTTATTTTCTTTTTTTTTGGTCTTTAGCAGAAGTAGAGCTGGAGTGGGTAATAGGATGATTGTTATCAAAAATTTTAAAATCACAATTTATTTCGATCCCACCTCCGCTACTTTTATTTTTGTTTAGTCTCGGTCTTTGTGTTTTGTTTTATTAGGTTGGTCTTTTACTTTACTTTTTTTATTTACTTTTGTTTTGTTTTTAGTTGTCGAACCTAGAATCGGAATGGGAATAGGGTTTGGAAATTTTATAAATTTAAGATTCCGTTTCCATTTTAGTTCCGCCCCGGCCACTTTTTGTCATTTACTTTTTGACTGGAGTTGCACTGCAGACGAGTGTTCATTCTCTTATAGTTCTGACAACACCTTTATTGCGCTTTAATGCATTAATGGTGGTTGCCAGTGTACGTAGAAATTCACATATTTACCTTTATTAAGGGTTAAGCTGATCATTATTGTTATTGTTAAAAAAGATCTAAGAGCATGAAAGAGCAGTAGCAGAGTTTGTTTGAGAAAATTGATCGAGATAGAGAAGGGATATTGTGTGCGAATCAATTCAGAAGGTTAGCTCGGGTTTGTTTGTGTTTGAGGTAGGTTTCTTATCCTTGTTGTTCTTTGTTGATTTAAGGTTGTGTTTGTTGCATTTTTCTTTATATCTATTCGTATGTTCAATCATTTTGTTTTAAGGCAAATCTATGATCATTGATATGATTGAATGAGCAGGTTCTTATTTAGTCTTGTTTCTCTTGCTTTAAATCTTTGTTTTCTTGTATGTTCGTGTCGTTTCTATTTTTAGGCATAGTCACTTTCACGTCCTAATCATGTTTGCATCGTGTTTGTTTTTGGTTTGCAATAGATTAGATTAGATTAAGGGGTTTTAATGGCATTTGTTAAAATTAGAAATCTACAGTGAGGTAGGTTAGAGATTTTATAGTGAGTTAGTGTAGATTAGATTGATTGTTTAATTAGGATTCCATTGTATGTGTAGAATGGCAAGGTTTAAACCCATGCCCTAGTTTGTTTTATCGATTTCATTAGATTAGGGTTTCGTATCGCTCGATGATCATAGTTAAATAAGATTTAAATAATGGCCCTAAAATGCAATTGTTCCCCATGGTCATATGAGTGTAGGGTTTTAAAGCTCCTTTTCCATTTTATAGCGACCTAGGTTTTAATCATGAAGTTGTGTTGAAAATGAATAAAGTATTTAATGACATCATGATTAACATAGGCGCAGGCAGGATTGGAATAGATTAGGAACTTAAGAATTTTGTTTTATAAAAGTTATTGATTCCATTTCTATCACATTTCCAGCTCCGAATGTAATAAAAGTCTTCTTTGAAAAAGTAATGATAACCTAGATGGAGGCGGAGGGGGAGTTGAAACCGAATTGGAAAATTGGAAGAAAAAAAAATCCTATTTTTGTTTCGATCCTAGTTCCGACCACTATCCCTATTTCGACCCCGAGCCTGTTTGTTATTAGGTGAAGTATCTTTATTAGTTTTTGCTCTGAGTCCAACAGTTTTGTAAAAGGGATTGTTTTGAGTTTCTTTCTGGTTCCAACTCTAATGTATATGCAATAGGTATGTTTTAAAAGCATGTTTTATGATGATATCTAAAGATCTAATTAGAGGTTTGCTTGCAGGAAAATTGAAAGATGTCAGGAACGTTAGGAGAAGCTGCTTGAAGGAATCAATTGGGTGGAACATCAAAGACAACACCAAAAATAAAGAAGGTGAAACTAGAACAACTACCTTATACATTGAGGAATGATCATAGGAATCTAGTGGTGAAAGTGAGTAAGGTGGAATCAGACTGGGCAGATATCACAGATACTAATCTGGGCTAGTACAACTTTGAAGAATTGCATGAAGAGACCTTTGCAAAATGAGAAAAATTGACAGGGAGAACACAAAGGATTGTTGACTCTAGTTTTGTACATATCACTATGTTTCCTTTATCAGTTCAGTGTCTGGAGTTGATATTGACAGTAGCCAATACTTACAATCCTGCTACAAGACTATGCATGGATTCACAAAATAATGTGATTATAGATCTTACTCCCCAAATGTTCCAAAGTATATTTAATGTTCCTGATCCCAAGAACTTGGTGCAGCTAACTAAAGCATAGGCATTGGAGAAATATAGCAAGCATAAAGACTCCAATAAGTCTCACTTAAACAAAAGGTGGCTGATGACAGAAAATAAATCTCTATCCAAGCTTGCAGATCAGCCAAAGAGGGCAGATTTCACAAAGGAGGTATCTGTCTTAATATTAATATTGTCCAGAGTGTTTGGGAAGAGGGATACCTTCCACTTCAAGTAATCTTTTAGGGTGATTACCAGTTTGATTGGTCAATGATTGTTTCTGATGCCATACATGATCAGCTCACAAGGGTCAGACAAACTAAATCTTTCTTCATGACTTCTTATGTGGTTTATGCTGCAGCAAGATTGGGGATTTTCCCAGGATTAAACAGAGTAGGTATAATGGGAGCCTTGGATGGACAAAAGAAGGTGTGGGAACATTATGATCAGTTATCTCTTCAAGTTGCTGAGACTCACTTCAGAAGAGTCAATGATGCATTTTTATATGTGGTTATCAACCAGTTGAATGGAGATATAGGATACAAGTTGAGTCTCGAAGCTATGGCTTTTATTGCTGAATGGGGAAGTTGGTACATCCAATACCCCAAATTTACATACTTTAGGTTATTTGGTTTTGAAGGTGATCCACATTTACTTCCAAGATGCTGCAGTAACAAAATAGTGCTTATGGAGTTTGTGTATCAAGCCATTGGAGTTAATGCTCGGTTCAGGATTAAGCACAAGACTGGATGTCATAAATTTCCCATGAAGTTAGGGGAATATAGTTGTCAACACTTGAAGGGAGAAAAGGTAGTTTGTAATGAGTTGATATAATTGAAATTGGGATTGTATACAGCTCGTAAGTATTTTGAACCAAGGAAGAAAATGTATGCCTTATTACCTTTAGTGTTCGCTAGACATTTTAATTTGTTAGAGGACTTTTGGAGTGATCGGCAAGATGAATATGATTTGAGGAAGAAGAACTATGAAAGATTGTCACTTGCACTTATGGCAGAGTTGGGTGTTAAAGAAAATATTCCTGACACATTAGTGGATGATGGAATTGTATTGGATCCCTCATATGAAGCCTTGAACATTGGCACCAAAAGCTTAGATCCAATAGACTAGAATGAGGAAGAGACAATAGATATTAAGAAAATTGGAAGAACAGTTTTGGATAGGAGCATGCAATGGTTGATGCTAAGAACCTAGGCTCCTCAGGGACCAGTCCTTAAAAAGGGAAAAGGATACAAAAGAATCAAGAGAAAGACACCTCCCAAGGAGCCATTAGAATTCCTTCCTCCGGATATTGAAGAAATAGAACTTGAGGTGGTCGATGAAGAAGAAGAGGCACTAGAGGGAGATGTTCCAATATGATTAGTGGTTTCTATGCCCACATTGGGTGAGTCATCCACACAAGCCCCACTAATAAGGAAAAGGAGCAAAGAAGTTCAAGAAGGAGTACTTTATGGCATGGCTGAAACTGCTAAGGGAAAAGAAGTAGGCAAAGAAGTTCTTGAGGTTGAGATGGATTCAGATGAGACTCTATCTGAAAAGGATTTGCAAGAAAACATGCCTCTAGAGTAGAGTATTGAGTAGATTCTGACACAAGAAGAGCAATGGAAACTATTTGAAGATGCTACAAGAGATTCTGATGCAAGGGCTACAACGGAGAAGCAAAAAGAAATAGATGCAAAGTTGCAAGCTGATGCTCTACTTCACCAGCAACAATTATAGTCAAAACAAATTGAAACAAGAGTAGTAACTGATGAAGTAGAGAAGCAAATGAGGCAATGAGAGCATGAGCTCAAGGTCAAATCAGAAAATGACAAGTTAGAATTGATATAGATTATCCATGATCTTGAGGAGGAGAAAGAAAGAAATCGAAGGGAAAAGGAAATCCTGGTTGCCAAACTAAAACTTGCAAAGGAAGCTCGATAGAAAGAAGAAGAAGCTAAAGCTCTAAGAAAGGAAAGAGATGCTGAAGAGTTAATAAAGAAATAGCAAGCTGAAGAAGAAAGGGGAAAGGCAGAGAAGCTCAAGGCCTTAGAAATTGAAAGGATAGAAAAAGAGAAACAAAAGGAAAAGGAAAAAGAAAGATTAGAAAAGCAAGTTCAAGAAAGAGAAGAAGAGGAAGGAAGGAAGAGAAAAGAACAAAAGGATAGGGAAGAGGCTGAGAAGTTGGTGCAGATGCACGTGCTGTAGGAGCAACAAGAGAAAGCAAAGGTTGATTCTCAACCTGAGGTAAATGTTCATCCACCCTCTTCAATTGCTGCTTCCTCTTCTATGATGATGACTGCTCCCAGTGCTCCTATATGGTTGAAGTTAGACCTGCAGAAGAGAGCTAGAACACCTCCTCAACCTCTTAATTAGGAGGACATGATGAAGGGAATTGAACAGGAAAAGCCTAAGAAGAAGGCTAAAACCTTACATTCTACTAGGCTCATAGATAAAGGGGAGATAGTTGTTGAATGTGCCATGCTGATGATAGAAAAGGAGGTAGGGGACATGCAGCTGATAGACTATCAATTGAGTATGGTTAATTTGGGAAGACCCACTAGAAATCAACAAATGAATTTGATTGATGTGGTGGCTTCGATGACTAAATCAAGGATGATCAAGGACAAACAAAAGAAAGATGAGCTTAAAGCTCAATTGGATCAGTTACATTCATTCTTGAAGAGTGTCTCCTCTCCAAGATCACAACAAGTTGCAGCCATTGACACTCCTATTTTGTTAAGAAAAAAGGAGGTAGATGATTTGGTGCAAGTTAGAGGTAAGGCGGAAATGGTAGACAAATGGATAGAAAAATTGAACTGTGAGGTAGGTGAGGTTTTAGAAAAAGGATTTGAAGCCTACAAGGAGACATAAGGAGTAGTAAAAGAGATGCATCAATACATTGAGGCATCCGAAAAACAAGAAGAGGAGTATAAGGAGTATAGTGAAAAGTTAGAAAAGGTAAATGCATTACCTCTAACTACTCTTCTAGAACAATATATACTTGAAGATGATAACAAAGACTTTGTAGAAAAGACTTCTCACATACTTAAGTTTAGGACCGGCTTGTTGATCAAGCATAAGGATGAGATTCAAGAAGCAGTTAATAATTTAACTCAGCAGTTGAAAGAGTTGGAAGTAGTCATGGCCATAATTGTAGATGTGAATGTAATGACAAAAGATGGCATGCCTTTGAGTCAGGTTAAAGAGAAATGGAATGAAAGATTTCAAGGACTCATGCAGGAGAAGGATGATGGAGGAGACTTGGTAATAGATTGGCTTGTAGAAGTCAAAGAAGAGATAAAGGCTGCAGGGAGAGAATTGATAAAGGTTAAAAGTATGAAAGAGTTTGCTGCAGTTGAGTTGGATCGAATCAAATTTGAAGATGACTGGATTGATGGGCCAGATATGGAGGCTTTACAACAAGTCTTCACCAGTTATGATGAGTTCATTGCGGATCTAGCTTCACATGCATAAAAATCTTACATGCATGGTGTTCTCCTTCCTTGCATGTTGCATGCATATGGCACTGATAGCTTTTTGAGCGCAGGACTTCCTATTCTATTCTATCTTTTATTTTTAGATCAAACTGAAAGTTTTAATGTAAAGACTCAAGATCAAATGGATCTAAGTTTCCAAGAAAGTTTAGTTCCTAAAAAGGTGGAATGCATAAAATAGAAGTAGGGTTCGAACTTTTGTATATCTATAAATACCTAATGGGTATCATAGTGTAAAGGTCAGGTAATTGAGAATAGAATTGGCTTACCTGAAGGCTAGGAGATAGAGTTTTGTAGTGATCATCGTTTTGAAGATACATTGTTACTTGATAGTTGTTACAGTTAAGAGAATTGTAGATTTTCTCGAAATATGGTATTTTGGAATTAAATTTTTTGTTTGATAAGGCTGATAAGTTATAATCTATTTGTATGCAGTGATTGTGGTGAACATAAGAGTTTCTTGAATTATGAAAGTTATTTGAAGGAATCAGATTTAAGGATTATCTTATTAGATTGTCATTGAGTCGAAGTTATTAAAAGTCTGTTGATCTATAATCTTGATGATGAATGAATGTGTGTTGTTTTGAAACCCTTGGAATATTTGTGAAGAGTACACGAAGTTAATTAAGCACCTAAAATGTATGTAGTGGTATAGGTTATGCTATGGATTGTGTCATTTTATGGTTTGATGATCTGTTAAGAAACATTCATTGTTAAAGATATATGTCCAGGAATTAGATAAGATTGATTCAAATTTACTGGTTACCCCTTCATCCTATCTTTTTCTTTTATTTAAAATCCATTGATTTACAAGAACTATTTCGATAAAAAGAGTCACAGCTTAAAGTCTTTTATTACTAGCACAGGCCCCTTGAACATTACAGTTGCATGAACCAATTGAGTGACACCAAACAGTTGAGAACCAACTACCAGGACCTTGGGAGTTAGGCCACTATATGTAGTCTTTCTTTTTCAGGAGAAATAGAATAGCAATATTCTGTTTTAATGTTGTTTGTGTCATTTTAACCATCAATAGGAACATCGAAATAGGGATTTGACTAAGGAAAACCTCAAAACACAAGCCAACATTTTTTTTTTTTTTTGTGTGTAGGTGTAGGTTCATTCACTCGAAGCTAGCTAGAGAACTAGACTACACATGAACGTTATCTTTTCCTACTCTTTCCTTATCATTTTCATCATTATAATAATTCTCTCTAGTATTCTTCTTGTTATACTACTTATTTCTATATTTTCATATTAAACTATCAAACAATAAAACTTTGTTATAGGGATTGTAAGTAGATCTTGAGTTTCTTTAACTATTATTTTACTCATTGTTCATATATGACACTAGTGTGACACACTAAAGTCTATTTACTATAATGTTTTCCTTAGACAAAGAACTATCTAAGTCATAGTCCAAGACCCTTGTGGTCTGCTCACCTGATTTTTAAAAACAACCATTTTCCCTTTCTTTATCTCTTGATCAACCTGAGGTAGTTTAGGGTAGTTCATTCCTTGGGGCTCTCTCATGACCTAGAGCTTTAGGAGTGATGAATCCCCCTACTCTACCTTTTCTTTCTCCAAATCTGATCTCAAAAGTTATGATCTCTTGTCAATATTTGAGCATTCTTCAGATTTTTCTTTCAGTTTGGTATCCAGGTAGTCTTCAACTCATTTTCCTTCTTCAACTTGCACTTTTTGGACTTGTTGTAGTCTCATTTGATTGCTTGAGCTTCTCATTCATTTTATTGATTATTTTTGTATTTTTCTTGAGTTTCTCTTTGAAGTTCTTGATATACTCATCTAAATCATTAAAATCCTTTTTTAGATCTCTATTCTTAGCTTCATATTTATTCAAATCATCAAGGGATGATTTGAGTTCTCCTTTCATATCAACCTTACAATCTTCTTCAAGAAACCCTTCAAGTATAATATCTTCTAGAGGGATAGGATAATTCCTTGTAGCCATTTTTTTAAACTCTAAGATCTACCTCAATGATCAAGCCAATTGAAGGAACCAAGCTATAACACAAATGTTTGAACACCTAGAATACTGAGAGGGGGGTCAATCCATATTTTTTAAAACTCATTAACTTTTTCAATTCAAACATTCATTCAAAGAATCATATTTAACATACAGTAAATGAAAGGAAAATATAAATCATGCATCAGATCAAGGAACACAAGAACACCAGATTTTACATGGAAAACCCAAAAATGGAAAAACCACAGTGAGGATTAGCTCATGATATATTATAACTAGTTATAATATTTGATAAAAAATGGTGGAATCACTATCAAAAAAGATAATGGATCACTACCAATTATGAACTAACAGTATTGCATCTGACATATGCTAAAGATATAGTTCCATTGAAGCTTGGAAAATTGGCATAACACACTTCATACTTCACCACACTATACTTGACACTTCTCTACACCAAATCTCACATACACACTTCACATACTCTATCCAAATCTTCCACACAATGAATAAACCTTATATATATACCACAATTATCAAAACATCAATTAGGTTAGCCTAATTAGATGTACCAAGCACCACATAACCTGACAACCCAAAACATCAACACACACACCTTGTAGAAAGAACAAAAATCTGTAACACATTAAAATATGATAGCATGAAATATAATCACTCCTATGATACCTCTCCTTACACAACTCAACTTTGCATGACCCTAGAATACTTAGGTCAACGCTAGATAGAAAAACTAGTGAAGTAATAACTGAATGAACTAGCTATTCACTCACAACCCATCATACAGTTCACAAAAACACTTGCCACTTGGAATGTGCATGACTCTGACATTTGTAAACACTATCATAGATTTTAATTACATGATATTAATCTACAGTGGAATGAATCTATAATTCTAACATATACTCTACACAACTAGCTTTTTCACACCTTAGTCGATACTTTGTCAACATTATCTTTGACTGCGAAAGACATAAAGTCATGAAAATATATATTTGGAATATTTTAAAATGTGCCAATATTACCTCAAAGATACATGACCAAATTATTCATAGTAGAGAAATTTGGACCTCAAAACTACTTCACTAAAAACTAAAAATATGTTCGAATAGGTGGTTGTTGTTGCACCGAAAGATCAACCTGTTAGTGCTTGATACAATTGCTAGATTTATACAAGATCAAGATCCACAAGATGTAGTTAAACCATGTCATGAAGCCCAAGCATCACACTAGATTACGTCTACCACGAGAAGAGGAGACCAAGGGTCATACCTTGCAACAATTCCCCCCCAACGCAAGTGCAAGGTTCAACCCTATGACCTCGGCTCTAATACCAATTATTATATAGGTGGTTGTTGTTGCACCAAAAGATCAACTTGCTAATGCTTGATATAGTTGATGAATTTATACAAGATCAAGATCCATAGGAGGAATTTAAGCCATTTCATGAAGCCCAAGAACCATGTTAGACTATGCCTACCATAGGAAGAGGAGACCAAGGGTCACACCTTGCAGAAAACTAAACTCCAAGAATTAGGCAATTATCCAAACCATTTGGTCCTCTTCGGACCAACACTTCTACATCTCTGTCACACGTTTCCATCAATGAAAACACCATATACTATCATTCTCATCAATCTTCATCAATCTCCCCACTCAATAATTTCTTCACATCATCATGCTCATGTTTCCAACAATCTCCCCAATGACCAAAAAAATTTCGACATATCCGCTTTGGAATTGATAAGAAAACTAACATGACATGTATTCTTCTCCCCCTTTAACATCAAGGATAAAGGGTAACTTTTTCTGTCCCTTTTAAGAATACTTTCTCTTATTCAACCTATTCCCCCTTTGATGTACATACTCTCCTTCTTGAAAATGCTTACAAGATTCCCCTATCAACAATAACCACTACCTACTCCTCATGAGAGGTAGCCACCATCATTCTAGGAAAAATATATAGTTTGAATTAGTCCCCTGGACATATGCAACAAATATGCATCTAGCACGAAGGATGGGAAATTACCCCTAACTTCTTTTAGAGATACTCAAATGTATCCTTTGCAAGAGCCATTGTGAAAATATCTACAATTTGATCCTTTATAGGTACATACTCCAACTTGAATTCTTTATCAACAACCTTCTCTCTCATAAAGTGATACCTGATTGATATGTGCTTGGTTCTAGAATACATCACTAGATTCTTTGAAATATTGATCACTTGTGTTATCAAACAAAAAACAAATAGCCTCATCATATTTTATCTTGATATCATTCAATGTTTGCTTCATCCACAACACTTATGTACAATGATATGTTGAAGCAATATAATTTTCTTCTACAATGGAAAAATGATACTAAATCTTGTTTTCAACTTTTCCATGAAACCAATTTTCTTCCTAAAAATAAAGCACCACCACTTGTACTTATTTTATCATCAATGCAACCAGCCCAGTCAACATCAATGTAAGCACTCAGATCAAAGTCATTACCTTTTGGATACCATAAGCCATAACCCAAAGTACTCTTCAAATATATGAAGATTCTTTTGAGTATCTTTACATGAGTCTCTTTAGGATTAGATTAAAATATTACAACTAAACATACCACACGCATGATATCAGGTCTTGAAGAAGTTAATTACAATATGACTCTAATCATAGATCTATATAGCTTTTGATCAACAAAGAGAGACTCATCATATTTAATCAAATGACAACTAGTAACCATGGGAGTACTAAATGGTTTGCAATCTTCCATGCCAAACTTCTCCAACATCTCCTTAACATAATCTTCTTGAGAAATAAATATACCATCATTTAGTTGAGAAATTTGAATACCAAGAAAGAAATATAACTCACCAATCATAGGCATCTCAAACTCCTTTTGCATCTCTTCAAAAAAATTCTTTCACATCTCGTCATTTCCACCAAATATAATATCATCAACATACACAATAACTATCAAAAGTCTCTCATCATCAATCTTGAATTAAAGATTGCTATTTGTGGTATGTTTCTTAAATCCTTATTGAAGCAAGTGCTTATCCAGGATTTCATACCATTCCCTAGAAGCATGTTTGAGATGATACAAAGACTTTTTGAGTCTGTACACCATGTTTGGTTATTCTAACAACTAGAATCCATTAGATTTCTCTATATAAACCTCTTCTTCGAAATCTCCATTTAGGAAGGATAACTTGACATCCATTTGTTAAACTGTGAAGTGCCTATAGGTAGAAAAAGTAAAAAGCATTATGATAGCTTCCATTCTTGCTACCAAAGCCAAAAGTTTACTAAAAATCAATACCTTCTACTTGTGAATAGCCTTTACAAGTTTCTAATCACCATCTTCTTCACCATCTTAATTCAACTTATTCCTAAATACCCACTTTGTTCCTATCACATTCTTTTTTGTAGGCATTGGAACCAATTCCCAAGTTCGATTCTTCTTAATTTGATTCAACATTTCTTCCATTTCTTGTATCCATCCTTCATCCTTTCTAACATCAACAAAAAATTTAGGTTCTACCTTTGATAAAAAAAAATAAATTGTTCACTTGCCTTTGCAAGCCTTCTTTTAGTCAACACTCCTTCATTCTTGTCACCAATGATTTGATCTTTTGAATGATTTCCTTGACATACTTTGCAAGAGTCTTGTTGAGCTTTTCTAGTGTTTCTTCTTTCTCTTCAACTTCTTCTTCATCATCATTTGAGTAGGGAGGTGCATCAGATCCACAATCCTCAATTTCATTTATATGTTAATGTAGATCTTCATTAACTTTCACATTAGTAATTTCAACTATTCTTCCCAATCTCTTATTGTAGCACCTATATGATTTACTTTGAGATTAATATCCTAGAAAGATACCTTCATAAGTCCTTGAATCAAAATTTCCTCACACATATTCATCTCTATTGATATAGAATTTTCTTCTAAAAAATCTAAAATACCTAACAGTTGGAGGTCTTCCATACCATAACTCATACGGAGTCTTAGTGATGTTCAATCTCAACAATCCTCTATTTTGAACATATACTGCAATATGAACTACTTCTCTCCAATAGACACTAGGAAAATTTTATTCCATCAACATTGTCCTTTTCATCTCTTCAACAATCATATTATTTCTTTCAACTACCCCATTCAGCTAAGAAATTCTAGCAATAGGCAGATGCCTCTTTATTCTATGTTTTTCAAAAAATTCATTGAGTTCATTTAAAGTGAACTCACCTCCTCTATCAAACTTCAAACATATGATCTTAGCATTCATTTCATTCTCCACTATTTATTTGAAAATCTTGAGTGTACTAGAAGGATTAGATTTATCTTTCAAGAATGTAACCTATGTGTGATCCTAATAAAATGCTACTCCTTATGTGAGATGCAAGATGAAGAACTAATAATACAAATGGGAAGAAGTAACAAGATAGAAGGGCACCTCAATAAGATTAGCCTAAGAAAAATATGAAAGCAAGATAAAACAAATGAAATGCTTGTTATACCTTCATATTGTTGCTTCCTTGGTTGGCCCTTGATTTTTGAAGTCTTGTGTGCTCCTTGGATGGCAAATGGGATTGAATGGATGCAAGATGAATTGATGCAATATGGAGATGTGAGTGCAATAATGTATGATAGATTGAATGACAATTTTGTAAGAGTTTTTTTGCAAAAGACTTGATCCTCAAAAATGAGGGAATTGAAGGGGTATTTATAGGTTAAATTGAATTCTCTAGATATTTCAACGGTTGGGATTGATTTAACGAATATCAAGATGAAGGGCTATGGTGAGTTGAGGACTCACAAGCCTTCATATCTTGACATGTGCAAGGTGAGATGTCCTAGGGTGGAGTGATGTGGAAATGAGGTGGAAGGGAAGTACATGAGGTGGATCTTGTGGGATGAGAAAATTCCTTGGAGGAATAAAAGTGAATTAAAAATTCACAATGATTGGAAGAATCTAGTGGATAAGAGAGGGTCTCCAAAAAGCTGGAGATTTGTCAAATGTGGGTGATGTGACAAGTCCAAGGTTCTAGAAGCCCTTGGCACATGTGAAGTGACAAGTCAAGGCTTCTAGAATCTTGCATGGGGGATGGGGAAGACCTTGGAAATATAAAAGTGAATTAAAAATTCACATGGGGAAGAGAGGAACCTTGGGCAAATAAATGTGAATTAAAAATTCAGATGGGGAAGAGAGTCTAGGCTAAAAATGGTAAGTGGGAAGGTTGACTAGAAAAGGTAAGCCAAATGTGGCTAATGATTCTAATTAAGGTTGTGCAAACACAAGATTAGGATAATTAATGAGAGATTAGAGGCAAGTGGGAGATTATGGAGGATGTGACACTTAATCTTGATTAAGTGGTGCACATCCTAATCACAGATTAATTAATTTAATCTTGATTAAAAGAGGATTATGGAGGATGTGACAAGGAGAGAGAAAAGAAGAATTAAAAATTGGTTTTTAATCCAAATGGGTTAAATGACTAAATTAAATAATTTGTCATGTTTATTTAATTTAGAGAAGAAAAAGGGGGTAAGGTAAAGTATTTAATTTATTTAATTACATATACTTTAGGAACCTTAGGCATAAAATGAAATAATGATTAAATAAATTATTTAATCACTATTAATGAAATAGATGAATAGAGTAGACAATTTTGATCATATGGAAGTGATCAAATTTGGATGTCTACATTTTTCCCCTCTTCGAAGTACTGTTAGAATAACCATGCTTCGAAGAAAAGAAAGTGCAGATGACTCTATAGAGGAATTAACCAGAGGATGATACCCCAGCTTGGGGAGAAGGACTTGAGCTATCCAAATTAGCGGGGCAATGGATGGAGATTATGGTTGAGAAAATAGATAAATGGGAAGGGTATGCCCCCTCGAGAGCATGACGGGGGAAAAGAGAGGGGTCCCGAGTGACCTCTCAATAGGAATAAATGAATGGGGGAAAGGATGAGAGATGAGAGGGGATATGAAAATGAAAATGTAAAGTGATGAAACAAAAAAAATGATGATAAGCGATGGGAGATAAAGGTGACAACAAATGGATTCAAGGAAAAATGTGATGTTGCCATAGTCCAAGTACAAGCTAGGTTGGGCAGATGGTTGATGGAGTGTTGTTGACGAGGGAGTGATACATCCCAAAAAATTGCAAGGATAGGGAAGGATACATCCTGATGAGGATGAGGATGAGTGTTACTGACAAGGGAATGAGACATCCCAAAACAACACAAGGATAGGGAAGGATACATCTGGATAAGGATGAGGATGATTGTTGTTGACAAGGGAATGATACATCCTTGAATAACACAAGGATAGGGAAGGATACATCTTGATGAGAGTGTTGTTGATGAGGGAAGGATACATCCCAAAACAACACAAGGATAGGGAAGGATACATCCCAGAGATGATAATGATGATGATGATGAGGATGATTGGATCAAGGCTGGTAGCAAGGCTAAGACCAAGAGTGTGATTAGATTATTTAAATGGATGAGGATGGGGGAGATATGCAAGATGATGGAATGGAAAATGAAATGCAATCCTAAAGCAATTTTCCATCCTTAGAGCACTGATTTTTGCTATAGCATAAGACACCGGGTGTCAGAGTATGTAAACCAAGACGAATTAGTGTCTAATGCATAAAACAAGCACAACAAACAAGAAGGTTATCCCAACACCCCAAAGTCACGATGACTTTGGTCGGGCCAGGTGTTGGAATAACCACAAGCACAAAAGGATGCCCCAACATCCTCAGGGATCTTGGTGGGTACTATGTGGGACAACCAAGAAGACAAAAAAAAATAAATGAGCAAGATATGCCCCTATGTTGACTAGTCAAAGCACACCGTGATATGATGGATCAAGGCGACCATGAAAAGTTATGATAGGGAGCTCAAATGATAAACAAAATCCAAAAGCATCAAAAGATCACAATCAATTTCAAATGTCCTTTGCCATAAGATCAAGATGATGGATGGGGTTGATGAGGTCTATTAGGAAGGATACATCCTATTGAGACCGATGATGGATAGTAAACTAAAAGATCGATATGATGCAGGATACCAGAAACTGATTGGATCTTGTGATATAGATGACCATTGTTTGTAAGCACTAGCTAGGATAGGGACATTCTTGACGACACGACAAGACGATGAGACATAAGGCGACAAGATGATAAAATGATGAGACGACAAAATAGACACACCCTAAAGACCTAGGGGCTCAAGGATTGATCAAAGATCAACCTTGCCTACATGAAAGCGTAGAGCCCTTGTAGTTCAGGAAAAGACCATGGTAAAAGCGGAAAGAGGAAAATGAAGACCTTGATGGATGACAAAGAACAAATGGAAAAATGCCTAGGGGGCAGACCAACTGATTGACCTTGCCTACGTGAAAGTGTAGAGGCAATGTAGTTCGACACAAGGCCAAAGATAGATGATGGAAGAGGATAAGACAAACAAAAGATAGAGCCTCGGGGGTGAATCAAATTATCGACCTTGCCTACGTGAAAGTGCAGGGGCAACATAGTTCGACAAGAGACCGATGACAAACAATGGATGATGATATGACCAAGATAAATGGAAAAAAGGATGGAGTCAATATGATGAGACAAGATAGACTTGCAGGATTGGATAGGATGATGGTTGATATGTGTAAGATATGTAGGATGTGAAGCTCAGGGATGGGATAGGTAATTTAGATCATTAGAATATGAATTCAAAAGATGAGATGATGGATAGATGAGCGATGAAGATGTGAGAAAGATGTGGTAAATAGATAGGAGGGATTAATTATGATGTGAATGACATTGGGTTGCATGTGGGTAGCCGATAGCTCGATACCAATGATAAGGGATAATGAGATAGAGGGAAATGGATGGATAAGAAGATGCTAGGATGGGTGGATAGATGAGATGAAGATTGAGAGGATATTGTAAAGATGTGAGAAATAGATAGGAATGAGGATAGTGAGATAACATGGCATTGGATTTCATGGGGGTAGCTGATAGCTAGATACCAATGACAAGGGATGATGAGATAGAGGGAAATAGATGGATGGATAAAGATGAGGAGATAGAAAGATACGAGGATAGGTGAATAGAGGGATACAAATTTTGAGGGATGGAATAGATTATTGGATGGATAATGGATGGGAGGATAAGGATTAAAAGATGGAAAAGGACTAGTGGATGAGTGGATGAGAATATAGGAAGATAAGGATTGGGAGATGACAGAGATTACTGGATGGATAAATGGATGGAGAGGTAAGGATGGGAAAGATGGGGAGATGGAGAGGACTACCTAGAGGAATGGATGGATGATGTCTCAATGACTCAATCATAAATAATGAGGTGCCCCCACTCTAGATGTGTCATGTATGACGAGGAAAGAGGGATAGCAAGATGGTTGGATAAGGGAGTGAGATGGGTAATGGAAGATAGATAGATGTGGATAGGATGCATGGACAATGGAAGATAAGGATTTGGTAGATGGAGGGGATGACTGGATGGATAAATGGATGGGGAGGTAAGGATGGGTAGGATGGAGAGATGGAAAGGATTACTTGGAGGGATGGATGGATGACATCTCAAGGACTTCATTGCAAAGAACGAGATGCCCCCACTCTAGATGTGTCATGCATGAGGAGGCAAGGGGGATATCAAGATGTGTGGAAGGAATATGATAGTGTATGGATGAGGGGAATATATGCCAAGAGATGTCCAACGCATGTATATAGGTTTTCCCCTATCTTTATCAAGATCACAAGGAAGATGGAGGGATTGGATAGGATGTGAAAGATGGTGGGTAAGATGTGGAAGATAGGTAGATGTAGGAGATGGAGGAAAGGAATGCGTAAGTGGATGCTGCCCCCAATCGTGGAAGGAGACTAGATGGGGGATTTACACATGATGCCTGTTTGCCAGGTTTTCATCATGGTACTTAATCCAAGGTGCTTGTTTTCCAAGTTTTCACCATTGGATGAATGATTTTCTCCTTACTTTTTTTTTGTTTTTTGTATTTTTTTTATTTTTTCTCTTTTTTGCTGATTTTTTGGACTAGGATGTGGACGAAGATGGATAAAGATAGGGATATGGATATGTGGATTTTAGAGGACAGTTGATAAGGATAGGATGAAGGACTCACGCATCAAGTTCCATATGAGGTAATAAGATCCCATGTTTGAAGTGACTATTCGGATGTTGGTACAACCTTATTAGACTGGATGGTTTATGCAAGAGGATGGATTAAAGGAATTTGATGGGGGAGATAGAGAGGATAGTGGATGGGATGTTGGAAAGTGTATGGATGGAATGATGGAGTGGATGTGTGATGGGGGAAGGTGTTTAGGACCAACATTGGCACATGTGATGGTGGATGCGAAAAGATAGGTGGATGAATGGATGGAGAGTGTGGCGATAATGGAGGCATTGGGATAGTGAATTTTGGGATGTAGGGACCCAAAATAGATTTAGGAGATGGAGGAGGTGAATTATTTTGTGGGGGAATAGCAACTTTGGATGTCGTTATGGAATTTTCAATTGAAGGTATGGCACCTTTTTTCTTTGGGATCCACATGGTTTTTATTTTTGCTTCGGTGGGCCTTTGTGGCCTTTTGGATTGATTTGGATTTTGGACTTGATTTTTATTTTCTTCAACATGTCTTTTGAAGGGGACATGAGGAACTTTAGATTCATGTGGATGTTTGGATTTATGTATTGTTGCTTTGGCATCCAAAGTTCTTTTAGTAGCAATGGGATAGATGCGAGGAGATGGATGATGTGTGGAGCGATGGAGGTAGGGTTGATAGGGATTAGTGTAGATGGATAATGTGTAGGTATGTGCCTTTGTTGATCCTGATTAGGAGTTATGAAGGTAGGATTTTTATGTTGTGTATGAGGGAGAGGGGGTGGATGAATGAAAGGATGAATAGGATAAGATGGAGGGGGTGATTTTGGGATATAAGGACCCAAAATAGATTGTGTATATGGAGGATGTGTGGGGTGTGATGGAGGGATATAAGAACCCATAGTAGATGGAGGATGAGCAATGATGGATGGAGGGATATAAGGACCCAAAATGGATTGAGAGAATGAGGGAGGAAGATGGATGGTTGTTTTTAGGTAATATAATGGAGGAGGGGGGATGGCGGCATATGACTTGGTAGAACGCTGGGAAGTACCTCTTGTGCCTTTAGAAGAGGATCCTTTAGGATGTACGAAGGTTGTACCAACATCTTCAGAGTACGAGTTTTGGGAGACATATCCAAGACCATGTGTGTTTGGATGTTCTTTGACTTGAATGGGTTCTAAAATACCTTGCTCATGAAGGCCTAAACCTTTTCCTTGATAGTACATGTTCTCAAGCATATGATCTATGGTAGGATGCTTATTCTTTTGGAAGCATGATGCGAGTGTGTTAGTAGGCGGAGGAGGAAAGGTGGTGCCTAGACGTTGTTTTTCTTCGGCAAGAAGACCACCATGGACTCATGTAATATTACCAATGTGATACAAAAGTGGCAATGAAGGATCATGCGATGGAGATGTGGGGATAACAACATTAGGAGGAATGAGTGATAAGGGATCATGAGAGGAACTGGGGAGTACAATGGGATCTAGATTTATGGAAGTGGATGATAAGGGCTCATGAGATGGAGTGATTGGATTTTGATGGCAAAGGGGATCATGGGATGGAGTGGAGGAGATAGTTTGATCTTGATATGGGGTGGATGGGAGGATAGGATTATGACTTGGTTGAGGATATGGACCATGAGATGAACTGGATGGAAGACTATGTTCTTGAGATGGAGTAGATGAGATGTTTCTTGATTTAGAGGAGGGGATATGCTTGTATGCTTTGGATCAAGCTCTTGGCATGAATCATCTTGTGTGGGATGTAGGATGATGGAAGAGTGTTGGAGGGTTGCCTCAATTGGGGGAGATAGGAGGATGGAGGATTCATGAAGGTTATGGGATTGAAGTTTGTGAATATTAGGACTATGAGGAGGGGATTGGATGTCTTCAATGGATTGGGTGGATCTAGGAGTAGAAGATGGGGATTTGATGGACTTGATGGGTTTGACCGGCTAAACCGTTTGGACAATGTTAGGAATGGCGATGGGTGGGATAGGTCTAGGATGGAGGAGGGCCTCATCACTAGTGATAGTACATGATAGAGTGGGATGGCATGATGTCTCTTCTTGCATGAGTCCTTGGGCGACATTTGGAAGGGATGTAGGATTAGGTAGAGTGATGGGAATGGATGGAGGATTAGGATTAGAATGGGGGATGTGATTGGATGGAGGAATAGGAGGAGATGGAGGATCAAAATTAGATGAAGGGATGGGAATGGATGGAGGATTATGATTAGGGATTGGTGGATTAGTATTAGATGTGGGGATGGGATTGGATGGAGGACTAGGAGGATATGGAAGATTGGGAGGAGATGGAGAATTAGATAAGTGGATGGGACTAGATGGGGGAATTGGAGTGGTCGGAGGAAATGGAGGATTATGATTAGATGGGGGATTAAGATATAATGTGGGAAAAGGGAGAGTGATGTAGCAGGATGCGGATGTTGGATTAGATTGGGAAGATTGGGATGGTGAATGATAGTAGGAATATGTAGATGAAGGATTAGAATGGGGAGATGTGGAAGTAATGCAAAGATATTGGGATGGGGGATTGTGATAGGAAGGTGTGGATGTTGGATCAGAACAAGAAGATTGAGGTGGTGAACCGCCATAGGAAGAAATGTATGGTGGGTTGGCGTAGGAGGATATGAATGGTAGATAAGGATGAGGGGATTGAGATGGTGGATTAGGATAGGAGGAATATTGGGATGGGGGATTGTGATAGGAATGTGTGAGTGTTGGATTAGGATGAGAAGATTGGGATGTGGGATTAAGGTAGAGGTATTGGGATTGTTGATGATGATGAGGATAAGAAGAAGTGGATGTTGGATAGGATAGAGGTTGAAAGGGAGGACATGATGAATATGTCGATGGTGAGGATGTTGGATATCCCTTGTCAAGGGTAGCATAAGAACCGTTATTAGATGTGGATGAAGGCATGGTGGGATAGTTTGAAGAAGTAGTGAGATTTTGGGAGGCAATTGGAGAGAGCTTGCTAGAAATGATAGCATTAAGGGGATCCATATAACAATCTTCATGATCAACAAGATTTTTGTTATCGTCATCAACAGAGTTAGGATTCCCCTTGACTACTATTATTGGTCGTGTGAGAGGGGGATAAAGATTCATGATGGATATATATTAGAAGGAAAGAATAGATGATGGATAGAGAACTAGGATGGATTGAAAGCTCAGATTGGGATTGGATGAAAGCTTAGATTAAGATTGGATAAAAGCTCAAATTAGGATGATGGGATTAACGCTTAGATTAGAACTGAATTGGGGCTTAGATTGGGATTGGATTGAAGGATATGATCAAATTGATTTGAAACCAAGATCATGGGTTTTAACTAGAGGACATAAGGTGTTGACAATCAGATTTTTTCCAAATTTGGCAGTTTTCAAAAATTATCAAATTTTGCCATTTTAGGAAACTTCATAGGAATACATTTGAGAGTCCAATTTTTTCTCAAGAAATACCCAATACTAAGATAGGATGACTTGCCCACTAAGATCCAAAATCTGAGATATTGATTCAGAGTTATTAACGAAAATGTTTTTTCAGAAACTGAAAAAAATCGTAAATTGTGATTTTGAGGGTCAAGATGAAACTTTGGGGGTTTGAAAATGTGATAAAAAAAGATAGGTTGGAAATCCACATGTCAGCTCATAACGCAACCACCCGTAAAATTTTAGCCAAAACCCACATCCAAGTCAAAAGTTATGGCCTCTAGAAGTTTTTGCATAAAAGTCAAAACCTTCAAAATTGATAATTGGAATGGATCAATTTGATGATTTGGATGAAGATTGGTTTGATTGGATCAATTGAGTGTTTAGGATGATCAAATGGTCAAATGAAGGCTTTGGGGGTTTGAACAGAGATTTAAAATGGTAAAACGGGTGAAACTAGCCGTTCAGCGAGGCGTATCCGCACTTCTATAGTAAAACTACTGAAATAGTGGGGCAAGTTCACCCCTCTACAGTAAAATTGCTAAAATAGTGGGGCAAGTTCGCCCCTATACAGTAAATCTGCTGAAATAGTGGGGCAAGTTCACCCCTCTGCAGTGGAAAAGGCTAAAACAGTAGGGCAAGTTCGCCCCTCTACAATGGCAAATGCAACTTGGTTTGGATGAGGGATTTTGGCAAGGACTTAAAATGACTCAATGATAATTTGACTTATCAAAATTTACTAGTTCTTTTCAGAAAGACACTTTGAACAAGCACATCCTATGATTAGTGTTAAGGGGTATAACCAACAAAGGTCTTACTCTAGGATGAACAAAGTTTCTAAGGAGTCCTCGATATACGCTCGGTACGTGAGGGACAAACCGTGAACACCAATCTATCACAAGCGTGAGTCAGGAACCCCAGCGAGATATTGAAAGGCTCAGACTAACTCTTCACGTCTATCTAGGTATCACCCTAGCTTCAACGCTTCACCAATTATGACGCAACTGGATTGAGGTACAACTTTGGCTCTCCCCCCTTTATATACCCCGTCGGTATGCATGGTTGGGATCATCTCTTAGGGTGATAAAATCCCCAAGTAGGTCCCTCTAAGAAGAAAACACTAACCGTTTCCAACTACCCCCTTCGGATCTACACAAAAGTGCAAAGGGAGAAGATGAAAATGAATTAATGTCTCCTTAGGGTGATACAAATAAAACAAACACAACAAGCAACCAATTTACTTTCCCCTAATTATACTAGGTAAATAAATAAAACAGTAAGGAAAGATTTTCAAAGAATAAAACAAAGGCCCTGCAAGCAAATGTTAGTTGTTTA
This sequence comes from Sequoiadendron giganteum, assembly GCA_007115665.2. Lineage (NCBI taxonomy): Eukaryota > Viridiplantae > Streptophyta > Pinopsida > Cupressales > Cupressaceae > Sequoiadendron > Sequoiadendron giganteum. The sequence continues at coordinate 631,207,430 of CM021102.1, forward strand.
TCTTTTGCCCTTTAGTGATTTGTAGCAAAATACTCAAGATATCAGCAAGGAATCTGACTTCACTCACCAACAAATAGGATTAGTGGATTAGAGCATAAAACAACAAAAATAAGAGACAAAAACGAACCTAAAATGAAACTTTTTTACCTTCTTGAATGTGCTGTTAAGGGAAAATCTGCCCCTCTATAGTGAAAAATGCTGAACTAGGAGGGTGTGTTTGCACTTCTACAGAAAATAGTCAAAAACATTGAACAACAAGGGCAAGTATGCCCCTCTAGAGAAAAATAGAAAAATAGCAAGGGCAAGTACGCCCCTCTACAAAAAAACAAAAAAATAGCAAGGGCAAGTATGCCCCTTTGCAGAAAAATAGAAAAACAGCAAGGGCAATTACACCCCTCTATAGAAAAATAGAAAAATAGCAAGGGCAAGTACGCCCCTCTACAAAAAAATAGAAAAATAGCAAGGGCAAGTATGCCCCTCTGCAAAAAAATAGCAAGGGCAAGTACGCCCCTTTGCAAAAAAACAAGGGGAAGTACGCCCTTCTATAGAAAAATAGCAAGGGCAAGTACGCCCCTTTGCAGAAAAATAGCAAGGGCAAGTATGCCCCTCTGCAAAAAAATAGAAAAACAGCAAGGGAAAATACGCCCCTCTACAGAAAAATAGAAAAACAGCAAGGGCAAGTACGCCCCTCTTTAGAAAAATAGAAAAACAGCAGGGGCAAGTATGCCTCTCTGCAGAAAAATAGAAAAACAGCAAGGGCAAGTACCCCCCTCTCTAGCATCTGGGAGGGCAAGTCTACCCCTCTACGACCTGAATCTGCAAACAAGCTAAACAACAAAAAACATAAAAGAAAGAGATGTCCCACCGGGCATGCCAAAAATAAGATCCTAATAAAATGCTACTCCTAATGTGAGATGCAAGATGAAGAACTAATAATGCAAATGGGAAGAAGTAACAAGATAGAAGGGCACCTCAATAAGATTAGCCTAAGAAAAATATGAAAGCAAGATAAAACAAATGAAATGCTTGTTATACCTTCATATTGTTGCTTCCTTGGTTGGCCCTTGATTTTTGAAGTCTTGTGTGCTCCTTGGATGGCAAATGGGATTGAATGGATGCAAGATGAATTGATGCAATATGGAGATGTGAGTGCAATAATGTATGATAGATTGAATGACAATTTTGTAAGAGTTTTTTTGCAAAAGATTTGATCCTCAAAAATGAGGGAATTGAAGGGGTATTTATAGGTTAAATTGAATTCTCTAGATAATTCAACGGTTGGGATTGATTTAACAAATATCAAGATGAAGGGCTATGGTGAGTTGAGGACTCACAAGCCTTCATATCTTGACATGTGCAAGGTGAGATGTCCTAGGGTGGAGTGATGTGGAAATGAGGTGGAAGGGAAGTACATGAGGTGGATCTTGTGGGATGAGAAGATTCCTTGGAGGAATAAAAGTGAATTAAAAATTCACAATAATTGGAAGAATCTAGTGGATAAGAGAGGGTCTCCAAAAAGCTGGAGATTTGTCACATATGGGTGATGTGACAAGTCCAAGGTTTTAGAAGCCCTTGGCACATGTGAAGTGACAAGTCAAGGCTTCTAGAATCTTGCATGGGGGATGGGGAAGACCTTGGAAAGATAAAAGTGAATTAAAAATTCACATGGGGAAGAGAGGAACCTTGGGCAAATAAATGTGAATTAAAAATTCACATGGGGAAGAGAGTCCAGGCTAAAAATTGTTGGTGGTGGTGGCGATCATTCTTATACAGTCTTCATGCCTTATCCTCGTCGGTGGTCCGGGCCCTGTAGCCCTTCGGGGGCGGTAGCCCCCGAGAAAAATTTTTGGCCTACTTTTTCGCGAAATTACCAAAAAAGGGAAAAATCACAAAAAGGGAAAAAACCCTGATTTTGTATAACCCTAATTTATAAAGGGTTTAGGATAGAGTTACAGTATCAAAAGAAATAGGCGATTATTCACGATATTGTAATAGGGTTTTGCACTGGTTAATAATATCATTGGATGGCTACGGTTTGGTGGATGTAGCCCACATTGGGTGAACCACGTTAAATTCTCTGTGTTATTTTTCTGTGTGTTTTACTTCTGGTTTATTTGATAAAATCTGCATTTAGCTTTTAGATATCTACCATTGAAAACCTAACAAAAATGGTAAGTGGGAAGGTTGACCAAAAAAGGTAAGCCAAATGTGGCTAATGATTTTGATTAAAGTTGTGCAAACACAGGATTAAGATAATTAATGAGAGATTAGAGGCAAGTGGGAGATTATGGAGGATGTGACACTTAATCTTGATTAAGTGGTGCACATCCTAATTATAGATTAATTAATTTAATCTGGATTAAAAGAGGATTATGGAGGATGTGACAAAGAGAGAGAAAAAAGTCTTATTAAAGAAGAAAAAGGGGGTAAGGTAAAGTATTTAATTTATTTAATTACATACTTTAGGAACCTTAGGCAGAAAATGAAATAATGATTAAATAAATTATTTAATCACTATTAATGAAATAGATGAATAGAGTAGACAATTTTGATCATATGGAAGTGATCAAATTTGGATGTCTACACTATGTCATCCTAGAGAAATCATGAAATAACTTTCTCCTTTCAAATTTTTTGTTTTGTTAGGTGTGCAAAAATCAATATGTACCAACTCCAAAGGTCTACAAAAATAATATTCTTTAGACTTGAATCTTATCCTCAGCTTCTTACCAAATTGATATTCCTTGCACATTGTACTTACAGGTTTTATTATCTTAAGCACATCTCTTACCTCATTCAATGGGATGATCTTCACTAGATTTTCAAATTTGATGTGTCCCATTCTCCTATGCCACAACCAACATTCACTTTGTTTTCCTAGAAGACAAGTTCTCCCATATACATCTCTCAAACTATATATATCACCACTTATTCTAGATCCTCCAACAACCAATCATTCAAAATTTTATTTTCTAATTTACATCCAAATTTATTGAATAGGAGGTTGTAACCATTTTTCCACATTTAAATCACACTAAGAAGATTATGTTGGAGAAATTTAACATAAAGGACATCTTCTATTCTGATCTTCCCATCAACATATAAAACCTTTTCCATAGATCTACACTGAAGTATCATCTCCAAGATTTAATATGCCACCATTCCAATTCATAATTTTGATAAACTTGCTCTTATCTCTTGTCATGTGATTAGAACAACCACTATCAATCACTTATGAATTTTCCTCATCCTTTCCATAAAAATAAATACACACCATACTTGGTTCTTTAGCTTTATCTTTAGTCTTCTTAGCAACCAAAAAAAGACTCCATATTCATTATGTAGACCAATGGAATCATCATCTCTTACAGAGAAATAATCTTCCATGGAGTAGAGACTCTTCTTAACCTTTTTTCTTGTAGGCTCTTTATTTCTCCTATCAAAATATTTCAAGGGATATTTAGAAGAAAAAATACCAACCTCTCCACACTTGAAACATTTGAAAGGTAGCTTACCTTTGTACTTTTAGGTACCTCTCTTCAACTTCCTTACAAAATTTGCTTCTTCCTCACTAGTGTCACCATCCATATTAGATTCTTCATATGTATCTTTCTTTCTTGCTTTGAATGTTGCTTCCTTCTTAGGACATTCTTTATCAAGATCTCTCATTTCAAATGCAATAAGGGCACTATACAATTGATCCATTGAATATTTAACTAGATCTCTAGCTTTCTTAATAGAAGAAAATTTAGAACTATAAGACTTAGGAAGATATATTAGTACATTTTTCACTACCATAGATTATTCAATATCTTCACCAAGTACTCTAATAAAATTGACCAGTTCATTTACTTGGAGCACATATCGAACAATATCTTCATCCTCTAACATCTTCAAGTTCTCAAAATTTCCTTAATAGATCTACAACTTGGCTTGGTTTACATTGACATCTCCTTCATAGATTCCACCAATCTTATCCTAGACCTCCTTTTTTGATTTGTAGTGCATCACTTTTACTAGGTTAAAATATTATAGCCCACTCAAGATAGCATTATTTTCCTTTCCATTGTTCTCATAGGCTTTGAACTTAGGTGGGTTAGCTGGAGGAGTAGTAGGAACAATATAATCATCTTTGATATATTTCCAATAACCATACCCTAAAGAGGATAGATGATTCTCCATATAGTATCTCTAGAGAGTGAAATTTGTTCCATTAAATCTAGGCACCTTTTGAGATCTTTCTTTTTCCATCTCAGATCTTCCTCAAGCTATTGAACTTATTGTAAGGAACTAGGCTCTAATACCAATTGTTGAAAACACATCAAAATACTAAGAGGGGGTGAATTAGTATTAAAAAATAATTCAAACCTTTCGGAGAAAATTGAAACATAATCTTCACAACACAAAAAAAATAAAAAATGAAAGACACAAAATAATGCACAACACCACACAACACTAGATGTATGTGGAAAACTAAAAAAGGGAAAAAAAATGCTAGGAGCTATTGTCCTTATCAAGCCTCACAAATTTATAATAGTTTACAACTTTTTTATAGGGATACAACCCAAGGAAGCTACTACTCCCTATAAAAAGTTTTGAGGGTCACTCCCAAGGAAGCTACAACTCCTTGTAGACTTTGTTTTACGGATTCAACAAAAGGAATAAAATACTCCCTAAAATGAGAATAAAATCATAAAAGTTTATTGCATGACAATTATTCTACTGTCTAAATCTGAAAATGAAGCTCAATCCTTTTGATGATTGCAATTCTTCTTTTTCCATTCTGTTTTGATGATTGTAATTCTTCTTTCACTCACTTCTACACCTTCTTCAAATGTCTTCTCTCCAGCTTATTGGCTCATTTGTTTGATCCTTTCAAGAATTTTTTCCTTTGGCTAACTAAATCCATCAATCAGTTAGGAAGACTTTGTGCTTCCCTTCTATCTCAAAGATATGATTAAATTGAATCCAGATAGGATCTACAACTTCTACTCTTTCTCTTTCAGTCACTTACATAAACATCATAATGCATTAGCCATCCTCAACTCTGACCACTCACTACTTGACCTAGATAAATTAGGTTTTAAATATATATATGATATTACATTGATTATATTACATGTCTACTAGAAACAACAAGAATATTATAATTAAAAATTGGTCGAAGATCAAACAAGAACATGAAGCTTGTAGAGGGTAAGACCCAAATGGTCTACACATAAAACCAGGAAGAGGAACATGCCTTCTAGATTCCAACACATGCTTAACCTGGTCCTAAAAACTCTTCATATCATCAACCTTCAAAGAAAAACATTTTCATGCTTCATACATTTGAAATAGGTCAATCTTAATTAAGAAAATATGAAACTTATAGCATGTCAGCCATTAGAACTTGGCAGTACACATGAAAGATCAAACACTACTTGTGCTTTCCCCAAATCTGTTGGCATGACCCATACAACATATTCAAATAATTTAAATACTCTACAAAAACTCCAACTCATGGCACATACCTGCAATATATCTCAATTGGCTAGGAAAAAGCATAACCCAACAATATCTTCATTCTAGACCACAACTTGTTCTAGAGAAACCAAAAAACACTATACAAAACAAAAAAAAAAATAACATGATCTTCAAGAACACTCTCCACCAGCCAATTCACCACTTCATAAAGAAAAAATTTGGTGCAATACAATAGAATTTGAAACCACCCACTGGAAAACATAGTCCTACACTCTGTCATATGGTCATGTGGTTCAGAAGTTAAGTGCAGTAGCATTGGTTCAACCCCAACACTATATAAACTTACACATTAATCTTATTCTACTCTTTTTTAAAGAGAAGGGACACATAAAAGGGAATTACTGATGAATCAAAATTAGAATGTGTTTTTTCCTAATCACTACAACACATTGAGTTAATCAAACTACCATAAAAATTCACACAACTCATTGTTATGCTAGTTCCTAGAGAGTTGTATCAAATTTAGATTTTTGGATGTACACCAAGATGAGAAATCAATCCATAGTTAGATTTTGCAAATAAATTTTAGTTTATACCATACAACTTGAGAAATCATAGAGAAAATTGTGCTAATATGAAGGCAAGATGGTTTACATAATACATTATAAGTGAGAAAATAATTAGCAATTTTGTTAACATAGTGGCATGGAAGCTAGTTTATCTTGTTATGCCTTAGTTATTTTTACCCTTTTCTTTATTCCTCATTCCTTGGATCTTTCTATTAATATGTTTGTTGAATACTTTGTTAGAGAGTATTGTGAAATATTAGCCCAGTTTTGGATGTGGAACCCTTAGCTATATTTGCACTTGTCTTGATAGCCCAAAAAACCTTGATATAAATTCTCCTATGGGAACTTGGCCAATATTCATCCTATGTCAAACTTTATCTTTGATTAGGACATGTGGGACTTGACCTTCCATTAGGATATACTTGATACATTGAATTTTTTTACAATGTCTTGAAGCCACTTAGTTCTTCGCAAAATTCTTCCTCAAGGGACCCTTATGGGTATCCATCATATCCTATTCACCTCAAAACTCCCACAATGCCTTTTAAAACCCAGAAAACCCCAAAAAGATATAACTTGGCCATTTCTTACCCAATTTTCTTGAAATTTGAATTAGAGATACCCATTTGGTCCTTCTACAAGAGAAGACCCTCACAATTAACCAAATTTTTGGATTTATTTGAATTTGGTCAACTAACCAAGATGAAGGGAAGAGAAAGCCACAACCAAAAGTATAACTTGACATAATAATCCATACAAATTTCTGAGGCCACTTATAATTAGTGGGAAGATACAATGGGGCACAAATTGACAAAATTTTGACAACTTTTATGGGATGTTTTCCTACTAAAAAATGAATCCAAAATCATTAAATATTCATTAGGAATAGGAGTCACATGGCCATAACAACTGAAAGGGCTCACCTCAAAACACCACAAAATAGAACATGTGAAAAAATAACTTGGAGGAAAACAACAAAATACCTAAATCACGCATTCCCCCTAATGAGAATACAAATTCTACAATAACTCTTGAAAAATAATAACTAAACTAATATTTAAATTATTTGTTATGATTTTACCTCAAAACAAGGCTTGAGGTGTATCCCATTTACTAGAATTGGAAGAACTTCACTATCCAACCTAGAAAGTGTTGAACATCCAGAATACTGAGAGGGAGGGTGAATTAGTATTCTTTGAAACCACTTAAACATTTAAACATTTATTATATGCAACATATTGAATCGGCAGTAAGAAAGGTAAGTATGAAATCAACCATCAACATCACATAACACATGAACACTAAATTTTTCTGTGGAAAACCCAAAAAGAGAAAAACCATGGTGAGAATTAGCTCATAATATATTATAACTGGTCATAAGATATTACAAAATTTCTCACTACAGGTGGAATCACAGTCCTAGTGGACTCACTACCCACAAAAAAAAAAAATATAGAAGAGAGTGATGGCATATAGCTGTGATTTGAATTGTTACGATTGCATCTACAATATGCATGAATTATAGTTCCATTGAAACTTAATATATTAAATTTATACAATTCATACTGATCTACACTAACACTTTGCTTTGATCCGCATTTTTCTCACACTCACTCAACTCAAAACAAAAATATCTATCTTCACATCTTCCTTCTCAAAACACCAAAAATGAAATCACATATATATCCATCTCAACCTCAGACATGATTTAGGTCAGCTTCTAAGGAATATAAGGTAACAAAACAACTTCCTACACTAACCTTGAGAGGAGAATAATGCAAAAAATTTATAGATCTTTAACAGTTACAAAAACTTAAATAAAATAAACAAAAATATCATGCATACCACAATACAATGATTTACATGGGGAAAACCCTTTCAGGAGAAAAACCCTACACTCCAAAAGTTGCCCAATATATTATTTAGAAATCAAAAGATTACAATATACTTTTAGAGCAAGCTTTTAATAGGAGTATCACCACCAGAGATGAAGAGACAACCCGACCACTATCAGACTCTCAGAATACACACTATCTACATACATCCCAATTTCTTATAACAAGATTTTTTTAACATTCTAGAATTAGGGTTTTACAAGGTCATTTTTCATTTGACGTGTTAATAAAAAAAACTAGTGTGTCAGTGGGAAAAAAACCTTGATGTGTCAGCAGGAAAAAACCTTGAAGTGTCAACAAAAAAAAAACTTAACGTCTTGTTACAAGTGTACAATATTTGCATGATCAATCACCACATACTAACATACATCCTATCAATAAATCATATATAATTTCAAGGTTGAGACACATTTTCCCAACACATCCTAATTAGATGTATCATACAAAATATTCCTTGTCAGATAAATCCATACACCACATGCCTTAATTAAAACTTTTAACACGTAAGATATATGTTAGGGTGGACTTATAAAAACATCCTTATAATGGATCAAATTATTCAAACTCCATAATACTCAAAGCTTATTAGGTTAGTGTCGATAATAACCTAACATCAAAAGTCACCAAGTGTTCAACCATAAACAATATACTTGTAGTCCTCAAACATTCATGCCACTTGGAATTTATATACATCTAAAAATTGTCAACACTCCCAAAAATCTACAAAACTAGATACCAATCCTTGGTGAAGCACAGACTCACCAAAACGTATACACTATACAAGAAACACTGTCACTAGAAAACAATAACTTTTTTCACCCATAACTTCTACTGTAGAAACCAAAACAATGTGAAACTCTAGAATTAAACTCCACTACCATCCAAAAAATTTACATAAAAACTACAAAGCAAGAATCTTCATAGCGTACTAATGCAGACCAAATTACCAGATGTCTTGTACATAGGAATACCTATTTTGACACTTGGTCAAATTTTCACTACAAATGGTTACACTAGATCAAACCTTCTTGCAAATAAACATTAGATATCCATCTTCAATCATGCTCAAGCTATACAAAATCATTTTCACAATGATCTTCATACTAAATCACAATGTTGACATCAATGACAACATTGTACTACATACTATGTAACTTGTATTCATACCTCATGCTCATGTTGTCGGTAATTATACCAATGACAAACTTATTATTCTTTCAAAAAAAATATTAAATGCATTAGCCTCTTTGCAACTAGTGATTACATATGGACCACACTAGATGGAATGAAATTTTGCATGCCTTCTAGCCTTGGCCTTATATGCATCCCATTTTAGCACCAAATCTCTCTCTTTGAATACTTTATTGACAACCTTCTTATCAAAATTCCTCTCGAACTATGATTAGTGAATCTAAAGGGTATGCATGGCCTTGATTATGATCTCCTCCAAATATTTTAGCTTAGCTAGCCTCACTATCATTGCATCATTTTCTAACATCTCTAGTTACCAACACAACATAGTTTCAATTATCAACATCTACAATATCACAATATTAGAATTATTTAAATATAAAAAACTAAAGTTAAACATTATATTTCACTTTTGACTAAATTAAATTTTTAATTAAATTAAATATTAAAATAAAAAATAACATTTAATCACGAATTAAAATTGAAATGTTAAATATTTTAAATGTAAACTTTACAATTTCACCAAAAACTACAAAAATAAATAAATTCAAAATTAGGGAATAAAAAATTAATATTCAAAACATAAGTTATCTTGTACAACATGAGACCAAGCAAGATCGAATACATGACAACATAATGGAAATTCATCTAACTACAACATTATTGTGAATGCAATAAATCAACTTGTTGGTTAAATTTTTGAGAACCAAACTTCATCTCAACCATTATATATAAATATGCCACAACCCAGTAGTCAATAATGGTGAGGATTGGCTAACAAACAAGTAAAGGATTGCTGGGACCTTACTTCTAAACTTCAAGCTCTGTGAAACCCAAGAGGGTGATCCTAATTTTTTTTAGATGATACTCTTGTGCCATTTTATCATGACATTGAAATAAATAGATAATTCTCATGTAATAGCTTGAAAAATAGAATGTATCAAAGAATTTGGCTGCTTATTAACAACACTCTCCATTTAGAGCATGAGAGTGGTGAAACTTAACACAAAATAATAACAATTGTAACCCATTTTAAGAATTTGATTTAATAAGTGATTCGCTGCTGAATTGACCAAGAAAATATGTTATGAATACTCACCTAGATCAGTGCCTTATCTTAAGCATGGAGTCAATTCCAATACCTACACGAGATGAAAAAAATTTAATACATGACATCTATTGTTCCTGTAGCACACACACCCCATTCAGAATGGAGACCCTCTCTCTTCGCCTTTGCAGGGTCACTTTTTTCCCTCACCTCATTTTGTGGATCGCTATTTTGAGCATCAAAGTGGTCATGGACCCTAAGGTTATTATCTTTAGTTGCAAAATTTCACCACCAAAACTTTCCTATGTCCTTGGTTTTTGTGGGTTTGCTTTGACAATTTTCCTTTGCCTTTTTCAGGCTGGTGTCCTTCACCTTCTAGGGGTCCGCAGCTGCGGGCCGCTCCTTGTAGGTTTTCGTGTTGTTTTCAGTGCTCTGATGGTGGCTGACTCGAGACATCTACTCTCATGGCAGGCTTCATGTCTTCCATCACCGTCTAATTTGCAAACTCCAATGGCACTGACCTGGCTTCCATTTTCCTTGCGGACCCTGCCATTCCCGCCACTGCTACGTCGAAGCTCATGCCTAGCTACCTCAACTACCACCATACCCGCAATAAATACAAATCATTAATGCACAAAATCCTATAAATAGGTCTTTCGACTTGTCATTTTCACTTCGCCAGTCTGGAATTTATTAGAGCTCCAGCCTACTACCACCTCCCTCTTGACTGCACAATCTCTTGGAAATTTCAAGCTTGATCCTCATTGATTTTTTTGCAATTTCTAGGTATGCTCACCGCTGCCTAGCCAAAACGAACTTCAATTTAAGTTTTTTAAAAATCACTAAAATATTAAGGGAAAACTTCAAATCTTTATAAATGGTTAAATGGCCTAAATAGTCTGCACAAAACCACATGACTAATGCCCTAAAAATTGTTAAATTTGGCCTCTAAGGGACTTTCAAGACTTTACCTCAGCATGACCATTCTTAACTAGGGCCATTAGTCCTTTGTGGCCTATTCCCTCCTCAAGACCGTCAAAGAAACAAACCAAACACTTAAACAAAAAAACCTTGACCTCTGAATCCTTGTGGGTCTACATCTACTAGCTTTCACATGTGGGAAACCCTTGCCTCACCACCACTTTCGAATGCTCCTCTTGTGCCTTCCTCCCACATTGGGGGTTCCGTTGAGATCTCCACCACCGAAACAAATGAATGCAACCTAGGCTCTTTTGTGGGTCATTACTCACAGAAATTTGTCCACTCTTTACCATCATTGTCGAAAAAATAACCTTAAATGGAAAATCCTTCTCTCCCATCCACTCTACGAGCCCCACTGGCCTCGTTGACATCTAGTCTAGACAAAAAAAATACTAAGTGTAAACACTCTGCAAGTTGGGTTTCATGGGCTGCCATCTGTGTATCGCCCCATTGATGCTGTCGCTATTGAAATAGCCAAGGAGGTTTGTCCTCCCATAGTACAAGTTTCGACCTCGTCATCTCCCTCAGACTTTGATCCAAGAAGTAACTAATTCTAAAGCAATGTGGGCATATCCCTATGGTCCATCATTTGCGGCCCACAATTTGGTGGTTGTCATTTCTCGATGGTCATACCTCATCATCCTTTCACATGGTGGAACTCGTGTTGTCCCCTATCGTTTGACATGAAGTGGTCATTGCCAAAATTTCATGTGCGCTCCATGGTGCAGACTGTCTTGTGCAGGCCATCACCCCATGACCACTGTCCTCCCAACATCCATCTCTTGGAAGTCTTCCACAACTCCCTACTCACAATCTTCCTAATGAACTAACCTTAAAGAAGTAACCTGAACCATCTTAGCCTCCTGTGGGCCCCGCTAGCAGAATGCTGCCTGTGGATTTTTCACCTCTTGGCTACTATTTCTCAACGACATAGCTATAAATGGCCTTCACGTTCCTCGCCTCTGCATTCCCTATGCTCGTGTGACCAAACCAATCAGTTTAATGCCTTCAGGCAACTTAGTAGTTGACCACCCGATACTCCAAATGCCTCAGAGCCTTATCCAACAACCAATCTTAGAGGGTGGAATTCTGAGTGTGGGTGGCCATTTGTAGTCTATTGTGCCCTCAACACCATTTAATTCTAAGCTACTCCTAACAACTTCAACTTCTAGCCTAGGGAAACTTTCATCCCTGGGCTCACATTCCTTGAATTGATCCAAATTAGCATTAAACGATGAGATTTAATGGATTTTATGAGCTTTTAATGATGAATTGATCGATCTAACCCTTGTTTCAAAGGATTTAGCTAATGCCTCCTGATTTTTTTTTATGAATGTGCTTACTGCACCCTCTTGTGCAAGATTTATGGAATCAGCTGTAGGACCATCAAAAGTGACTGCCAAGAAAGAGAAAGGAAACAAACCTACTAAAGCACCTTGGGGAAAATAAGACAAAGACTAGATGAAGTATCAGTTCCATGGGGTGGAGATCACTTCCAAGGTCACCTCAGACTAGGGAACCATATCAGACACCAATCTTGGGCATGTGAACATGGATGAATACAAGTAGAGGGTGACAGCTAGCCCAAAAATGGAAATTTTTCTAAAAATCAAAAAGAGTGGTCTTGCGAAGGTGGTTGGTTTCCCTCTGACGCTCGTTGCTTTGGAGTTGGTGATTGCATTCCAATAATTTTATCACAATAATAGAAAGATCATAGACCATGAGGGTAGGGTGCTAGAAAATTTATCTGCTATTGGCCATGCATTCCACATTCCTACATTCAATAAAATGGAAGAAACAAAAAAAGAAGTTTCAAAAAGTATGTGGAAGATAGATCCCCTCGCATGCAAAAAATTGATCAACCAACATTGGTTGAAAGAGAAGAGGGGAAGTGCAGCTAAAGTAATGCAAGATCTTTTTAGAAGTGACTTCCATAAGGAATACCATGACTTGGTTACTCTGCTCAGCAGGGTAATGCACCTCCCAACTGCTACTTATTTCCAAGAATGGATGTTTTATTTCACAGAGGAGATCATCCTAGGAAAAACCAAGTTTCACTGGGCCAAGATTATCAGTGACAACATTCATATCTAGTTGATGGCTATGAAGAAGACTTCCCACTTCTACATGACTTCATACATGGTATACATGCTTCCGACACATTTCCCTACAAAGGCCTCATTGTGGCACACAATCTGGATCCTAGCAAAGACCTTAAAATATATGATAGATACCATCATCTGTAATACCAAATTTTTAAGAAAGATTATAGGAGGGTGAATGAAGCCTTCATTGGGTATATCATCAGGCTTCTCGCGGGAGAATTTGAAACAAGAGTATCACATAGCACCAGGGCATTCATCCAAAGATTTTGGTACTTGTTCATCCATTTCTTGAAATTTACATACATTAGAGTAGAGGGCTTCTCTGAAAAGCCTTACAAGCTGCCACACTACCCCAATGACTGAATGATTCTGCTAGAGGTCACCAAACAATTATAGAATGCTCATGATTTGTTGAGCGATAAGCATAGGGTAGCTATTCCATATCCCCTCACTTTCAGACCAGGAATGTATTCCTGTCCCACCACCCAAAGTCCACACTACTCAAAAAGGGATATAATCAAATACAATCTAGAGATTCACATAGCTCGACTGAGAATCGATCCCTATGGTAGACCTAAGAAACAAGTGGGAAAGTATTATTCTCATTGGCTGCATCTTGAAGAATTCTAGGCCAATTGTCAAGATGACAAAGAGGTAAGGATGAGACACTACATGCGGATGATGGCCCAGTTCATAAAATCAATCAATTTGTTTCTTGTGCCTGACCAAGTAGTTGGGGAAGAAGACACCATTCTTGATCCAAGATTTGATGTCATGTCAAACTTACCACTACCACTAATAGATTGGAATGAGGGAGAGGTCAATGACCTCGATACAATATCGCAACCCATCATAGATAGAAACAAGCAATGGGTAGATTCCCAGGTTGGGCAACTGAAGGTGCAAGGTGCAACATTGACGTATGGTGAGCTTCAAGATGAGCTCAAAAGAAAAACTGATAGTGGAGCTACTACCACCTTAATGGAAGAAGCACCAAAATTCCCTCCAACGACAATATCAAGAAAGAGGAAATATGTGCCAGAGAACCATCCTAAACATAAGGTCTATTCATGAAAGGAAACAAAAGGAGAACCCTCTAAGAAGGCAAAGAAGATGGGAGGGTTCGTAACTGAAATGTCGACCATGAGGAAGACCCTCAAAGTGAGGGAGAAGAAGAAATTTTTGAAAAGTTGCACTCACCAGCGATCAACTCCACTCCTATTGCTACCACTGCCATTGCTGCCACTCGACCACCTCCTACTTCACAAGCATTAATTGTTTCATCTCCTCCTATTGTGGACATCTTGGTCCACCTCTCTTCCACCCCACAAAATGGCTCTTGTGGTAGTGCTTCATTCTTCCTCTACCACAACTTCTTTGTCATCGACTTCCTCATTGCCTCCTCCACTTCTCATCTTTTCTGCTTCAATGCCAACAACTACTATTACTTTCTCTTAACTCACCTTCCTGGCCTTTGCAAAGTACATGCAAGGTGTAACTTTTGAGATTTTGGGAGTGATCATCAACCCCATCATCCAAGCCCTAATGACTCATATTGTTGTTGGTTTTCCAATTCCTTTGCCTCCATCAGAGCCACCAAAAATAGAGGCCACAATGAAGATATTAGAAGAAATGGAGAAATTCTAGAGGAAATTTGGAAAGAAAATAATAGAAGAGCTCGAAGACTCCTAATTTGAACATCTAAAGGGCGGGCTAACAATTAATTTGGATAAAGTAGTGAATAATGAAGAAGATTCACAATATTCAGAGGAGGATGCCGAAGCTCTAAGCACAAAGTACATAATTGGAACCTCAGATCAAGAACTAAAAAGAGGGGTTGTCCCATCATCTTGAAGATATTGGTGAAGAGGTTGAGCTAGAGAGGCCCCCCTCTAAATAAAAGAAGGAAACCAAGGTGCATGTGGAAATACTCAAAGAGCCTCTATAGGTTGGCCAAGATGAGGGCCTCACTCAAGAAGAAGAGGTACCTTCTAGGGAGAAGGAAGAAGAGCAAGAAATAGAGAAAGAAGAAGGTAGGATAGATGATTCACCAACAAAGATCCTTGAGCTTGAGCATCATGCACTCAAGAAAGAAGAAGAAAGAAGAAGAAAGAATGCCTCAAGAAGAAGATGTTTCCAAAGAAAACATAGCCATTGTTGAGACAGATAAAGAGAAGGCTATTCAAATTGAGGATTCTAATGAAGAAGAAAGGATCGATCAAGAGGCCCCAAACCATGAGGAAAAACAACTCCAAGAAGAGGAAGGAGATCGAGAGTCACGTAGACGAGAGACTTAGATGCTTGATTGGCTAGAGAAGCAATTACAAAAGAAGGCCCTTGCTCTCATTGATCCTAAGGCCAAACTCAAGGCCATATTGGCCTGACAACAAATAAAGAAAAATAAAGAAAAGAAGCCGAGGGTCTTCTCTCACATTACACTCGATGCTTCTAGATCCAAAATAGTACAAGTTTCGACCACAGTGATAGACAAGGGGGCTGGTGTGAGCTACACTATTTCCACCATCAACTTGGGTACTCCTATGAGAGAGAAAAAAAATGATGAGTTCTAGGGATTAGTAGCCACCATAGTTGAGAAGATGAACAAGGATCAATCCTCAAAGGATGAACAAAAGGTAAAAGTAGCAAACCTCAATGCCTACATCTAGCAATGGACATTCTTGGAAGAAGAGGACCTAACTACATCCTCTACACCTTTGCTCCTCTCTTAGGAAGAACTCTCCAAAATGGAGAAAATGAAGAATTTGACCAAGGCTACTGCAGATTGGTTTAGACAAGTGCTATACAATGGTGATATGGGCATAAACCATGCTATCCAAATGACCAATAAGTTCTAAGAGGTGCAAAAATAGCTAGAGGGGATCGATAAAATCTATCATCACTTTACCGAGTTGTATAGGATTACTTATCCTAAGCTCAAGGCTATTCTCAAGATGACCAAAAATACATGTGAAAAGGAACTGGCCCTTGTAGAGAGTGATCGGTGGTTGGTAGAAACAAGGAAAATGGGCCTAGATCATAGAAAATATGTGCTAGAAAGGGTATTACATGAAGTCGAGCTTGATGTCGAATGGGCAAAAGAACACAAGACAAAAGTGAGGAGTACTTGCAGTTAATGACATATTATGAGATGTCGAACCTTAAGATTCATCCAGAGAAGATCAGGCTGCAATTTCATAAGAAAATGGAGCAAGGATCAGCTGATGCACTCATGCCAAACTTCATGAATCTTGCTGCCAGAGGCTTTGTTCAGTGAGAGCAAGTAGTCAAAGCCACACCCAAATGCACTAAGAACTCAGAGCAGATCATGATCAAATCAAAGAAGTTATCCTTCCAAGTGCTCCAATCCAATATTATGGAATGGGACAAGATTCAGGATTTGATTGGTAAATTTGTGGAGTATGCCACCCAATAGAAAATAAAGGAAAGACTATGATCAATGATGATTTTTTAAAAGTGTAGGTGAAGGGAAGGTAGTCCACTAGAAGACAAAACTATTACAACTATAGTACCAAGGAATCCACTACAAGAAAAAATAGGAATAAGACAAAGTTTTATTTTGTATTCCTATATATTTTGGGGTAGGTGAAACCCTAATGTAAAATGAATCTTGGAAATACAATGAAAATCAATCTTGGCCATTCATTTCACTTTTTGAAAACTATAAATAGGGGTCCCTCCTCTCATTTTCAAGAGAGAGTTGAGTTGTTGTAAATAAATGCTACATAAATTTTAATAGAATTTCATTTCTTTTGGTGGATTCTTGTGGTTCTCTCATGTTGCATGATTCTCCTCCTCATATTTGATAGATTTAGTTACATTTAACTTGCTGTCCTAAGTGTTTTCAAGTGGTTTGAGTAGTTTAGTTAATTTTTTCCATTGATCTTGAAGAATGCTATTGTGTTGATGCTTTCCATGTTCATGTTTTTTTTTGTTTATTGATAATGAATAGTAGTGCAAAGCTAGTCTAAAAATTAACTCTTTGTCACTCTTAAAATTCATTCTTTATGGTGAATGAATAGCTGAAAATCTATAGACCTTAGAAGATAGCACTAGTTTCATGATATTGTGTGTCATGGTTAAGTGGAACTCAGTTATAGGAAGGTTATCCACTATAGCATCCTCAATTATCATTTTTCATCTATAGTTGTAGGTCCAGTAACTCTCACTTTCCTTTTTCCTGTTGAATTTTCTTTGAAATAAAAGCCAAAAAAATATTCTAACATCATTGTAAAACCAAATCTAATGCTGAAAGTGGAGTTTCAGATCATTGTTTTGAATCTGTAGCAAGTACATTTCATTTCCAGAATCACAGGAAACTACATTTGAAGATCCAATTCCCTCCAAATTAGTGAACCATAAATTCCCTTTGTGATTACCAACAGATCACATTAATCAAATGAGCTATTTTTGTGAGTCATGACCTGACACCTGAGAGACCTTGGGATAATTTTCTGCAACTAGTAGTAGGAAGTTGTCTTTCAAGAGAGGTAGTGCGCTTATGTGCTGCATATGTTGAGAAAGTGGAAAACCACCCATCAACAAAATTGGTGCTAGAAGGAGGGCTTCCCTTTGCTAAGTTGGATCGAATTGGTTCCTTCTCCCCTAAGAGGTTCCATAGAGTACTAAGATCTACACCAAACAAATGGGAATTCCAAGAGTTACCACCCCCAACCAAGGTTAAGAGAGCTAAAAGAGGGGAAGTATCCACTTCCAACACTTCCAACCAACCCACTTCACCTTCATCCTCACCTTCTCCTTCCATCCACTCACCCTCACCTTCTCCTTCACCCTTGGTAGCCTCTTCCATACCTCCCACAACCAAGGTTCCCGACACCTCCCTTCCAAGGCGTTGTCCCAATAACTACTACTCCTTTGCAGCTTCAAGTCATTCAGGCACACCATCCTCCACCTCTGCCTCCCATGTCATGGCTGGAAATAACCCATCTCCTCTATCCTTTAATGTTTACCATGACATGTCGAAGAATCTGGAAGGGTTTTACACTAAGTTCCATCCTAGGGATCAATAAAGGACAATGAAAGACCATATCAAGATCTTTCAAATAGCCTTGAAAGATATGCAGATTGAATATGAAGACATGGCCTATCAGCTCTTCCCTTATTCATTGGGGGATGATGCCTTCTAATGGTACATTCACTTGCCAACAAGAACCATAACCACTTGGGACCCATTAAAGAATGCTTTCTTATAGAAATTCAAGATCCCAGTCAGCCCCTTCGAGTTGTATCAATAATTCATGGCCTTTTGAAGGGAAGTTAATGAATCAATCAACTCCTTTAATGATAGATTTCATCGAGCTTATATGAATTTGTAGACACCCTATGTGGTCGATGACCGTTCCACCTGCTTGGTATATTATGTAGCCTCAGACAACCTCACTTTCACATTGGTAAAAAGGATGAACCTGTTGTCGGCTCGGTTGGTGGATGCCTAAAAAGAATTAGTCACAACCAACATAGATTTATAAGATAGCATCACTAGTCCACTACCATCTCTAGGTCCAACTTCCCATTCAAATCAAATTCAAGGGATTACTCAAGCTTTGGCACATCAAATGCCCTTCATGAATCACATTTTGCAGCTCTGGATAGTACCTCACCTGGGGCAGCCATTGAACTAAGCACCTCCCATACCTCAATACTTGTAGCCAAAATAGTAACAAGCTTACACCTAGGAGTCCCAAGTGCCTACATATCTCTAAAACTCTAAGTTCCCACCCATTCAGCAAAATCAACCAGTCGTACACTAGTCTCCCTTTAGAATTAAACTTCGCAACCAAGCAACGCAGAAAAGGATTAGATAGACGAACTCACATAACTAGTCAAGAAGATGTCGACTAAAATGATACATCTACAAAATCAAAACAACCAATTGTAGGCATCCCAAAGAAGCATTCAAGACAACCTCAACTGTGAAAATCATGACAATCACAACACAGGTGCTTCTTCCAGACAAAACTATGAAAGGGGTAAAATTTAGGATAGAAAATTGAAAGAAGTATGTCACAAAGACAAAACTGAACATGGAACATAAGGCCAAACAATGATGGAATCCCCATGACTCTTGACCAACCAAGCAATAGTAACAAGATGACAAGCAGGGTATACTTGGTAGAGGAAGCCCTATCTAGTTGGTGTTGCATACACAAAACAAGTAGGAATTCCAAGTTTGATTGTCTAGAATTCCAAACAACCACTGGGATCTTTTAGGTGGAGGTCCAAAATGTCATTGACGGTTTAGGGTGCTAGGACCTAGTTCCTTCTGAGTCATATGATTCCTTGATACTGGTGGTCAATCAAGCTCGTTTCCTGAAATGTGAAAGAAACGTTCCTGAGAAGAATATTTCTGCCCCAAAGGATGAAGAAGCTAAAGAGGTATGCAAAAAAATACCTTTATCTAAGCTCTTCAATTCTATAGATAATGTTCCAGTAGCCATGTGAATATGAGATCCAAATGTTCCATCGAAGGGAAACTCCATATGATTTAAGAAATAAACGAGTAGGAGGACCCTTTACAACTTCTACTCCACCTAACAACTTTAGTACTCCTCCTAACCCAAACACTAGTAACAAACTAGGTTACCCCCATGTTCCCACACAATACTTCAACAAGAGTAGGAAATCCAATAAGACCCAAAGACAAACTAGCTCCTCCCAAGGTAACCCTTTCGAGGCTAAAATAGAACAAATGGGGGAGTATGTAGCAGAAGAATTCAAGAAGGTCAAGCTCAGCTTGTCTGCCTTTGAGTTGCTTAAGGTCCCAACATTTAGGAATGATTTATTCTGAATGCTCAGTGGGACTCCTTCATCCAAGCCAACCCAAGAGGTGCTTGCTAAAAGGGTTTCCTTTGAGGAGCCACAAAATGAGCCTGTTATCTAAAAAATTTTCAAAAATAAAATAAACCAGCCTTCAAATCAATAAGCAAGAAAATAACCTGCCAAATGATAGGATCAAAGTCAAGCCCAAAATAAGAACAATGATAGAAACAAGGGTCAAGTAGCCCAAGTTTATATTTTAGGAAGGATTTTTCAAGGCAAGCTAGAGACCCCTCCCTTCCTGACCACCATTAGAATTTTTGGAAAAAAACCTACATAACTACTTGCTTGACTCAGGAGCCTCTACCAACATCATGCCTTTAGCAGTGTGTAAAGCCTTGGAGATAGTTCTGACCCCCTCTTGATGGGAGGTGATGCAACTGGATAAAACAAAGATCAATATAGCTAGAGAAATTAACAAAATACCTATGCAGATTGTTGTTGATCTGAGGGTGCAATAGATGATTGACATTCAAGTTGTTGATATCCTTGATACCTATGGCATTATTTTAGGAAAGGATTTAACTTGAGCACTAAACGGATATGCTGCCACCAACTATTCCCACTTATGGCTACCATGGAAAGGATTGCAAAACCAAATCCACATAGATCGAGAGCCTTGAATGAAATTTATGATCATGAAATACAATAACACCAATGAGGTACTATTTGTTGAAAAAGAGTTGGGGAATTACCGCCCCTTGGCATATCCAGAGGAACAGTAATATTATGAGGAAGAAATGTCTAAAGAGGTCCTCCTTGTGCAATACAGTCCGCCCACCAACTTGACTAGTGTCCATGAAAGTAAAAAAGTATTAATTGAATCGGATGATGAAGAAGCCTAGAAGGATGGTAATCTTGGATTGTTGGATGGTTTCCAAGATTTCATGGAGAATTCATGCAAGCTCAGCTCATCCTAGGTGCAAGAATGGACTTTTAAGAGCTCCTATTGCCTAATTGGTGCAGGGTACACAATGTTGCCCACTCTGAATTTGAATGTTGCTTGTGCCAAATGACAATTGAGCATATCAAAGGATGGGTCACCCTGAAGGAGGAACTTAAAATGGTACAACCAAATAAAATCCATGTTGAATCCATGTAGTCATCCATGGATATGGAAGAAAATGTATTGCCAATCGAAGAAGCATGTTTAGTGGGTCCTAGGATCAAGGATTCTTCCAAATTCTAGATGTTGTGCTTTGATGGATCTAAGTCCAAGAAAGGAGCTAAAGCTAGCTTCCAATTGATTAGCCCTATAGGTAATGCATACTTTGCTTCTCATAGACTTCAGTTCTAGTGCACAAATAATATAAAAGAGTATGAGGTATTAGTTCTCGGTCTCTTAATGGCATTAAGAGAGAAAGTTAAAATGCTTAAAGTCTTTGGGGACTTCGAGCTAGTAGTGAAACAAGTTAGAAAATTATACTCTTTCCATGATAGAAGATTGGCCAATTATAGGCATAGAGTGTTAGAGCTCATAGAAATCCTAAATGCATTCAACATCTAGCTGATCCCTCACTCCAAAAATAATACTATTGATGCCTTAGCCTAGTGGCTAGTACCTTGCAGCCACTCTCCCTCATTGGCCTAAATAAGTTCACTATAGAACTTACTTCCACACCTTCTATGCCAAATAATGTAACCAATTTCTAGTTGTTCAATAATGATAAGCATATCCTAGATTTCATCACAAGCTATGATGTGTCTACCACACAAATCATTGATGAGATGGAACCTAAAGAGTTTGAATTAGATATAGAGGGAGTCATCAACTTGAAAAAAACATGATACCCTGAGGTATGGTCTAGCTAGAAAGGATATTTGACTTAGATCAAATAAGGGATCAAGATCAACAAACAAAGAAGGATTCCATTTATAATCAGTGTGACACTCACAACCTAGGGACGCTTGAAATTGTCAAGAATGTGTTCATTGGTAAATTATGCATGCCAAAAGAAAGAAAAGAGATTGTTGATGCCCTTCGTGCATATCATGATGTGGTCACCTGGAGCTATGAAGGCTTGAAAATGTATGACACCTCAATTATCACTCATACCATTCCTCTCAGGCTGGATGTTAGACCTTTTAGAAACACCAATGCCCAATCAACGCATTGCTAAAACCCATCATTTACAAAGAAGTTCAAAAGTTGCTATCTGCCGAAATCATATTCCCATTCAGGCACTCCACGTGGGTAGAAAATTTGTTTCTAGTCAGGAAGAAGAATGGAGAAATTAGGTTGTGTGTGGATTTCTACAACTTCAATAAAGCCTCAAAAAAGGACAACTACCCAGTGCCCTCAGTGGATGAGGTATTGTAAATAGCAAACAGATCGTAGATGATGAATTTTTTGGATGGGTACTCGAGATATAACCAGGGGATGGTGTAGTGTGAAGATAGGAATAAAACAACATTCACCATAAAATGGGGAACGTTTGCATACAAAAGAATACCATTTGGATTGATCAATGTTGGTGCCACTTTACAATGTTCCATGGATATTGCATTCAAGGACCTAATTGGAAAGTGCATATTTATTTACATGGATGATCTTACGGTGTTTTCAAAGAATAGAGGAGATCATGTTTTAGATCTATGTAAGGTCTTCTAGAGATGCAGAGAATTTGGTATTTCTTTGAATCTGAAGAAGCACATCTTTAGAGTTACGGAAGGCAAGTTGCTAGGGTACATCCTCTTGGAAAGGGGAATCTTGATAGATCCTGAATGCATCTAGGCCATAATGAAAATCGAATTTCCAAGCAACAAGAAGGAACTAAAATATTTCTTTGGAAAAAAAAACTTCGTGAGAAAATTCATCACAGGCTTCACCGAGATAGTCAAATCGTTAAATGTCATGCTGAAGTAGGATGCCAAAGTTGAATGGACACCATAATCCAAGGAAGCTTTTGAATAAATTAAGAAATCAATTATTGATGCGCTAGTGCTAGTCAACCCATATTACTTGAGGTCGTTTTACATTTATTCATTTCCTTGAGACCACTCTTGTGCCAACATATTGACTCAAAAAGATGATGAATCAAATGAGCACCCTATTGCTTTCATGAGTTCTCTATTGAAAGATGTTGAGCTGAGATACCACAATATTGAGAATCAATAATATGCCTTGGTTAGAGGAGTAAAAAAAATTAGACACTACATCTTGCAAAATAAGGTGTTTGCAATTGTGCCTGACCCAACAATTAAAACTTTTCTAATGCAGAATGAGCTGGGAGAAAGAAGAGAAAAATGGGTTACTTTGTTGTAAGAATATGATATGGAGATTCAACCCATGAGGTTAGTCCAAGGATAGGGCCTAACTTGAACAATAGCTAAGGAAATAGCTGAAGTTGGACTAGAACTCACTGTGCAACAATATCAACTGGAGGACATTTCTCTTGGAGAGTGGTACGATGATATTGTCTACTATCTGCTAAATCATAAGTGTCCATCCTGTCTGCAAGGAGTACAAAATAATTCTCTAAGGTTGAAGAGAAGCACCTATATGCTGCAAGGATATATTTTTTACAAGAGAAATCATGAAGGGATCTACCTTAGATGCCTTGGAAAGGAAAAAGTGATGCGATTAATGAAAGAATTCCATGAAAAGTTTGGCATTGGTCATGGATCCAACCCTTCAATTGCTCATGAAATCCTACAAATGGGGTACTATTAGTCGATGGTGTTTAAAGATGCACACAACCATCTTAGAACCTATCATGTTTTCCAGACTACTAATGCCAGAGAAAGAAACGTTGCTCTATCACTCCAGCTGGTTCTGGAGGTAAGGTTGTTTACTCAACGGGGCCTTGAATTCATTGGTCCAGTAAGCCCACCCTCTTCTAGAGGCCACAAATAAATTTTAACCACATCTGATTATTGTACTAGATGGACTGAATTAATAGTGTGTAGATATTGCACTATTGAGGTGGTAACTAATTTCTTAGAAAGTCTTATTTTGTATCACTTTGGTTGCCCCTATGCTCTCATGTGTGATAATGGCCATGCCTTTTCCTCGCTTAAATTTTCTAGTTGGGCTTTCGATTATGAAATTGCACTCAAATTCTCATTAAACTATTATCCCCAAGGCAATGACCTAGCCGAGTCAATAAATAAAAATTTGATAATGGTGATTAAAAGGCTGCTTGATAAGAACCCTAATGACTTGCACACCCAGTTGTGGTTTTATCTCTAGGTAGATTGCTCACCACAACGCTACCCTAGGGAATTCCCCTTTCTGTCTTATCTATGGCATAGAGCCTATTTTCCCTATTCACCTCAAAATCCCCACGCTCCAGTTTCTCAATATGTACTATGAAGAGGGAGAACGCCAAGAGGCCTACCTAGCTAAGTTACTACATTTAGAGAAAGTTTGTGATAGAGCACTTGAATATTTCACTAAACACCAAGGTGTAGTCAAAATATGGTTCAATAGTCAAACTAAAGTAAAAGCCTTTAGAATTACTGATTTGGTCCTCTATTGGGACAAGGCCCATAAAACGAAAGTGGGACATGACAAATTTGACAAGCTTTGGCTTGGCCCCTTTCAAATTTTAGAAATTTTAGGAGATAACACCTTTCGCCTCAAGACCCTCACTAGAGAGGATGTCCCATTGCCTATGAAAAGGAAACATCTCAAGCATTATTTCCTTTCCAGAGCATCAAAATTTTTCCTTTGTATATAGTTGTATATAGGTTAGTTTAGATTTCTTTTGCTTTGCTTTTGATTTTGCTTGTTTCCTGACTGTTTTTGTTTTGCTAAGGGAGTCTTCGTTCTTGATGTAGTGGTCATCCTCAACTTAATGAATGAATCACTTTGCTACCTGCTCTCAAGTGTTCTTCAGATAAATATTCACTCTTAATTATTCATCTTTGATTGTCTCTATGGAGTCAGTTTCCCTATTTTAACTCTGACTTGACCTAGGATGAAACCCTTGTCTAAATCCTTTTACAGTTATCTCAGATCATACACAAGAATACACTTTAAATTATTTCCAAGGATCTATATAGTAACTATTAGGAGGGCTGGGCAAGTGAAAAATCTTAAGTCTTCTCTAGTAAACACTGTGACTCCAAACCCACCATGAGCTTTAGTGCTTACATAGTTGAGAAAAAATAGAAAGAGTACAAAAAATAAAATATCAAGAAAAGAAAATAGAAAGAAAGAAAGGTTATAGTATGCAACTGTGTGGGTGTGCGAATATCTCTATCGGGGCTAAGGACGCTTGAATGGAAATAGAGCAATTTTCATGGGGTCAGAGCAACAACTCCATTGGGGCTATGGATGGCTAAATAGAAATAGGGCAATGTCCAAGTTACTTTTGGGGTTAGAAAACTTATGTAGCTTGCCTTTCCTGATCAATAGTTTCTTGTATAGTCTATGAGGAAAGAGAAAGAGCTCACTATGTACACACTTCTGAGAAATTCCTGTGACTTGATTCAACTAAGGATCACATCCTCCTTTGAGCTCCTAGTTCACTTAAGGAAACTGGCTTCTGGTCTGCGAAACTAGATATTTTGGGTTCAAAATGAGTCTTTATCCTCAAAATGCTCAGGAGCATTCTCACATCGGATTAACCATTTATTGTGCCTGTAGCACACACACCTCATTCAAAATGAGGACCCTCTCTTGTCACCTTTTTTGGGTCACTTTTTTCCCTCACCTCATCTTGTGGACCCTTATTTTGACCGTCAAAGTGGTCATGGACCCTAAAGGTTATTATATTCAGTTGATCAAGTTCACCACCCAAAAATTCCTAAGACCTTGGCTTTTGTGGGTTTTCTTTTGTAGTTTTCCTTTGCCTTTTCAGGTCGACATCCTTCACCTTCTATGGCTCCACAACTGCTGGCCACTTCTTGCTAGTTTCTATGTTATTTTCACCACTCCGACGGTGGCTGACCTGGGATGTCTGCCCGCATGGTGAGCTCTGCATCTTCGACGTTGTCTCCTTTGCAAACTCTGATAACACTGTCCTAGCTTTTGTTTGCCTTTCAGACCCCACTGTTTCTGCCTCTGTTGTGTCAATTCTCATTCCCAACTACCTCAACTACCACCATACCTACAATAAATGAAAATCATTAATACAAAAAATCCTATAAATAGGTCTTTCAACTTGTCAGTTTTACTTCACCATTTGGGAATTTGTTAGAGCTCTGGCCTACCACCGTCACCCTCACACCCCCACAATCTCTTAGATGTTTCTAGATTGATCCTCATCAATTTCTATGTGAGTTCTAGGTATACTCACCACCACCCAACCAAAACGAACTTCAATTTAAGTTTTTCAAAAATCACTAAAATATTAAGGGAAAACTTCAAATATTTATAAAAAGATAAATGACCTAAAGATTTCATGCAAACCCACATGATTAAAGCCCTAAAAATTGTTAAATTTGGCCTCTAAGGGCCTTGTAGGTATTTACCTCTGCACGACCATTCTTAACCAGGGCCATGATTCCTATGTGGCATGTGCCCTCCTCATCATTGTCAAAGAAACAAACCAAACACTTAAACATAAAACCTTGGCCTTTGAATCCTTGTGGGTCTACATCTATGAGCCACCGCATGCGCTTAGCACTTGCCTCACCACCATTTTAGAATGATCATCTTTTTCCTTCCTCCTACATTGTGGGTTCCATCGAGATCTCCGCCATTGAAATAATTGAATGAAACCTAAGTTATTCTATGGGCCGTTACCCAAGGCCATCCGTTTGCTCTTTGTCGTTGTTGTCAAATAGCTAACCTTGAATGATGAATCCTTTGCTCCTGTCCACTCCACGAGTCGCCATCTATGGATCACCCCATTCACACCACCACTCTTGTAATAACGAAGGAGGTTCATCCTCCCGTAGTACTGGTTACAACCTTGTCGTCTCCCTCAGACCTCGATGTAAGAAGTCACTAAGTCTAAAGCATCATAGGCATATCCTTGGAGCTTGCCATTTGATGGTTGTCATTTCTCAATGGTCGTGCCTCACCGTCCTTCTGCATGGCGGAACCCGCATCATCCTCTACCGTCTGACATGAAGTGGTCATTTCCAAACTTTCCTACACACTCCATGGTGCAGACTGTCATGTACAGACTACTATCCCATGACCACCATCCTCCCAATGTCCATCTCCTAGCAGCCTTCCACAACTCCCTACCCACAATCTTCCTAATGGTTGAACATTAAAGAAGCAACCTGAACCATCCGAGCCTCCTGCAGGCCACACATGGCAGAATGCCATCTGTAGGTTTCCACCTTTAGGTTGTCATTTCTCAATGACGAATCTATACATGGCCTTGATGTTCCTTTCCTCTACATGCCCTATGCTTGCGTGACCAAAAAAATCAATTTAATGCCATTAGACAACTTATTAGTTGACCACCCGATACTCCAAATGCCTCAAAGCCTTATCCAATGACCAATCTTAGAGGGCATAATTCTGAGTGCAGGTGGTTGTCTGTAGGTCATCATGCCCCCAATTCCATTTCATTCTAAATTGCTTTTGATGGCTGCCAACCTAGAGAAACCAACATCTATGGGCCTGCATATCCTGAATTGATCCAAATGAGTGTTAAACGATGAGTTTTAATGGATTTTATGAGCTTTTAATGATGAATTGATCGATCTAACCCCTATTTCATAGGATTTAGCTAATGCCTCTTAATTTTTTTTATGAATGTGCTTATTGCACCCTCTTGCATGAAATTTATGGATTTAGCTATGGGACCATTGGGAGCGTCTTCCAAGAAAGAGAAAGGAAAGAAACCTGCTAAAGCACCTAGGGGAAAAGAAGACAAACACCAGATGAAGTATTAGTTCCATGGGTTGGAGATCACTTCCAAGGCTGCCTCAAAATAGGGCACCATATTAGACACCAATCTTGGGTACGTGAGCATGGATTTAATTAGGTAGAGGATGATAGTCAGCCCTAAAACAAAAAAATGCCCGAAAAATCAGAAAGAGTGGCCTCACCAAGGTGGTTAGTTTCCCTCCCAGGATCGTTGCTCCAGAGTTGCGATGGTGTGCTAAGAATGTTATCACAATAAAAAAAATATCATAGACCATGAGGGCAGGGTGTTGGTAGATTTATCTGCTAGGTCTATTGACCATGCATTCCACATTCCTACATTCGATAAAATGGAAGAAATAGAAAAGGAAGTTTCCGCAAGCATGTGGAAGATAGATCCCCTCACATGCAAAAAATTGATCAACCAACATTGGTTCAAAGAGAAGAGGGGCATTGCAGCTAAAGTATCACAAGAGATTTTTAGAAGCGAATTTCATGAGGAATACCACGATTTGGTTACTCTGCTTAAAAGGGTAATGGGCCTCCCCACTTCTTTTTATTTCCAAGAATAGATGTTTAATTTCATAAAGGAGATCATCTAGGGAAAAACCAACTTTCATTGGGCCAATATTATCAGTGACAACATTCATAGCCAGTTGATGATTGTGAAGAAGACTTCCCACTTCTACATGAATTCATACTTGGTATACAGTATTACCAACACATTTCCCTACAAAGGTCTCGTTGTGGCACATAATTTGGATTTTAGTAGAGATCTTAAAATGTATGATAGATATTCATGGCTACAATACTGGAATTTTAAGAAATATTAGAGGAGGTTGAATGATTCCTTCATTGGGAATATCATTAGGCTTCTCAAGGGAGACCATGAAAAAAGAGTCTCACATAGCACTAGGGAATTCTTCCAAAGATTTGGGTACCTGTTCATCTAGTTCCTTAAATTTACATACATTAGAGTTGAGGGCTTCTCTGACAAGGCTTATAAGTTGCTGAACTACCCCAATGAATGAATAGTTTTGCTAGAGGTCGCCAGACAATTACAGAATGCTCATGCTTTGTTAAATGATAAGCACAGGGTAGCTATTCCATATCCCCTCACTTTCAGACAAGGAATGTATTATTGTCCCACCACCTAATGTGCAGACTACTCAGAAAGGGAGATAGTATAATACAATTTGGAGCTTCACACAACTCAGTCGAGAATCGATCCCTATAGTAAGCTTAAGAAACAAGTGGGAAACTAGTATGCTCATCGACCTAATCTTGAGGACTTCTAGGCCAATTGTCAAGATGAAAAAGAGGTAAGGATGAGATGCTACATGTGGATGATGACCCAGTTTGTGAAATCAATCAATCTGTTTCTCATGCCTGACTAGGTAGTTGAGGAGGAAGACACCATTCTTGATCCAAGATTTGATGACATGGCCAACTTTACACTACCATTGATAGATAAGAATGAGGGAGATGTCAATGACCTCGATACAATATCACAACCCATCATAGACAAAACAAAGAAATGGGTAGATTCCTAGGTTGTGTAGTTGAGGGTACAAGGTGTAGCATTAACATATGGAAAGTTCGAAGATGAGCTTGAAAGTGAAACTAATAGTGGAGCTACTACCACCTCAATGAATGAAGCACCAAAATCCCCTCTAGACAAAAGATCAAGAAAGAGAAAGGATGTGCCAGAGCACCATCCTAGACATAAGGTCTATTCACAAAAGGCCACAAAAAGAGAACCCTCCAAGAAGGAAAAGAAGAAGGGAGGGTTTGCAACTAAAATATTGAAAATTGAGGAAGACCCTCAACATGAGGGCGAAGAAGATTTAAAAAAAAAAAATTCATGCTCACCACCAATAACCTTTGCTCTTGCAACTGCCACTATTGTTGTTGTGACTCCACCACCTCCCGCTTCACAGTCATTTCCTATTTCATCTCCACCTGCCGTGGACATCTCAGTCCACCTCTCTTCCACCCCACCAATGTCTACCGTGGTAGTTCTTGATTATTCTTCTGCCATAACTTCTCTGCCATCGACTTCCTCACCACCTCCACTTCCCATCCTTTTTGCACCAATACCAACAACTACTATTACTATGCCCCAACTCACTTTGTTGAAGGCCTTTGAAAAGTACATGTAGGGTGTACCTTTCACAATTTTGAGAGTGATCATGAACCCCACCATACAATCCCTAATGGCTTAGATTGCTACTGGTTTTCCTATTCCTCCACCTCCAATAGAGCCACCAAAAATGGAGGCCACAATGAAGATATCAAAAGAAATGGAGAAACACCAGAGGGAAGCTGGAAAGAACATAATGGAAGAGCTCAAAGGCCCCTACTTTCAACATCTAGAGGTTGGGCTACCGATCAATTTGGATAAAGTGGTGACTAATGAAGAAGAGTCACAATCTTTGGAGGACGATGCCAAAGCTCTAAGTGCAAAGTACATAATTGAGACCTCAGATCAAGAACTAGAAGAGGGGTTGTCCCAATAGCTTGAAGATATAGGTGAAGAGGTTGAACCATATAGCCCCCCTACAAAGAAAAGAAGGATACAAAGGTGCATGTGGAAATAGTCAAAGATCCTCTGTAGGTTGGCCAAGATGAGGGACTCACTCAAGAAGAAGATGTGTATTCTGGGGAGAAGGAAGAAGAGCAAGAAATAGAGAAATAAGAAGGTAGGCCAAAGGATGCACAAAAAAAGAGCCCTGAGCTTGAGCATCGTGTGCTCGAGCAAGAAGAAGAAATAATCCCTCAAGAAGAAGATGTTGCCAAAGAAAATATAGCCACCATTGAGATAGATAAAGATAAGGCTATTCAAATTGAGGATTTCAATGAAGAAGAAAGGATCGATCAAGAGGCATTGGGCCATGAGGAAAAATAGCTTCAAGAAGAGGAAGGTGATCAAGAGTCACCTAAGGGAGAGACTCATATGCCTGATTGGCTAGAGAAGTAATGCAAAAGAATGCCTCTACTCTCATGGATCCTAAGGCTAGACTCATGGCCATATTGGCCCAAGCACAAACAAAGAAAAATAAAGAAAATAAGTCGAGGGTCCATTCTCACATTACGATCAATGCTTCCAAATCTAGAATAGTACAAGTTGTCACCCTAGTGATAGACAAGGGGGTTTGTGTCAGCTACACTATTTCCACCATCAACTTGGGTACTCCTACGAGAGAGTAGAAAATTGATGAGTTCTAGGGATTAGTAGCCACCATAGTTGAGGAGATGAACAAAGATCAATCCTCAAAGGAGGAACTAAAGGTACAAGTAGTATACCTCAACACCTACATCCAATAATTGACATCCCTAGAAGAAGAGGCCCCAACGACATCCTCTACACCTTTGCTCCTATCTTAGGAAGGACTCTCCAAAATGGAGAAAATGAAGAATCAGACCAAGGCTACTACAAATTGGTTCAGACAAGTTCTCTACAATGGTGATATGGGCACAAACCATGCTATCCAAATGAAAAATAAGTTCTGAGAGCTGCAAAAATAGATAGAGGGCACTGAGAAAATCTATCATCACTTCATCAAGCTGTATAGGATTACCTATCCTAAGCTCAAGGCTATTCTCAAGATGCCTAAAAAGACACAGGAAAAAGGAGCCTGCGCTTATAGAGAGTGATCAATGGCTAGTATAAACATGGAAAATGGGCCTAGATCATATAAAAGATGTCCTAGAAAGGGTATTACATGAAGTCGAGCTCAATATCAAATGGGCCGAAGAACAAAGGATGGATAGCGAGGAGCACTTGAAGTTAATGAAAAATTATGAGATGTTGACCCTCAAGCTCGATTTGAAGAAGATCAGGCCACACTTTCACAAGAAAATGGAGCAAGGAGCAGCTAATGCACTCATGCCAGACTTCATGGATTTTTTTTCTTTATCCTTCATTTAGTAAGATAAAGTAGTCAAAGCCATGCCCAAATGCACTAAGAACTGGGAGAAGATCATGAGCAGATTAAAGAAGTTATCCTTCCAAGTGCTCCAATATGATATTATGGAATGGGACAAGCTTCAGGCTTTTATTGGTAAATTTATGGAGTATGCCAGCCAACAAAAAAATGAAGGAAAGCCTATGATCGATAATGAGATTTTAACAGTGTAGTTCAAGCAAAGGTAGTCCACTAGAAGACAAAACTACTACAACTATAGTACCAAGGTAGCCACTACAAGACAAAATAAGAATAAGACAAAGTTTTATTTTATATTCCTATATATTTGGGGGTAGGTGAAACCCTAATGCAAAATGAATCTTGGCCGCACAATTCAAATCAATCTTGGCCATTCATTTCAATTTTTGAAAACTATGAATAGGGGTCCCTACTCTCATTTTCAAGAGAGAGTTGAGTTGTTGTAAATACATGCTATAAAATTTTTAGTAGAATTTCATTACTTTTGGTGGATTCTTCTATTTCTCTCATGTTGCATGATTCTTCTCCCCATATTTGATCTAGATTTAGTTAAATTTAACTTGTTGTCTTAATTGTTTTCAGGTCGTTTTAGTAGTTTAGTGAATGTTGTCCATTGATCTTGAAGAATGCTATTATGTTGATGCTTTCCATGTTCATTCTTTTTGTTGTTTATTGATGATGAATAGTAGTGAAAAGATAGTCTGAAAACTAACTCTTTGTTGCACTTAAACTTCATCTTTTATTCATGCTTTATGGTGAATGAATAGCTAAAAATCTATAGACCTTAGAAGATAGCACTAGTTTCATGATATTGTGTCTTGGTTAAGTGGAACTCAGTTATAGGAAGGTTTTCCATTGTAGCATCCTCCATTATCATTGTTCATTCATAGTTGCAGGTCTAGGAACTCTCACTTCCCTTTTCCCTTTTGACTTTTCTTTGAAATAGAAGCTGAAACAAGATTCTAGCATCATTGTTAAGCCAAATCTAATGTTGAAAGTGGAGTTTTAGATCACCGTTTTGAATCTACAAGTGCATTTCATTTCTAGAATCATAGGAAACTCCATTTGAAGATCCAATTCCCTCTAAATTAGTGAACAATAAATTCCCTTTGTGATTACCTACAAATATCATCAATCAACTGACCTATTTTTGTGAGTCATGACCTAACACTCAAGAGACCTTGGGATAATTTTCTACAACTAGTTGTAGGAAGTTATCTTTCAAGAGAGGTAGTGTACTTGTGTTCTACATGTGTTGAGAAAGTGAAAAAACACCCATCAACTACATCATTTAAGCTTTGAAGATACTGCATTATAGTATTTCAACATTATATTCTCAACGAACACTTCTTACTAATATCCTGGAACTTGATTGAAATAAACTTGTAGATTCACTCAAGAATTTACATTAATTATGTGAATTAACAAGCAAGAAAAAACCTCACATCCACTAGAAATCAATGGAGACAAATAAGATAACCCTTGATTATATTATTCATAATTCATGAACCAAGTACATAGTAGAGAAAATGGATTTGAATTCAAACCATTTTTTATTGTATTGCTATCAAAATTACATATACATTAGCAGACTCAAACCTAAGACAATACTCAAATATGCTTAGCATTCTCTTTATACTTTTTTCTATGATCAATTACAAAACAATGAACCCCCTACTTCTGGCCTTGAATTCATTCTTATAGAAAAGAAAGAGAAAAACAACATTCAAGCTAGAAAGTTCACATGTCACTATTCAATTGGACCATTAAAATATATTCCCTTAGTAGTTATAATTTGTTTTCAAAATGGAAGGAAATCACAAAGGACAAAAAACCTTTATGTTCATTGAAGAAGATACACCTGCCTTCCAAAAGGAATCATTCATCATTGCATTAGCATCCAAAGCATCTCCTTCATGTCAGTCATCGAAAACAAAAACATCAAACCAGGACACCACCTCTGCAATAATTCATCATATTCATAATCATAGTATACATGTCACCTTCATGATTTTGTTGAAACTGGAGAATTTGTCTCCCCATCATAAGAGTCTTCTCAACCTACAAGTAGAAGAATATATTAGGAATGCTATAGGTCATCTTTTGCCTCATCATCCATGGCAACATTAGGTTCCTCCATATAAGAATGATAAGCCATGTGGTCCTTATCCTTCTTCTTTTTCTTC
Source organism: Sequoiadendron giganteum (assembly GCA_007115665.2). NCBI lineage: Eukaryota > Viridiplantae > Streptophyta > Pinopsida > Cupressales > Cupressaceae > Sequoiadendron > Sequoiadendron giganteum. The sequence goes on from CM021102.1 coordinate 631,241,447, forward strand.
TCAGACAGACCAACTACATCATCATTATTATCCTTTTTGTTCCTAGTCACCATGTCTATTTTGTGACCACCTTCAATAATACCCTTGACCTTACCCTTCAGGGCCAAAGTTCTCTTCTCTTCCCCTGGTTTTGTGGATTTTAGAGGCACATCTAGTTTAATTTTAGGTGTGTCATCTTGGGTTTTAGACCTCTTAACCCTCTGCTACTTGGGTTTCCTCTCAAGATGAGGGGATGACACGATAGATTCACTCATTTTCTCAGTACAAGAAGCCTAAGGCTTATGAATTTCACTTATAGAATATTTTCACTGGCTGATGCTCTAGGGACAAACGTGCACAACAAAAGACTTCCCAGACCATACAATTCTTGTCAACTCAGTGTATTTTGCAAATAATCAAGCCGTTATAAACCGTAGGTACCTAAAACCCATCAAGCCCTCAATAATTTCCCAAACCAGCTAGCTGATGCATAGTTGACACACAAAAAATTGAATACCAACCTACCAAGGAAAACTACCTTTAATTCCCTACAACTACTCACCCAAACTCTTTGCACCTTCTTCTATAGTTCTAGACCAACTTCTCGACACTTTACAATAGAAATTATGAAAGAAAATAGCTAAAAACCCTTATTATATCGAATGAATAGAGTGTTTCCACCATTAATGTCCAAGAGAAAGCTTGTGTGAGCTAGCTGACAACAAGGAACACACAAGTTTTAAATTTGATCGTTGATCACGTGATGAGATGGATCATCAAGTGATTAGACTTAATCAACAAGTTTGAAAACCTAACTATAAACATCCATTTTCCTTTACTCAATCCAAAAGATTCATGTTGAATAGAACTCCAACCTATCTATGGGATCCACCATCCATTAAGCACTGTCGGACAACCCACACATCAATTTCCCTGCTTCTCCATTGTTCTTAACTGGCTCACAACTTTCAACAGTGGGGAGGGGGGGAAGGGATGAGATTAAATCTCAAGCTATCAACATGCACATGCCTTCGCACAAGACCACTTTACCATGCACATAACTAGCTAACACAATCAATGAACGACATCAAAAGATCCTTCTTGTATTTAAAACACATGTAGAAGAAACCACTTTAGTAGCACCAAATTTATGCCTCATACCCTTATGGAAAAATATTTCATCAATATTCTCCTTTTCTAATGTTCATTATATCTTCCACTTTGTACAATGTGGCACTCCCCTACTTCCCCATTGAGAGACAAGAGGTAGAGGTGGGTCCCCCATGGGATGGTGAGGAGAGGTCAAGATTGACCCACATCATCCAATATCAACTTTTGATCTCAACTGGAAAGGTGTTCATTGAAACATAAAAGCCCAATGGATCCCTATGAAAAAGAGACAGATGTACTGAACCCACTAGCCTGTCTCATTATTTAATTACAAAATAAAATCAGATAGGGTGGTGGGGAATGGTCCAGATGAAGACACACCATTCAATACTCGTCATTGATCTCTTTAAGCCACCACCTGCTGAACTTTCAAGGATGTTGGGTTTGTCCATTTAGAGGGCATGTGGCACTCGCTTGCCAGCCTGTGGGAATATTTTAATACAAAATAGAACCAAATAGGGGCACGGGGAATGATTATGATTTCATCCTAGTGATCCAATGACCCTCGTAATGCTAAAAATATGCACATGCAAATTTTTAGTTCTTAAGAAGGGGCCATTGCTAGGCACACAATGAATAGGGACACACAAATTTAAGGTTGAAAATGTTTGATGTTGTGGTTGTGTTTCTGATATGTGGTTTTCAATGATTTCAAGACTATTAAAATTAATTCCTTTAAGATTGTATATGTCGAGGATATTGAGAAAATTGTAATAAAATAAGTTGCATATTGTCTATGAAGCAGTGAAGATCAGTATGATGGAAAGTTCAGTATGTTGACGGTGAGAAGTTATGGATTAAAGGGTTTGTTTTCAAGCCTATCTAGCTTACCCACCAAAAGTTTCAGAGGTGTGCATGAATATTTGAGCAAGTTAGGAGTTTCTATTTTCTGACAGTTATTCTATTACTATAGCTCGTATTCCTGGAAGAAGATAATGTTATTCTGGTAATCTAAGCTGTTGTGTATGTTCCTATGGTGTTCGTGGATGTTTCTAGATTATGTTTTATTTGTGTTGCATGTCTGCATTGATTGTTTTGCTTGTGATCCATCATTTTCTCTTGCATGTTCATGTTTTTCATGTTCATGGCTGACAAAGTGATTGAAGCGTGTTGTGGATCTTCGAGGACAAATATTTGAAGGTGTTTTGTGTTCAAGGACATTGTTCTGGGTCTCCACTATGTTGTGGCTAACCTTGGTAGATTCACATTAATAATTTTTATTATTTTGGGCTGACAGTTTGCATTCATTCTATTACTTTGTTGAAGTTGACATGAAGCAATGCAATTACATGTTGTGGATATATATGAGTGATTTTTTATCTCATTTGGAAAGGTAGGATGCGAAGTGTGCGAGTGCTATGTGTGAATAAAGATCAAATCATTCAAAGGCAAAGCAGAGTGTGAAGAAGAGTGAAGAAAAGTGAAGAAGTGTTCATGTGCTTGACTGGTACTATAATCAGGCATTAGCAGATGCTACTTTCTTAGTTTAAATTCTTTGAATGGATTTAATATGAATGTTTCTGTAAGATAGTGAGTCTTCCCTTGTATTTGAGTAGTGAGCTCTAGGCAGTGTGCTTGAATGCATGTGCATTCCCCATTTATTCTTCTTATAATTTTAATAGAGTATAAACTTGTGGATTAACCTCCACCATAGTTTTTCCCCTAATAGGATTTCCACACAAAAATCTTGGTGTTATGTGTATTTCTGATGTCTTGTCGATTTATGCTTTCATGGTTATTAATCAAATTTGAGAATAAGGGCTAGGAAAGTTAATAATTTTGAAATTTTGTGACAACTGATTCACCCCCCCCTCTTAGTTGTCTACCCTTGTGTTACCAACAATTGGTATTAGAGCAGGTTCCTTGGAATACTTTTAATAGCTTGAGGTGATCTGGGATGGTGACATATAAGAAGGATAGTTCTAGATTTGATGGAAAAAACTATTCTTTGTGGAAGACTCGAATAGAGTTGTAGAAAGGAAGAACATGATAGTTCAAGATGTTGCTAGAACTATGATGCTGGAAGGAAATGTTCCTCACATCTATTGGAGAGAAGTTGTGAGTACTGCTATTTATATCCTCAATCGGGTACAAATCAAAAGTGATATTAGTAAGAGCCCTTTTGAGCTATGGTTTGGTCATAAGCCTACTGTCAGATATTTCAAAATCTTTGGGAGTAAATGCTACATGAGAAGAGATGAAGATATAGGAAAGTTTGATGCTAGGATTCATGAAGGAATCTTTCTTGGTTATTCTACTAAGAGTAAGGCCTACTAGTGTTACAATAAGAGATTAACAAAAATGGTTGAAAGTGAAAATATTAAAGTTGATGAAGACATTGCTAGACCATCCAGAACTAGTGGATATGATCATGATGATCAGAATGATAGTACAAACAAGAGTCAAACTTCAAATCAAGCTCAAATCATTCCAGTGAATCTATAAGATCAAGAGGAAGGAGAAACCGGTGAAAGTATAGTAGAGAGATCACAAGAGCCTGAAGTTCAAGAATAACCTAAGAATCCAAGGTATGTGAGATTAAATCATTCAAAAAATCAAATTATAGGTGATAAGAACAAAGGTTTCCAAACTAGGAGAAGAATTGCAGAAGAATAATGTTTGATATCAACAACTGAGCCAAGTAATTTAAATGAAGCATGCAATGATGAACATTGGATTGAATAAATGAAAGAAGAACTGTAGAAAATTGAGAAGAATAATACATGGATTCTTGTTCCTAGACCTCAGGATAAAAATGTAATTGGAACTAAATGGGTCTTTAGAAACAAAGCAAGACTGGCATGTAAAGGATATTCTCAAATGGAAGGAATTGACTTTGAAGAGACTTTTACCCCTGTTACTAGAATTGAAGCTGTTAGACTATTTCTTTCCTATGTTGCTTACAAAAACTACAAGGTTTATTAGATGGATGTTAAGTCAACATATCTAAATCGAGAATTGGAATAAGTCTACATTGAGAAACCTAATAGATTTCAATTGAATGATTAGGGAGATATGGTGTGTCGGTTGAAGAAACCATTGTATGAACTCAAGCAAGCCCCCAAATCTTGGTATGCCAAATTGGACAAGTATTTGCTGAAGCTTGGATTTAACAAAGGTACTGCTAATAGTAATCTGTATTTCAATATTGATGATGATAAATATTTTTTTGTGGAAGTTTTTGTTGATGATATCATATTTGGAGGAGATGATGGTTTGTGCATGAGATGCAAAATGAGTTTGAGATGTCAATGATTGGAGAGATGAAATTATTTTTGGGATTGCAAATTACTCAATTTGATAAAGGGATCTTTATATCTCAGTCCGAGTATGTGAAATAATTGCTAAAGAAGTTTGGTATGGAAGATTCAAATCCAGTCGGTACACCCATGGTGACTGGATGTAAGTTGACAATAGATGATGATTCTACAAAGGAAAATCAGACTAGATATAGATCAATGATTGGTGGATTGATTTATTTGACTCAAACTAGATCTGATATCATGAATTTTGTATGTATTGTTGTAATATTTCAAGCCGATCCTAAGGAATCTCATGTGACTACTATAAAAATAATTTTTAGATACTTGAAGGGAATAGTTGATTTTGTCCTGTGGTATCCTAAAGATGATGATCTTACTTTAAGTGCATTTACTAATGATGATTAGGCAGGAGATGTGAATGAAAAAAAAGTACCAGTGGTGGCATGTTTTTCTTGGGAAAGAAGCTGATTTCATGGTTAAGTAAAAAGCATAATGCCATTTTTTTGTCTACTGTAGAGAAAGAATACATTGTTGTTGCTAACAATTGTACTCAAGTATTGTGGATGAAGCAGATGTTGAAAGATATTAGAGTTGTGTATAATGAACCTATTTCTATATTCTGTGATAACTCAAGTGCAATTAACATTTCTAAGAATCCGGTGTTGTATTCAAAGACCAAGCATATATCTATCAAGTACCACTTTTAGAGAGACAAGGTGAGTGATAAGGAAGTCAAATTGGAGTATGTGCCTACTAAAGAATAGATTGTATACATCTTTACTAATCCATTTCCCAATGATACTTTTGAGTATCTCAGAGGAAAGTTACGGGTGATTACCCCTCCTAATTAGAACTAAGATGCAAGGCACTGCATCAGTCTGAGCATTTCACAATCATATCTTGATTCAGATTAATGTTATGGTGGCTACTACTTAGGGGGAGTAGTCAGATGATTTAGTTATTTGGTTAAGAGCTTGTGTATCTTTGTCATTGATGTCAAAGGGGGAGAAGATTCATGTGAAAATCTCTTGAAGAATTAAGGGAGAGAAGAGAAATATGAAAAACTAGAAACTATCTAAGGAGAAGTAAGAACCTAAGGGGGAGTAAGTGCTGAAGTTAGTTGCATTGATGGTGTTTTTCACATCATGTGTTTCCATCAATGCCAAAGGGGGAGATTGTTGGATGTTGTGGTTGTGTTTCTAATATGTGGTTGTCATTGATGTGAACACTATTAGCATTAAAGTCTTTAAGACTGTATATGTCGAGGATATTGATAAAATTGTAATAAAATAAGTTGTAGATTATCTATGAAGCAGTGAAGATCAGTATGATGGAAATTTTAGTATGTTGATAGTGAGAAATTGTGGATTAAAGGGTTTTTTTTTAGGCTTATCTAGTTTATCCACAAAAAGTTTCAGAGGTGTGCATGAAGATTTGAGCAAGTTATGAGTTTCTTTGTTTCGACAATTATTCTATTACTAAAGTTGGTATTCCTAGAAGAAGATAATGTGATTCTCATAATTTGAGTTATTGCGTATGTTCCTATGGTGTTCATGGGCATTTCAGATCATGTTCTATCTATGTTGCATGTCCACATTGATCGTTGTGCTCGCAATCCATGATTTTCTCATGCATGTTCATGTTCATGGCCGATAGGGTGATTGAAGCGTGTTGTGGATCTTTGAGGAAAAATATTTGAAGATTTTTTGTGTTAGAGGACATTTTTTTGGGTCTCCACTATGTTGTGGCTGACCTTGGTAGATTCACATTAATAATATTTATTGTTTTGGGCCGATAGTTTGCATTCATTCTATTACTTTGTTGATGCCGAAACGAAGCAATTTAATTACTTGTTGCGGATATATATGAGCAATTGTTTATCTCATTTGAGGGAGGTAGGATGTGAAGTGTGAGTGCTATGTGTGAATAAAGATCAAATAATTTGAAGGCAGAGTAGACTCTGAAGAAATGTGAAGAAAAGTGAAGAAGTGTTCATGTGCTTAACTGGAACTATAATCAGGCATTAGTAGATCATCTACTTTCTCGATTCAAATTCTTTAGATGGACTTAATCTGAATGTTTCTATAAGACGGCAAGTCTTCCCTTGTATTTGAGCAATGAGCTCTAGGCAGTGTGCCTGAATGCATGTGCATTCTCCATTTATTCTTCTTATACTTTTAACAGAGTATAAACTTGTGGATTAACCTCCACTTTGGTTTTTCCCCTAATAGTGTTTCCACACAAAAATATTGGTGTTATGTGTATTTTTGATGTCTTGTTGATTTATGATTTCATGGTTATTAATCCGATATGAGAATAAGGGTTAGTAAAGTTAATAAGTTTGAAATTCTATTACAACTGATTCAACCTCTTAGTTGTCTACCCTTGTGTTGCCAACAAAAACCTTAGGCAATAGATGGAAATTTTTAACCCAAACTTAGGATTTGGCCAATATTTCAACAAATTTCAACCCATTCTAAAGGTAAGACATTAATTTTAATAATCCTATGAGTGAGAATTGAGATCACTAAGAACTCAAGGGCTAGTAACAAAAATGGGCTCAAAGGCATAAGATGTGGTTGAAACAACCAAGAACTAGTGATAAAAAGGTCAACGATGAATTATAATGCTTGCAAAGAATTCAAACTTTGAGTGTTTTGTAAAGGGTTTTAACAACACAAACTCTAAGCCCCAAGGACATGAAACCAACCAAGTTTTGTAGAATTTCAAGGGGAACACAAAGCACTTTTAGGGGTTCCATGACAACGAAGATGCAAAACCATGACATAATAATATGTGAGAAAAATAAAATTTATTGGAGTGCAACAAAAAATGTGACAAAAACAAATGACCATAAAATGTGGCATGTTGATAGAGTGATACAATGAGAAAGTGCATTGTGCAATTTGTAACAAGCTAGACCTGACCTATGATGCTATATGTAATTCTTAAAAGATTTGTGACACATTGCCACATGTGACATTCCAATAATATGTGATAGGTGAATGAACTAAATACAATTTATGAAAAATTATGTGACAAAAGACCAAAAGCATAAAAATCAAAGAAACCAATCACAAGTGACTTAAAACATGTTAGTAGTGCGACTCAACAAATAATTGAAAGAAATGGTTCCCAACTTCGACAAGAATTTGGCACATGTTGTGAAAGGTCACAACACCTTCACACTTATCTTTATCATATCCTAAATTAAATGTATTCCCACACACTCACTCTCATTAAACATTAATTTCATTTATCTTATTCACTCATGTTCATATATTCAGTCTTGTGGAGTTCAATTTCAACCCGAGCCACTCGTGATTGACACCCAAAATTCAAATTCTCAAATTTATTTATTTTTCTAAATTTGGTGACTTGTGCTTACTAACTATTAGGATCTAAATTGGTATGTGTTTGTGAGATTATTTCTATGTATTTGTATTTTAAGACATTCAATACATGGAATTGATTAAAAAGATAATTGGAGAGCTACATGAAGAAATTATTCTAGTAGCATTTTACTATGGAGCACAAAAAGACATCCATTGAATCATAATTTGTATATAGGACACTTGCATGCTTAAGAATGTTATCTTTGAACATTTACCCAAATCTATAAAACTATTCTAACAAGATAACTAACCTCAAAAAACTATCTCACATAATTTGACAAGCTCCCCGAGCTATTTTCATATACCACTAGTACACTAATACTTAAACATCTTATAATATAGAAAATCAAACTAATAATAAAATGTAAAATCTAAATACAATAAAAGAACTGGCGAAAACTATAAGTAGCATGTTGATAAAAATAACTATTGTTATTATAGGTGTGCAAGATATCAAATATATAACATGAAAAATACTTAAGTCAATGAGCTTCCTTTAACATATTTTAAGCCATTAGGGTAATAAAGTTTCATGGTTGGGCTTAACCAGCATACTCTAAGAAGATTTGATTGCTTAGTTATCAGATGTGGGCCAGTTTCACCATCTATTTCCTTGGTCATTGTTACAATCTATGGTTTGACACACATACCCCATGCCATAGACCTACTACAACTGCCACCCTACAAATGTAATTGTCTATCAGGCAGTCAAAAACAATGTATGTGTGTTTTAGCTATAACTTTCATGGCCCCTACCTAAAAATAAATTTTAATTGGCATCAATATTTACATTGAAAAGATTGCAAAAATCTTCTCCCTAGCTTAAGAATCAGTTAACTCTAAAACCTTAATATTGTAAATTCTACTTTTAAGTTGTAATATATGTAGAAGATATATTCTTCTAGGGATATTTAATATTAATATATTATGTAATATATTATATTATATTATATAAATATTATTATATTCTCTTAATATTATCATAATATATTATATTATATCATCTTATATTTAGATTATTATATTATTATTACAACTTAATTTAATTGTAATAACTTAGATTATTTGACTAAGTTATTTTCATTGTAAATAAATTAAGTCAATCTTATTTAGATTAAATTATTGCATTAGATTAAGTCATTTTCATTTATATTAGTTTATATTAAGTTATTTTTATTCAGTTATTTATTTTCAACAATAATCACAATAACTTAATGAAATTTAAATAAGTTATTATTTAAGTAATAGTTATTTCATGTTGTAATATATGATTGCATTAGACCATGTTATTGTGATTACATTAGATTATGTTACTAATTAAGTTATTTTTATTACACTATAATATAATAATATTAAATTATAAATAATATAATACTAATATAATAAATAATGTAATATAATATTAATATAAATTAAAATATATTATAATAATATATAATATAATATTTATATAATTTTAATATAATATAATTTATAATATTAACTTAATAAAATAACATAATTTCATATTTTTAGTCGATTTGATCCTGAAACAAGTCTCATGCTTGTAAATATCTTATTGAATCATTAAAAAATAATTCAGCCACCATTTAATGGTAAACTAGCTATCATTTAATGGTAAAATCTTCCAAAATATGAGTTAAAACCCTCCAAAATCTCACTTATCACATACAAGCCATATAAATATTGATGTGACAATTGGATGGGAACATTATATTTCCATTTGTAGTGTTTTTTGTCAATTTAATGAAAAATTTCTTTTTTCATTTGCATTGCTTTATGATTTAAATCTATATTCAAAACATTTCATAATAAGATAATAGTTAATTTCTTTAAGGAAAAAATCTAGATTTCTCTAAGTTTGTTGTATTCCAAGATTATTTAGCACTTATCATTAATTCTTTAATCCAACCACATGCAACTAGAATTTGTAGCACATCCATACATAAACACACACTCTCTAACATATTAACATACATATAGTTTTCTATTGGTGTAATCCTTGAACCTCCTTTAGGTGCAAGTGCTAGTTAGTTGATATAATATATATGCTTTTGATACTATAAGAAGTATTTAGAGGGTATTGTACCCTTTACAAAATGAGCCACTAGGGCCACAAAAGATCAATTCCAAAAAAATAAAACAACATAGCCAAAAAACAAAAAACAACATATTAACAACCAATAGATCCACCACACAGTAGCAATAGACTAACAAGCATTCTCCCAGTTCTGGGAGAGGGTGTTGATAACATCATCACCGACCCATTCAAGGCCTTCTTCAACAATATTCATGTCCAAATCATCCTTCATAACAATAGAGAGAGTGCTAGTGACACAGTGAACCAACTTGACAGTGAACCGGGTCAAGCCTCTAAACTTCTCCATCTTCTCTATCCTCTCCTGCAACACACGAAGATCCTCCCCTTTTACCATATTCTTCCTAATATTTATGCACTCCACATCTAGAGGGTCTGAAAAATGAGAAATTGAGTTCTCATTATGCACTTTTTTGAAATCTAGGAGGGTGTGAGGCCCTTCAACAAACTCCTCCTCAACATCCGCTGACACCTCCATATCTCTAGCACCTTTGCTGTTAGAGTGCTCCTCATCATAATCCAACTCATTAATATGCATTTTCTTATTTATTTTTTTCTAGTCTGCCAGATCTCTTGATATTGGTCATCTCAACCCCAGTCTCCACTATAGCCACAACCATAGTATCACCTTTGGAATCCTTCCCCACCACATTCTTGCCTCTAGTGTCTATGGCTAGTAGCTCCATCAAACCCTCCCCCTCATCTTTCGCTTTCTTTTTGGTGGTAGGTTTGCTGACTATCTTAACTGGGCTAGACTTTAGCTCATATAGACCAACTACAACACTTGAATGGGCTATCCCAACATTTACCTTAATATTCTTGGGGGTTGGTTTAGGTTTAGGGATTTTAGTAGTAACCAAAGGGGTTTTTCTTTTGGGCCCCTTAGACTCGGCTAGAGAAATAGTCTATGCAAGGGGTTCAATTTCCTCAATTTAGACAATGGAGATGGGTTTGGGTGGGCAAAGAGATATGAAAATGATAGAATCAAAATGAGGCCTTGATGGAGTGATAGAGGAGGAGGATCCTCTGGGTTTTGGGTAGTAGATTCCATAGATTTCTCAATAGAGTTTTCCAAATCTGTAAGCAAGAAAAATGAGAAGCTTAACAAAATTTTATGGGGGAGGTGATTTAGAAGAGGAAAATGATAGAAACAATAGGTTTTATATCTACCTTCTAGGGTGACGCACTTCACTAGGGCAAGGAAGATCTGATCCCAAGGTTGCGATAGAGCCTCTCTTTCAAATCCTGACTAGTTGTGAATAGGTTCTTTATTACCAACAAAGAAATCCTTCAGGATTCATTTTCCTGTGCCTTAGTTTGTTTTGGGTACTTCTTTTCGATGCACTGCAACCCCATCTCTTGAGAAATCACCTCCTTGTTAACTTCAAAGGAGATACCCCCAATGGTAACCCTTCATTCTTTCCAAGATTTTGCAAACTGCACAAATAATTTAGGATCATGACCCACCAAATTTTCCATTAAAGGTGCTAGCCCACCTTCCATGTATATGTGCCATACAAGAGGTTCCTTATGAAACACACTATATTTATCAGGCTTTGTTCACACCCTATCACCACCCATATTGTCTCTCTACACATAGATAAACCAAAAATCCTGCGAGAGTAAAATGTTTGATATTTTGATAAAATGAGCAGTCTCCCACATACATAAATTTTTAAATCAAACAATGCAAGTTGGGGAAATCAAAATCATGTATAGAATACACACTTGAAAAGTACCGTCGCAAAAGGAAATCTTGGCTATCACATTAATTAAAATCTTCAAAGACTTGTAGGCAGGTAAGTAAGAAATGATGGAACGGGAAGGTTTGCCATCCACATTGCTTTTGCACAATTTCCAAAGAAAGTTGGCCACGGGGCCAAATTTAGCTAAACCCAAAATCCTACCCTTTAGTGATAGAATCAAATTAGTAGGATAGAAAGGACCAATCAAGAGCTCCCCCCCATAAAAGATGGTTACATCAAATTTAAATTCAAAAATTTGCACCGTTAAACAAGTGCAAAGATCAAACCCCAATAAGAGATTATGTAAGGCTAGATCCAAGTTGGAAATAATAATAAAGTATTCCCCATCACTCCTCATAAATGCCTTTTTAAAAATGATCTCTACCTCATTATTCCAAATTTTCCACTTGTAAGACACCTCAACATTTAAGCCCGTCCAGATGGCCCAGAAGACAAGAATGTGGATCCCCCAAGAACGCCAAATTCATCACATAATTATTCATCATCATGGATAAAACATGTACCTTGATCCTTAAAGATTAAACCTTGAATTTCAGGCAGAAGGCTCCCCAAATATCACCAACAGTTAGAAATTTTCCAATGGGTGCCAAAATTAGCCAAAGCATCTGCCACTTGTTACCCTCTCGATAAATTTGGGTAGCAACCTTCAAATTCAGCTTAGACATAAGATGTTTTATGTCTATTAAAATTTCTTTAGTACTCCATCCCAGTAACCTACCCAGTTGACCACATCAATTAAAAACTTAGAATCTCCTTCAATATTTAGATTCCAGATCCCCATAGTGATAGCCAATTGAATGCCCTTTAGCAGCGCTCTAGCTTCAACAATCGTAGAGGATTGTATCCCAATCCCCTCGAGTAACCAACCATAAAATTTCCCTTGCAATCTCTTATGATACCTTCTATACTTTCCCTTCCTAGGTTGCCTTTGGTAGCTCCATCAAAGTTGAGTTTATGACAACCACAGTCAGGAGGTTTCCAAATAGTGTCATGTCGAGCTCAGGATCTGGAGTTGTCAAAAGGAATTGACCTCCAGATTTTGATGCCAAGCTTTAGCCATTTTTATTTCTAACTCAATCGAGGCCTTGTACGAGATTTTTCCTTTGAAGAGCAATTTTTTTTTCCACAATATGCCTTGCCCGTATACCAAAAACCTCCTTTGGGCTCATCTCAATATTCCTAAATATCCTATTGTTTCTTTCTTTCCATAAACACTAACAGATAATGGGGGGGACCTAGTTCCAGATCTCAAAAGGAATGAGGTGAAGGAAAGGCCCTGACCAACACAAAATAAAAGAATTAATGTCCTTATTCATAGCCCACTGAGCACCCAACCTCTCCAAAGCCATCTCCCACACACTAATAGCAAACAAATAGTGTAGAAGCAAGTGGTCCATAGATTCTTCATTGCACTTACATAACAAGCATATGTTGGGGATTTGGAATCCCCTTTTCCTCAAATTATCTTGAGTAAGAATTTTTTTATGGTAATTAGTCCACCAATTTTTTTTATCTTTGGGATCATGTGTTTGTTCCAAACCTATTTCCAAGGTTTGAGGGTGACACCCTGGTTCGACAATAAATTATAATCCATTTTAACAGAAAGCTCCCCCTGGTGATCAAGAGTCCAGAAAAATTCATCCTACATGTTGTTTAACAGTAATTTGGTAAGGGAAAACAAGTTCTACAAGGAATTGTCTAGGAGACACAACTCAATAGAAAAAGGGCAGCAAAGGTCCAAGTCATTCCACCTCCAGGCCCCTTGGAGGACAAGGAAATAATATCTAATGTAAAATCAGCATAAAAGTTAAGCTGGTCTCATCAGGTTTCTAGGTCTCATCAGGTTTCTAAATTCAGAATGCCTGCCAGAGGGGTTTCAAGTAACCAAGGATCTTCCCAGAATCTGATATTACATCCATTCCCAATTTTCCATTTCATCCCTATCCTAAGAAATCCATGTAGATTGTAAATGTTCTTCCAAGCCAAGTACCCCGAAGGGTGATCTTCATAAAGGTAATTAATCAAAGTTCTATTTTGAAGATACTTAGCATTCATAATTTTACACCAATATTTTTATTTCTCAGTTGATCCCAACCTACCTTGATAATCAAAGCCTTGTTGATGTAGGGGATATTCCTTATCCCAAACCCACCAGAAGGTTTAGGTTTATAGACTTTCTCCCATTTAACTAGAGAAAATGTTTTCTTTTTCTCGCTCCTCGACCAAAGGAAATTCCTTTGAATTTTTTCAAATTTCTCAGTAATATATCTAGGGATCTTGAAAATGGAGAGGAAGTAAATAGGGATCCCTTGAAGAGCAGAAGATAGGAGCTTTAGTTTGCTAGCATGACTGAGGATGGAATCTTTCCAGCTGACCAACTTCCTTTGTATCCTTTCAAGGAAAAAATTCTAGAAGTCAGGGGTGACTTCCTTAATAGTAAGAGGTAAACCAAGATACACCAAAGGGAGAGAGCCACTCAAACAACCAAGAAAAAATATTTACATGAGATTGAAGAGTAGGATCATTATTGAATAAATAGATCAGGCTTTTATTATAGTGAATACATTGCCTATAACAAGCAACATAGTTTTTGAGATAATTTTTCCATTTCCTACCTTTAATCACCAAGGTTTTCCCAAAGAGAAAGGTATCATCCGTAAATTGTTGGTTAGCAGTAGGCTCTAAAGAAGAGGAAACCTTGACACTTTTAATGGCCCCTTTGACAACAGATTAGAAATTTTCCTGCTCAAGACATTTGCGATCATGATGAAAAGATAGGGTGAGAGGGGATCCACCTGCCTAATGCCTCTCCCAACATTAAAGAAGCCCCAAGGAGTCCCATTAGCCAACACAGAGTACTTCATCGTGGATATGCATTTTCGTTAAGAGGTTGACAACCTTTTGACCAAAGCCAAACTTAGCTAGAACTTTAGGAATAAATTCCCATAACACCTTGTCATAAGCTTTAGAGATATCCGGTTTGAGGGCCATAGTGGCATTGTTGCTTCTATCCATTGAGTGGAGAAATTCATGTGTAGTTATAGAAGCATCCAAAATATGCTGACCAAGAACAAAGCCTTTCTAAGTGGGGCTAATAATTTTGTCTAGGAGAGTTTAAGATGATTCACCAAGATTTTAGAGAGGATTTTATAAAAGTATTGCATAGACTGATGGGCCTAAAATTGGTCATAGACTTGGGATCAACAATTTTGGAAATTAAGGCAATAAAAGTATGATTTGGTTTTTTGAGAATCTTACCAGATTTGAAGAAATACCTAGTAGCCAAAATAAGGTCCCCACCAAAAATCTTCTAGAAAATCTGAAAAAAAGTCAAGGGGAAACTATCTAGTCCAGGCGTCTTGTAAGCCCCCATGCTGAAAGTGGCCAACCAGACTTCCTCAAGAGTGACAACACTGAGGATGTTGAGGTTATCTTCCTAAGTAATGGTGGTCGGGAGAGGGTCTTGTAGAAGATTGTCCAAAGCTAGATTGGGAGCCTTAGTAGGGGCCAAATAAGCCTTCTAAAAATAGTTTGTCATCGACAGACTAATTTGGGTGGGCGTCTTGACCAAAACTCCACACTCATCATGCAACTTAGTTATCTGATTTATTTTCTTGTTTTTCAGGGTAGAAATATGAAAAAAGAGGTGTTTTTGTCCCCTTCTTGCAGCCATTGAACTCTAATTTTTTTTTTTCTAAAAAAATTCTTCTTTCCTTAAAATTTTCTCCCACTCCCTTTGAGTCTCTCTTTCCTAGTTGTAGGTTGGTAAGCTGACATCCCCATCTTCCATATTTTTTGGATAGTCTTCAACTTATCTCCTAAAACTCTTTTCTTTTGAAATATATCTCTAAAAACTCTTTTGTTCCAACATTTCACCATACATTTGATATGTTTAAGTTTATAAAAGATCCTGAACATGGGTGAACCATGAATATGAATATTCCACCATTCAACAATTTTATTCTTAAAATCAAGATGAGAGTTCCACATAATCTCAAACCTAAAGGGGAAGGGTCTAGAAGAAGAGAGATCTTTCATGACCAGAAATAGAGGGTTATGGTCAGAAATAGTCCTAGGTAGAGCAATGAGGTTAGCGCTAAGAAATGCTAGCTAGTTGCAAGAGCAGAGGAACCTATCCAATCTGACTTGAATCAAACCATCCCCAAGATGCCTGTTGGTCCAAGTAAAGGATTGATCCGATGGGTCAATGCCAATCAAGCCAATTGAACTTAAGAAATTTTCTAGATCATTTATACTATCAGAATAATCCACCAGACCACCACTTTTCTCAAAAGGAAAGAATGGGGAGTTGAAGTCCCCCGCCACTAACCAATGAGACCCCCTATTATTTTTTAACCTATCAGATAGATCTTGCCACACATGAAATTCCTAGCATTCCTCTGGTTAGGAGCATAAAAAATTACAAGTGACCAAGATTCACCCAGGTAAAAAAATAAGACTCCCACACTACTTTGATAGTGGAATAGTTCAGTACCATTGATCCTAGAGGGGTTCCATAACACACCAAGCCCACTAGACACCCCCTCAGCATCACTGCAAGAGTAAAGAGCACCAAACCATATATACCTATAAATACTATCAAAATTTTCTTTTCTCATTTTAGTTTCTTGTAACAATAAAATTTCTATGGGTATATGCAGGATGATCATGGAAAAAAATAGGCTCTTAAGTGGCAATAAAATTCAAAAAATCAGAGTTAGAAAACTTGACGTAAAAATTTGAATAAATTATCTATATTATTTCAAAAATATGAAAGAATAGAATCTATAGAAAATTGAATGTATTTTCTAAACTACTAGGTTTATTTAAAAAAATAAAATCTATTTGGTGAAAATTTGAAATATAAGGGAAAAAATAAGAAGTAGGTGTCTGTCTGACTACCCTAACCACAATAAAATGATAATATTTTTTTATAAGATTTTAGATATAAGTAGGGGACTCATGTCTCAATGTGATGCATATTATTTTATAGTTTTTTTCTTAGTAAATAATTAATTATGACTTTTTTGTTACAAATTTTAAAAAATATAAAACCTTTTATGTCTAACCACCTTAGCTTGGTCAAAACTTCATGAAATTTGATTTTTTTTTAATCCTATAGTATGCGAAGCATAGACAGTGATGCATGTTTCAGATTCAAAAAATGTGATACCGTTTGAAAGTTATAGATGTTTTTCAATCAACCTATCAATCAGGACTTTAGTCATAATTCAAATAGAAAACGAATAATAGTAATTTATTAAATTCAAAGTAAAGCTTAATTTATATTGGTGGAAAGCTGAGAATCTCCTTTAAAAACCCTTTTCATTTCACCAATTTTGGGTAAAAAAAAAGTCATCAGCCACATGAGCCACCATATCACTTAGATATCACCACTTTTTGGCCCATCATGATCCTGCACATACCCCTATAATATGTTCTAAAACATAGTTTTTTAGTGCAAGTTGTTTATGAGAACTATTCAGCCCTCAAACATTCTAGGACAAAATCTTCATTTTTGACTCTTCTTTGAGGATACTTCCAATGTCGTTTGTTTACCAATTTCTATCTCATTCATTGTCTCCCTCTGCTTGGTTTCTCATTGGTTGGGTCTACCCAGTTTAGAGTCACCACCCACATCTGCCTTCTTCTTTTTCCATTTTTCTTTGGGCTTGACCAAGACTCCTCTTCCAAAATTTTTTCCTAGTTTAAATCCACAAAATCCAGAATACCTTTCTCAAATTTACCTTTGGTAACCACTTCCTCCAATATTTCACCTTCTTCTCCTTTGGTCATACTAGGTCCAACAAAAAGGTCAAACCCAACATTCTTTAGGGAGGCACCTAAGTTTGTAGCCCCCCAAAAATTTTGGCCTAGGGAGACAAACCCAACCACCAGATCCTCCCTAATATAAAAAATCACAGCCAACACAAAAGCAAGAGTTTCGATGAACAGGTCCACAACGACAACCACACTCATAGCCAAAACAAGAGCAACATGGGCTAGAGTGTGTTGCCAAAAAAGTGTAGCCTTTGACACTTTTTCACTCATTTGGACCCTTTCCTATGGATTTTGGACCCAAATAACCTGTTTTCATTATCATTTATAGGACCCTATGACCCCTTATTGTGCATCCCAAGGCTTAATTTGATCAAGTATCTAATAAATTCATCATATAAACCTGCTTTCTTCGCTCCCGGACAATCTAGCTGGTAAAAGGGTCCCATAGGACTAAGTCACCCATCTAGGAGAATTAGTTATGTCCAACTGGACTAGGTCACCCAAGGTGGTGACCTAGTCCCATTAGAGCCATTTTCATGGTTTTGAGCGGGAAAAGTTAGGGGTTTGGTCTATTTCTCCTTCATGTCGACCTTGAGGATCAAATAACAAATGTTTTTAGGTGCATTGCCTATAAATAAGCCTAAAAACCCCAATTTCTCATTAGACATACTCATTATTAACAACTCTTCACTCTTCATCCACCTCTCCTCTCAAGCATGTGATGTGAGTGCTCCCTAGGCTTGCTTACACTGCAACTAAGAGACCTAGTTTGTCTCTTCTAGAAACCTAGTCTCCTCTAGGTCCTGATTGGCTTAGATGATTAACTAAGTCCAATCTTAACTCTGTTCCAAGAGTTCCATCCCTTGTGCTTCACCTTGGACGACTAACACCATTTGACAAGTCCAATTCTTCTTCCTCACTTAGAAGGCTCTAAGTGCTCTCTTCTCACCAACATTACACTTCATTGCAAGGGTGTCCATCCTTTTGAGAACCTTCATAACTTCTCCAATTTGATCCCTTTTAGAAGGATCTTTAGCCCTGTCCTCACCGGGCTCAAGATTTCACCATTTGAAGACCTCAAACAGGCCTAATCCTTGAAGTCTTTACCAGTCCCTTTTTGCCAATGTTTGGAAAACTTTTCCAAAGACCCTATAAATCTAAAGGCAGAATCAGACACCCTTTTGGGAGTTTTAAAAATCTTAGTGGGGCTTCTAGCCTAAAAAAATCAGTACACAGGTTTCCTATAACTTAGGTTAAGTAGGGTTACTAGACCTAGTTTCTAGGTATTCACTGGTTTTCTTGCTCAAACCTCACTCTAATGGATTGATAGAATCTCCATCCTCCTATCACACCAAGACCTATTCCTGCCCCACCTGGAACTGTACTTATCCTGAATTGTACTTTACTCCCCTACAAGAGTCCTTCAATGTTTCATTCCTAGATCTCTAACCGGGCTCTGTCTACTCGCCTAGAGACTAGTGATTAGAAAGGAGCTCTCCATTCCTTCATGATTCCTAAACCTACAACTATGTACACTAATGACTCCCCTAGCATTCCCCACCTATCCTTAGGTGTTTCCCAAGGCTGGACTTCATGGGGGAGCCATGAAAGCATCGACTGGTCAAGACAGGACTAGTAGGAGTTCTAAAACAAAGTAACTTAGCTAACACAATTACCTACTCTAAAACAACTTGTTTATCAAATGCAAAAGACTTATAACTATTCTATGACTACAGTCCTATCACTAAATCAAAGCATTCATTCCTTCTAATATCACTATCACTCCATATCACACAGTATTCACACAATATTCAGTATTTGTAAAGCTATATTTTCATTATCTCCAAAAACTTGGTTACGAAAACAAATCTCTCCCATTTTTAGATTCGAGTCTTGGGTCATATTAGATGCCCACTCCATGATTCTAGGGCTAGTTGGTCGATCTCCACCTACAAATTTTCTCAAAGGAATCCAAAAGCAACTGAGTTGCATGTAACAAACTGTGGTAAATTCCTTGCAACATTTGGCATCTTCATTCATGCCTTGATCCTATTTCTTAGGACCACCATTCCCTCAAGATCTCAAGGAACCAACACATTAAATGTCCTTAAGGCATCTTTACAACCACTATAAGTGTTTAGAACAACTTAAAAACTCTAATCTCCCCTAGACAACTAACATATAGAAACATAAACTACTGACGAAGGCAAAAGGTGTGACCTTAGTCCGAATGAATAACTCACCTAGCCCAAACAAAAACAAGACCATTTAAGGTCCAAAATAAACACACAATAACTCTAACTTGGCTAAGGTCAGATACAAGCCAAAATGATAAGAAAATAGAGGTTAGCCAAGGTGCTCCTACACCATCCTTGCCAAAATAGAAATTTCAATCCACCCTTGGATTGAGTAAGTTGAAATCAATGCCCAACTTCTTGAATTCTGATTCTTTAATCCACACTGCATTAGCATCAGATTGACCATGCCTCTTGATTAGATGTTCCTTGTATTCTTTGGTTCTAGTCTTCTTGTAGACCCTAGTGTCCAGTATACTGTCAGCTTGTTGGACAGTAGTAGAAGGTAGTCTGAGTTCTTCCACATCATGGATGACTTCATTGAGGCTTTGATCCATGTCTTGTGGTGGTCCTCTATAATGAACTAGGTTTGCAATGTTGGAAATAGGGGACAGTCCACTGTCTTCTAGTAGCTCCACCTTAAAAGCATTGTTTCCATATTTTTCTAAGATAGGATAGGGACCTATCCTTTCCATCTGCAACTTGTGAGGGACTCCCTTCAGTAGTCTAGATTTATTGAGATGTATCATCACTAAGTCTCCCACATTAAACTAAACTACTCTTCTATGCTCATTGACTTTGGCCTTATGCTTCATGGTATTTTCTGTCAATGTCTTCCTCACTATATCATTTTCTTTCCTACATAGCATATGTAAAGTCATCAGCATATCCACTTCCTTTAACTCCACCTTTTAAGTCTCTCAACTCATACACTCCTCTAGGATGTAGGCCATACACAATTTCAAAGGGACTCTTTCCTGTTGACCTATTCATAGTGTCATTATAGGCATATTCAGCTTGCCGAATCAACTGATACCATTGTTGCCCATACTCCTTTGTCAAACATCTCAGTAGATTCCCAAGGCTTCTATTAACAACCTCGGTCTGACCATCAGTTTGGGGATGGTAGGCTGATCCAAAGGAAAAATTAGTGCCTAACCTTTGCCAAAGAGTCTTCCAAAAAAGACTCATGAATTTAGTGTCTCTGTTTGATACAATGCGGATAGGTAACCCATGGATTCTTACTATCTCTTTGAAGAAGAGAGAGGCTATTTGAATAGCATCATGTGTGGTCTTACATGGTATAAAGTGAGCCATATTTCTAAACCTATCCACCACCACATAAACACTATCCATGCCTTGCCTTATCTTGGGTAACCCAGCTACAAAATCCATACTCAAACATTCCCATGGCCTAGTAGGAATAGGTAGTGGTTGGTAAAGGCCTGCATTTGAAGAAGTGCCCTTTGCCTTTTGACATGCTACACAACTTTCCACATACCTCCTAACATCAAGATTCATCTTAGGCCAATAATAGAACCTTTGAACAAGTTCTTGAGTCTTAGTGATCCCAAAGTGACCACTCAAAGCACCATTATGCTTTTCTTGTATTAAGTTCTCTCTAATGGAGCCTCTAGGAACACATAATTGATTTCCCTTAAACAATAGACAACTTTTCAAAGTATACTCAACATATTTACTATGAAAATGGTTCTTGTATTCAGCACATACCTTATAAACATCCACAAAATCTTCATCATTAGCATATAGATCCTTGAAGTGATCTATTCCCATGCTCTTCAACTGTATTTCCTAAATTATGAGAGCTCTCCTTGACAATGCATCTGCTACTTTGTTGAGGACACCTTTCTTGTGTTTGATATTGAAGGTGTAAGCTTGTAGATACTCAACCCACTTCATGTGCTTGTGGCTCAACTTTTCTTGTGAATTCAGGAAACTAAGTGTTTGATTGTCCGAATATACAATGAATTCTTTGGGAAGCAAGTAGTGCCTCCACTTCCTTAGAGCTTGAACCAATGCATACAACTCAAGGTCATAAGAAGAGTACTTCTTTTTGGATTCACTCAAATTTTCAGAATGAAAAGCCACCGGTCTACCCTCTTGGCTGAGAACAACACCAATTCCCACATCGCTAGCATCACACTCAATGGTAAAAAGCTTCTCAAAGCTTGGTAGCACCAAAACAGGTTGGGTAGATATCCTTTCCTTCAGCAACTCAAAGCTTTTGTTAGCATGCTCATTCCATACAAATTTAATCTTCATGCCTCCCTTAATAGTATCCAACATAGGAGCGAAAATTGCACTAAAATGCCTTATGAACTTCCTATAGTATTGAGCAAGACCATGAAAACTTCTTACCTCAGTTGCTATCCTTGGAGTAGGCCAATTGAGGATGACTTCTACCTTGCTAATGTCCATTTTCAGATTGCCTTGAGATAGCACAAACCCAAGGTACACCAACTGTGTCTTGATGAACTCACACTTCTCCAAGTTGATCATCAACTCCTCTTCCTGTAGCTTCTTGAAAACCAACTCTAGGTGTTTGAGATGCTCTTCTCTTATTTTTCTATAGATCAGTATATCATAAAGATATACCACTACAAATTTGCCAATGTAGTCTTTGAGGACTTCATTCATGAGTCTCATGAATGTGCAAGGGGCATTAGATAACCCAAATGGCATGACAAGCCACTCATATATACCCTCATTAGTTTTAAAGGCTATTTTCCACTCATCTCCCTCATGTATTCTTATTTGGTGATAGCCACTCTTCAAGTCTATCTTGCTATAGTATTGAGCTCCACCTAGACAATCCATTAGGTCTTCAATCCTAGGGATAGGGAACCTATACCTTATGGTTATCCTATTAATGGCCCTTGAGTCGGTACAAAGCCTCCAATCTCCTCCCTTCTTAGGTGCTAGGACAGTGGGTATGGCACATGGACTAATGCTCTTTTTAATGAGACCTTGGTTTAGGAGTTCTTGTATTTGCCTAGCAATTTCCTCATTTTGTTGAGGGGTCATTTTGTAAGCTGCCTTATTGGGAAGGGTATCTCCTGGGATAAGGTCTATCCTATGACTTATGGCTCTTTTAGGGGGTAAGTTTGATGGTTGTCCATCACTCACTATACCTTGGTAAGTCTGAAACATGTCTTGAATCTCCTTTGGTAACTTTGTCTTCTTGGTCACCTTGCCTTCATCTCCCTCTCTTGGTCTTAGCACCAATGCATAACCAACTCCTTCACCTTCTTCCAAAGCTTCTAAGAACTCCTTTTCACTCACCACAAGAACATTTGAACCTGCTGTCCTCACCTCAACATCTTCTAACAGTGACTGAATTTTGAATGTCACATTGTCCTTCTTGAAAGAATAAGAATTCTTTCCTCCATCATGTATGGCTTGATGGTCAAATTTACATGGTCTAACTAGGAGCAAGTGACATGCATCCATAGGTAACACATCACACAAGACTTTGTCTTTATACCTCCCAATAGAGAACTCCACCCATGCTTGTTCATTTAATAACACATGTTGTCCTTTATTGAGCCAAGTGACCTTGTAAGGATTGGTGTGGGGTATCCTTGTCAACTTTAGTTTGCTGATTGCTTCCTCTGACACAATATTGTCAGTAGAACCTGAGTCAATGATGACTCTACATACTTTCCCCATCATCTTGAACTCTATCCTAAATAAAGACCTCCTTTGGCTTGGCTCCTCCTTCACCGGCTCTTTGATCAAAGTTCTCCTCATCATGAGATTCTCACCTTCCTCAGAATTTAATTAAACCTCAAATTGCTTTTCTGCTGCATTTGATTCCTCATGAACCAAGTTAGTTCTCTTATCACCTCCATGTGAAGAACTACCTTTCTCAAGGCATCTATAGGCAAGGTGCCCCATTTGATTGCAATGATAGCATTTCATGTCGGCAAAGTAGTTGCCTCTTCCTTGTCCACCATTTCTTCCTCTAGAGCTAGAGTTAGAACTCCTTCCTCTACCACCTCTACTTGAGCTTCCTTCTTATTGCTCAATGGATTTTATGTCTCCTTGAGTTTTTGTTTCATAACTTCTTCCACCATAGCCACCTCTTTGTCCTCTACTATCCTTGCTTTTACCTTTACCTTTAGAGGTTTGGTCTTTCTTTCTCTTACTCTTCTCTTCTATCTTCAAGGCCATTTGATAACATTGGCAGATGGTTTTGAAGTTCACTAGACTCATTTCCTCTTGAATAGACCATTTGAACCCATTCAAATACCTTGCAAGCTTAATGCTTTCATCTTCTACTACTTTGGATCTCAGACATAGCTTTCGAAACTCCTCGGTGTAGGCTTGGACATCTAAATCTTTTTGTCTTAGATTGTGTCTCCTTCTATGCAACTGAACTTCATAGTCATCAAGAAGGTAGGTCTGCTTCACTTTGTTTACCATGCCCTTCCAAGTAACTATAGGACCTTTTCCATCCTTTTCTCTTTCATTTTGCACAAACTTCCACCAAGTAAGAGCTAAACCTCTTAGTCTAGACTTGGCCACCATAACTTTTTTGTGCCTCTGAGATACCATCACACTCAAAATGGTTCTCAATGCTATATATCCAATCCATGACTGAATCTGGATCCATTTTTCCACTAAATAGTGGCACACCTTCCAAAGCTTTGCCACTCAATGCCTTTAGTGCCTTTAAGAATTGATCTTCAGGAAGAACAGGGTCAAGTGTTGGTGCTTCCTCTTCCAACTCTAATTCCTTTTCCCTTGCTTCTTCCTCTTCCTTTTGATCAATTTTGTCCTTTACCTTGTCTGCCTTTTCTTGGACTTCATCCAAGAGTTGCTCCATTCGAGCCAACCTTTCTCTTAGTGACTTGTTGTCTTCTTCTTGCTCTTCTACCTTCTTGGCTAACTTAGCATTAGTCACCATGGTTGTGTCTTCCTTTGGTGTATCCTCTCCCACTGATTCAGTGGGAGGCAAAATCCACCACAAGCCTAATCAAAACAAGCTCTGATACCAATATGATGTGAGTGCTCCCTAGGCTTGCTTGCACTGCAACTAAGAGACCTAGTTTGTCTCTTCTAGAAACCTAGTCTCCTCTAGGTCTTGATTGGCTTAGATGATTAACTAAGTCCAATCTTAACTCTATTCCAAGAGTTCTATCCCTTGTGCTTCACCTTGGAGGACTAACACCATTTGACAAGTTCAATTCTTCTTCCTCACTTAGAAGGCTCTAAGTGCTCTCTTCTCACCAACATCACTCTTCATTGCAGGGGTGTCCATCCTTTTGAGAACCTTCATAACTTTAACAATTTGATCCCTTTTAGAAGGATCTTTAGCCCTGTCCTCACCGGGCCCAAGATTTCACCATTTGAAGACCTCAAACAAGCCTAATCCTTGATGTCTTTACTAGTCCCTTTTTGCCAATGTTTGCAAAATTTTTCCAAAGACCCTATAAATCTAAAGGTAGATTCGGACACCCTTTTCAAAGTTTTAAAAATCTTAGTGGGGTTTCTGGCTTGAAAACGTCTGTACATAGGTTTCCTATAACTTAGGTTAAGTAGGGTTACTAGGCCAAGTTTCTAGGTATTCATTGGTTTTCTTGCTCAAACTCACTCTAATGGATCAATAGAATCTCCATCCTCCTATCATAGAAAGACCTATTCCTGCCCCACTTGGAACCGTACTTATTCTAAATTGTACTTTACTCCCCTGCAAGAGTCCTTCAATGTTTCATTCCTAGATCTCTAATCGAGTTCTGTCTGCTCGCCTAGAGACTAGTGATTAGAAAGGAGCTCTCAATTCCTTCATGCTTCCTAAACCTACAACTATGTACACTAATGACTCCCCTAGAATTCTCCACCTATCCTTAGGTGTTTCCCAAGGCTAGACTTCATGGGGGAGCCATGAAAGCACCGACTGGTCAGGACAGGACCAACAAGAGTTCTAAAATAAAGTAACTTAGCTAACACAATTACCTACTCTAAAACAACTTGTTTATCAAAAGAAAAAGACTTATAACTATTCTATGACTACATTCCTATCACTAAATCAAAGCATTCATTCCTTCTAATATCACTATCACTCCATATCACAGAGTATTCACACAATATTCAGTATTTGCAAAGCTATATTTTTATTATCTCCAAAAACTTGGTTACAAAAATAACTCTCTCCCATTTTTAGATTCGAGTCTTGGGTCATATTAGATGCCCACTCCATGATTGTAGGGCTAGTTGGTTGATCTCCACCTATAAATCTACTCAAAGGAATCCAAAAGCAACCGAGGTGCATATAACAAACTATGGTAACTTCCTTGCAACATTTGGCATCTTCCTTGATGCCTTGATCCTATTTTTTAGGACCACCATTCCCTCGGGATCTCAAGGAAGCAACACATTAAATGGCCTTAAGGCATCTTTACAACCGCTTTAAGTGTTTAGAACAACTTAAAAACTTTAATCTCTCATGAGGAGAAGCATACCATCATCCATTTTTGGCTCACCTTTGTCTTGGACTAAGTGGGGGCATAAGGGTTCAATAGCATTGTCCTCGTGTGTCACTTGTGTTGTCTCTTTTGACCAGTTTTTAACCTCTCATTAAATTATAAGAGCAAGCTTGGGATGTGGCTGACATGTCTTAAGATTGACCCAAATGTGACATGCTACCCCTAAACATGACGTAGCTTACTTCAGAAACATATGACTTAACATAGAGCTTTCCAAGTGAGCTCTCATGTCTACTTCCCTCTACCCTTGGCTACTTTAAAGCACTTTCTCACAGTGATGGTGTTAGCAACTACTTTAAAGTGGGGGCATACATAGACGACATCTTTTTCATGGCGTGATTTTTCTTTCCTTATGATGTGTCCTCTTCTTTGTGGTGTCATTGGGTTTGATGGATTCCAAGTGTGTATGATCAACTGAAGTGACCTGATGTGAACAAGGCATCCCATGGATAACGATCTTACACCCCAACTTTTCCTCTCTTGGAGACATTAGGCACAATTCTCCCTAAGAATGAGACCTCACATGAACAAAGAAAAATCCCCTTAAACAAAATTTCTTAACATTCAAATTCAAAAGAATTTATGCATTACATTGTGGTGCCTTATCAAAGTTATCAAGCAAGTTAAATTTGGTATGGTTAGTATAATGGGAAGCCAACACACTGGCATGACTTCCTCATTATACGGTGGGAAGCTGACACATTGGCATGAATTTCTCACTAAACCACCTACTCTTTTTGGACAAACAACCTAGATCTGATCCACAACTAGCCAAACAAATGCTCGAAGCTTGATCCAAATTTTGACCTTTCCTTCTTATCTTCATTCCAGTCCTCATCATCGCATGATCATGCATCTTGTTTTGTTGCAAATCATTCACCCTTGAATGTCTTCTTGCATTGGTGTCTTTTTGGCTTAGAATTCAAAATCATGGGGGCTTGACTACCTCCTTTCTCTTTCTCATTCTTCACCATCTCCACTTGAGATAATTTAGTGTAAGTTTGAAGCAAGTTCATCCTCTCACTAAAGTGGGGTAAATGTGTCAACAAAAAATATAGCCTTTAACACTTTTTCACTCATTTGGACCCTTGCCTATGGATTTTGGACCAAAATAACGCATTTTCATCATCATTTATAGGCCCCTATGACCCC
This sequence comes from Sequoiadendron giganteum, assembly GCA_007115665.2. Classification (NCBI taxonomy): domain Eukaryota; kingdom Viridiplantae; phylum Streptophyta; class Pinopsida; order Cupressales; family Cupressaceae; genus Sequoiadendron; species Sequoiadendron giganteum. Next base: position 631,268,635 of record CM021102.1, read on the forward strand.
TTATTGTGCATCCCAAAGCTTAAATTGATCAAATATCTCATAAAATCATCATATAAACCGGATTTCTTTGCTCCCGAACAATCCAACTCGAAAAAGGGCCCTTATAGGACTAGGTTGCCTATCTAGGCGAATTAGTCCTGTCTAGGTGGACTAGGTCGCCCAAGGTGGCGACCTAATCCCATTAGAGCCATTTTTGGGGTTTTGAGCGAGAAAATTTAGGGTTTTGGTCTATTTCTCCTTCATGTTGACCTTGAGGATCAAATAATGAATGTTTTTAGGTGCATTGCCTATAAATAAACCTAAAAACTCTAATTTCTCATTAGACACACTCATTATTCACAAATCTTAACTCTTCATCATGTTGGAAAAACAATGATAGACAATTGAGAGGGGGGGTGAATCAGTTGTTACAAAAATCAAACTTATACAAAATAAATAAACCTTATACCACATATCTGAAAATAAACAGTGCAAGCATTAAATCAACAACACATTAGAGACACATGAACACCAAGATTTTATACGTGGAAACCCTGTTAGGGGAAAGACCATGGTGGATGTTAGTCCACAAGATTATACCCTGTTAGAAGTATAATGAAGAATAAAAAGGGAATGTGCTTGCATTCAGGTGCACTGCCTAGAGAACAATGCTCAAAGGGAAGGCTCATTACCTTACATACAGTAATTAGATTAAATCCATCTGATGAAGCTGAAATGAGAAATTAGCTTCTATAAAAGCTTGATTACAGTTCCAGTCAGGCACACAAAAAATTCTTCAAACTCTTCCACCCTTTTCTCTAAATGATCTGACCTTTATTTGCACATGTACATCACTTGTACACTTGAGCACTTCACACTAAATGAGGAAAATAATCTCATATATATATATCCGCTACACAGATTTACAACCACTATTTAGTCAGCCACAAATAAAGAATGAATTATAACTGTCGGCCTTGATACATGAATAAATTACAATGTGCACCAACACAATCCAGTCACAACATAGTGAGGACCCAAAAAAACACCTCCAAACATGCCAAACAATAAAATATTAATCCTCATGGATCTGCAACACGCTAACATCATCATCTCGGCCAAGAAAATGAAAACTCAGGCACACATCAAAAGAATCTCCAATCATGAACACTTCAATTAATGCAAACATGCAGCAAGGATAGAACTTGATCTAGAATCATCCATGAACATCACAGGTACATGTGCAACACATAAAATTACCATAATTTCATCTACTTCAACCAAGAACACCATCTACAGAAACTTAGTAACTGTAGGCACACATATCTTCATAACTTCCACAAATATTTATGCAAACCTTTGAAATTTTCATACAACATACTAGAAAGCTTCAATAGTAAACCCTTTGAAGTGCACCTTTAGATATTCAACACATAGAGCTTTTCAACATTCTGACTTTCTCAGCTCCACTGGCTGCCTGTACTATATTTTTTACAATTTTCTCAATACCCTCGACATATACAGCCTTAAGCAGATTTAATGCTAATAGTTTTGAAATCAATGATAGCCACATATCAGCAACACAACCACAACATCCAAAAATATACCCCTTTGGCATTGATGGCAATACATGATGTGAAAAATAATACCATCCACCCAACTAACTCTTCTTCAACAATCTCCCCCTGAGATTGTGCACTCTTTCTTGTTTCCTTCATTTCTTTTCTTTCCCACATTTTTCACATTGTTTCTCTCCCCCTTTGACATCAATGGCAAAGGTACACATGCTCTGATAAAAAAATTGAATCATCTGACTACTCCCCCTAAGTAGCAACCACCACAACATCAATCCGAAATGAGATATGGCTATGAATTCATGGATTGATGAAAATACCTGCATCTTTGTTCTGATCAGGAGGGGAAATCACCTCTAACTTTCCTCTGAGGTACTCAAAAGTATCCTTAGGAAATGAATTGGTAAAGATATCTGCAATTTTCTCTTTGGTAGGTATGTAATCAAATCTAACTTCTTTGTCACTTACTTTATCTCTCAAGAAGTGATACTTGACGAATATATGCTTTGTCTTTGAATGCAACACTGGATTCTTAGAAATGTTAATGGCACTTGAACTATCATAGAATATGGCAATAGGTTCTTCATACAAAATTCTGACATCTCTCAACATTTTCTTCATCCACAATACTTGTGTACAACTATTTGCAACAACAATGTACTATGCCTCAAAAGTAGATAATCAAACTGAATTTTTCTTTTTGCTTAACCAAGATATAGCTTCTTACTTAAGAAGAATGCACCACCACTGGTACTTTTCTGGTCATCTACATCTCCTACCCAATCAACATCAGTAAAAGAACTTAGAGTAAGATCATCATCCTTAGGATACCAAAGACCAAGATCAACTGTCCCTTTTAGATATTTGAATATTATTTTTACAGCAGTCACATGGGACTCTTTAGGATCAGCTTGAAATCTAGCAACCATACACACAACATTCATTATATCTAACCTAGTCTGAGTCAAATAGAGTAATCCACCAATCATTTACCTATATCTTGTCTAATTTTCTTTAGGAGAATCATCTTTCTATGTAAGTTTGCATCCGATCACCATAGGTGTACCAACTAGTTTTGAATCTTCCATGCCAAACTTGTTCAATAACTCTTTCACATACTTAGACTGAGATACAAAGATTCCATCATCTAACTAAGTGATTTGCAATCCTAAAAATGAATTTTAGCTCTCCTATCATTGACATTTCAAATTCACTTTTCATTTCATCAAAAAACTTCATACACAAATCATCATCACCTTCAAATATAATATCATCAACAAATACTTCAATAATCAGTTCTTTGCTCTGATCTAGCTTGAAATACAAATTGTTATGAGCAGTACCTTTATTGAATCTAAGTTTCAACAAGTATTTATCCAATCTACCATGCCAAACTCTAGAAGCTTGCTTTAGTCCATAAAGATCTTTCTTCAATCAACATACCATTTCCTTTTCATCAGTCAACTAAAATCTATCTGGTTTTTCAACATAAACTTCTTCTTCTAGTTCACCATTCAGGAATGTTGACTTTACATCCATCTGATAAACTTTGTAATTCTTGAAAGTAGTATAAGAAAGAAGTAATCTAACAGCTTCAATTCTCGCAACAAGAGAAAAAATTTCTTCAAAATCAAAACCCTCCATCTGTGAGTATCCTTTGCAAACCAATCTTGTTTTGTTTCTGACCACATCACCTTGTTCATTCAACTTATTCTAGAACACCCACTTGGTTCCAATCATATTTTTGTTCTGAGGTCTAGGAACAAGATCCCATGTATCATTTTTTCGTATCTACAATAGTTCTTCTTTCATGGCTTCCATCCAATGTTCATCCTTACACACTTCAATGATATTTCTAGGCTCAACTTTAGAGATTAGGCAATATTCTTCCAGAATTCTTCTTCTAGTTTGCACACCTTTGATCTGACTATCAGAATGATTTTGTCTTACATACTTAGGAGTTTTGAGATTTTATCTTACCTCTTGTTTTTTTGTTCTTTCTTCTACGCTTCTACTATTTTTTGTTTCTTGATTCCCTTTCTTCACCGAAACAATTTGAAGTTGATAATGTACCTGAACATTACTTTCATTTTTAGTACCATCATGTTGATCATCTGAATCATAACCACTAGATCTAGATGATTTACCAATATCTTCATCAACCTTGACATTTGCACTTTCAACCATTTTCGTCAACCTTTTATTAAAGCACCGTTAAGATTTTCTTTTAGTAGAGTATCCTAAAAATATTCCTTCATCACTTCTAGCATCAAACTTACCTATATCATCATCTCTCTTCATGTAGCGTTTGCTTCCAAAGATTTTGAAATACCTGACAGTAGGCTTATAACCAAACCATAGCTCAAAAGGTGTCTTACCAGAATTATTTTTGACATTCACCTTGTTAAGGGTGTACACAATAGTACTTACAACTTCTCTCAAGTAGAAATGAGGAACATTTGCTTCCAACATCATGGTTCTAGTAGTTTCTAGAATAGTTTTGTTCTTTCTTTCAACAACTCCATTCTGTTGAGGGGTCTAGGGAGTAGATAGTTGTCTTTGGATTCCATTCTCTTCACAAAAAGAATTGAATTCCCATGAAGAAAATTCACCATCTTTGTTTGACCTTAGACATTTGATCCTTTGACCTGTCTCATTCTCTGCCATAGCTTTAAAACTTTTGAAATTTTCTAACGCTTCATGTTTTTCTCTCAAAAAAGTGACCCATATCATTCTAGAATAATCATCAATGAGCAACATAAAATACCTTTCACCTTGTAGGCTTCTGATTCTCAAAGGGCCACATAGATCATTATTTATCAAATCCAATACTCCATTAGAGCTATACTTTTTTCTCCGAAAATAATTTCTTGTTTTCTTTTCCATCTGACATTCGTTGGACATAGTATTAGTAGGCTTCACTAACTTAGGTAGATCTCTAACTTCTTGAGTAGAGATTATCTTGAAAATATTATCAAATTTCACATGACACAACCTCCTATGCCATAACCAACTTACATCAATTTGAGCAATCAAAAAACTTTCACTAGCAACACTCAATTGAAAGATATTAACTAAGTTTGTCTTTGTTCCTGAAGCAATCATATTTCTTGAACTTCCCAATATTTTGCACTTACTATTCTTGAACTATAGATTGTAACCTTTGTCTACCATCTATCCAACACTCAACACGTTATGCTTTAATCCTTCTACATAAAGAACATCATCAGTATTGTGCTTACCACCAAAAGAAATAGTGCCTCTGCCATGAATCACACTAGAAGTGTTGTCTCCAAACCTCACAACACCACCATCATAGTTTTCCAAGCCTACAAATTTTATTTTTGTCACCACTCATATGATGTGAGCATCCACTGTCAATCACCCACTCATCTTTCTCTTTAACTTTGGCTGCAAGAGCTTTCTCAACATTCACATTACTAGCAGATTCAGTGGGCACCTGACCATTTTCTTTGATAGCAATAAATACCCATTCATCTTCATTTCATGTTTCTTTATTAGATTCTTCATTAGTTACACCTTCTTCATCATAAAAACACTTTCTTTGAAATCTAGTGTTCTTATATTTATACTTAGAAACTCTTTCAGGACATCTAGATGCAAAATGACATATCTTACTACAAGAAAAACATTAAATAGGTAACTTTCCTTTGTACTTACCATGACCTCTTGATTCTCTTTTCACAATCAATGCTTCTAGTTCTTCCAATTCCTTTTCTTCATCTTCAATTCGCTTCATCTCATCTTCATACCTGAATGTTCTCTTGAAACTTTCTCCTGAATCATATCTATGGTTGCTTTTCCCAGATATAGTAGCCTTGAAAGTAGATTCAGTCTTAGGAGCAAACGCACCGAATTCACTCAATTCAAATGCAGCAATTTTTCCAATCAACAAGTCTTTTTTAATATTTGTCTCTGTACTGAGTTCTTCAATAGCATGAACCTTTTTCTTGTAAGAAGGGGGCATAGATCTAAGTATCTTAGCCACAATTTCATTATCATCCAAAGTTCCACCAACAAATCTAATGTCCATCACCAATTCATTTATCTTATGTGAGAAGGAAAATGTGCTCTCATCTTCACTCATCTTCAAGCTCTCTCATTTGACTTTTAGACTTTGTAGCTTAGCACTTTTCACTAGTGCATCTTAGCACTTTTCACTAGTGCATCTCCTTCATACAATGTTTCCAGCTTTATCCAAATCAGGTATGCAGTCTTCAATCCCATCACATTTGTCATCTCTAAATCTATCACAACACTCACTAGTGTTTCTACTGCCCTGGTATTAATTTTTGCTTGCTTGATCTCATCTTCAGAGGAAGGACCATTATGAGGAATAGTATATGCAATTTGTGTCATCTTCCAGAAAGGTCACCAATGCACCTTAAATGATATTCCATTTTGACTTTCCATAGAGATTAGTTTGTACCATCAAATCTATGACTATCCTTTTTGAATGATGCCATCTCGGATCACCTCAAGTTGTTAAGCTTCTTTTGGAGCAACTAGCTCTGATACCAATTGTTGGCAAAACAAGGATAGACAACTGAGAGGGGGGTGAATTAGTTGTTACGAAAATCAAAATTATACAACATTAATCAACCTTATATCATAGATCTGACAATTAATAGTGCAAGCATTAAATCAACAACACATTAGAGACACATGAACACGAAGATTTTATACGTGGAAACCTTGCTAGGGGAAAAACCACGGTGGATGTCAGTCCACAAGATTATACTCTGTTAGAAGAATAATGAAGAATAAAAAGGGAATGCACTTGCATTTAGGTGCACTTCCTAGAGAACACTACTCAAAGGAAAGGGTCATTGCCTTACATATAGTATTCAGATTAAATCCATTTAATGAAGTTGAACTATGAAATTAGCTTCTACAAAAGCCTGATTACAGTTCCAGTTAGGCGCACAAAAACTTCTTCAAACTCTTCCACCCTCTGCTCAAACTCTTCCACACTCTACTTTGAATGATCTGACCTTTATTCACACATTTTAATCACTTGTACACTTGATCAATTAACACTAAACGAGAAAAACAATCTGATATATATATCTGCTACATGAATTTACAACCACTATTCAGTCGGCCACAAATAAAGAATGAATTAAATTGTCAGCCTTGATACATGAATAAATTACAATGTGCACCAACAAAAGTCGGTCACAACATAGTGAGGACCCAAACAAACACCTCCAAACATGCCAAATAATAAAATATTAATCCTCATGGATCTACAACATGCTAACATCATCATGTCGACCAAGAACATGAAAAATCGGGCACACATTGGAAGAATCTCTAATCATGAACACTTCAATCAATGCAAACGTACAATAAGGATAGAGCACAATCTAGACTCATCCGTGAATGTCAGAGGTACATCACAACACATGGAATTACCATAATTTCATTCGATTCAGCCAAGAACACCATCTACAGAAACTAAGTAATTGTTGGCACACATATCTTCATAACTTCCACAAATCTTTACGTGAACCTCTAAAAATTTCAGACACCATACTAGTAAGCTTCAAAAGCAAACCCTTTGAAGTGCACCTTTAGATATTCAACACATAGAGCTTTACAATATTCTGACATTCTCAGCTCCACTGGCTACCTGTACTATATTTTTTACAATTTTCTCAATATTCTCGACATATACAACCTTAAGCAGATTCAATGCTAATAGTGTTGACATCAATGACAACCACAACATCCAACACATCCACCTCTCCTCTCAAGCAAGCTAGGGTTTGCATCCTAGGGCATCAAGATATCCTTTACTGAAGCATTCAAGGGTTGAATGGTTGTAGCAACTCAACATCTATCTCCATGGCAAGGTACTAAATCCACTATTCCATATTCGATGCTTTCTTGTCTTATTCCATCATTTGATTTGATTATCTACAAAGGGGTTTGACCAAGGCAAACCCCTATATCCTAATATTCAATATTTTTTTCTTCCTTCTTTGTGTGTATTTGGAGATCTAGGTATTTTGCAAGTCTAGAGATCATCCAAGGATGGATTGAAAACTTTTCTAGGGCATCTCTTGGAGAACTAGGGGAAAAAATCACAAAAGGACACCTACTGGTCGGGTTCTGCAATTCTAGATCTAAAAAATTACGAGGAGAAGTGCAGGTTGAGGTCTACAAATTCCCCCTTTGAATCTTTCAAAAGGAAAAAATGGACATTCTCACAAGTTGTGGCGACCTAGTCCCGATGTGCCTATTTTCCAAATATTTTTATGGATCCAGATACCCATTTGGCTGAAACAAGCTTTGGGTCAATTTCCTGAGATCACCCCAAAAACGGACTAGGTCACCCAACTTGGCACAAGTGTCCTGTCAAACATAAAAATTATATTTTTCCAAATTTCTAAGTTCCTTTAAGTCTGTGATACATTTACAGGTACCCCTCTTTCATTTACAACTTTTTTTTGTTAAAATTTACATTTTTAGGTCATTCTAGTTTATGCTTACATAAAACATTGTGTTTTCAAACATAGTCTATTTTCTAGATTTTGCATTAGTATTTAGTTTCTTTTATCCATTTCTAGCACTTAGACTATTTCATTTAGACATAATCACACACAAAACAACCCCTATCTTTGAATGAACTTACCCAAAAAACATATCATTAGTTGAAAGAGAGTTATTTCCTAATCAAGTGCTCCTCGGTGAAAAACCCTAGGGGCCTAATAAGGTGAATCCTCTTTCCCTTCTTGTATATCTTTTTGGTGGTACACAGAGACAGGGTTGAATAAGAAACATCCTCTCCAAAGGAATGACCCCCAAGGACAGGGGGGTTATCCAAGGTAGGAGAGCCAAACTTAATTGGAGACTCAACAATATTCAAGATATCTTTTTCGAAGGGATAGTGATTGCCAGCAATAGAATCACCAAGGTTAGACATGTGATTAAAAGAGGATTTGTAGTAAAAAATAAGGTGGCCTAATTAAGCACACTTCTGATAGCAGACCACTACATTCTCATAACAGACTAGTTGGACCCAACAACAAAATTTAGAGCATAGCTTCATAGAGGTAGGAAGCATCTTGTGTGAACCAATATTGACACAAAAATGGGAAAAAGCTAATCTGGATTTGGAACAGGTAATGGAATCTGAAGTAATAAACTGTCCCAATGAATCCCTCATGCTTTTCAAAATGGATTCATCCCAATATTCTAAAGGAAGACCAGGAAGGTGAACCCAAATCAAAACCACCTTATTAAGATCCACTGTAGAGTCGAAACCCAACTTCCAATGACATAAAGCCAAACTATGCTTCCCATACACCCAAGGCCCAGAAGAGAGGACTATGACCAAATCATCTGAAGTCATGAACTTGAACAAGAACAACCCTTCCATCATAGCACATATGACCACACTTCCCTTGAGGCACCATTTAAGAGAATCCCATCTCCGGACCATATCCACAGAAGGTTGAAAGGAGAGAAAATGACCCACCACCACATTTTCCATTGAGGAAAGAATCCTATTGCTGAATGAATTAGGGATAGAAAAATTCATGCTTGTGATAATGAGCCCCTCTTTTGGATGATGACCAGTGACCTTAGTACTTTGACTACCATTAGTTAGTACATCCTTCTAACCTTGAACCTCTGAAATGACCATGATCATCAGCACTTCCACACCAGATAGGACCAGAATTATGAGTGACCTGGGCTGACTCAGGATCATGTGGACCTTGGATTGGGACAAGCCAAGAGTGGTTCTTGAGGGACATGAGTTTGTATGTGATAGGGTGAGGCTTCGGTTAGGAGGGGATAGAGGGGTACCATGGGGTACCCCAAAGTAGAATCCACCATGCGAGTAGGATATTCAAACACAAACAAAGGATAGAGAAGTGGTAAATTATTACTCCAATGAATATGTTACGAGTGTTTGTGCTTCAACAAATGCAGTCAATACCCTTCCTCTAAAACATGTGAATATAATATATATAATATATTTTCAAGAGCTAGTTCGATTAACATAGTATATAATATGTTCGATGAGTATAATATAAAATAATATAATATGTAATCCTTGAACCTCTTTTATGCCGATAGAAAACTATGTGTATGTTAATATGTTAGAGAGAGTGTGTTTGTGCATGGGTTTGTATGGATGCCATGTGTTGCAAATTCTAATTGTAAGTGGTTGGAATTAATAATAAGTGGTAAATATTTGAATGAAATAAACTTAGACAAATCTAGATTTTTTCCTTAAAGAAATTAAGTGTTATCTAATTGTCAAATATTTGCATACAATTTAAAACATAAAGCAATGCAGATGAAAAAAGAAAGTTATCATCAAATTGACAAAAAAAATTGCAAATGGAAATAAAATGTTCTCATCCAATTGGAAAATCAATATTTATCTAGATTTTACGTGATAAGTGAGATTTTGGAAGCTTTTACCATTAAATGGCAACTGGTTAAATACCATTAAACGACAACTAAAATTTATTTTTTAATGACTCAATAGATAGTTTTCTATCAACGTAATCCTCGAATCTCCTTTAAGTGCAAGTGCTAGTAATATAAATATACTAGCACTTGCACCTAAACGAGGTTCAAGGATTATTGATAGGCCAAAACTAGAACTAGACTCAACTTGATCTAAATGTTAATTTGGGGATAGTAAGCTTATGAAAGGTGTTGTGGCTATTTGCATAACGGCTGCAAGTTGTGAGGTGAGTGGGGATGAAAATGCATTCCTAAACTCAATCATTTACCTAAGTTGAAAAGCATATTAATGTTTCTAGTTTTTCTATAAAAGAAATTGCTACAAAAATTGTCACTGGTTTTTACAGTATTTTTATGACAAGAATAACAAAATTTTGACATGAACTATGCAGAATTTATGACAATAAATTCTAAAACAAAAATTTAATCAACAAATATCAAACGTGAAAACCATATCAATTAATTTTGCAACATGAAAATAGAAAAAAGATCATTAACACATATCAAATGTAGAAACGTAACAATGCAAAACGTAATCAACTAAAATCATAACACATGGAAATACATTGTAAAAAAAAATAAAAATATTTACACTTCATCGATGGCTGAAGAGTGGGCACCCTTCCTCCTAGTGAATCAATGAATAAAAATCTTACAAAATTTTTGAGAAAGACTTCAATGTGTTTTAATAATAATATTGCACGTATTTCCATCCATCTTTGCTAAGCTGATATTACATATATATATATATATATATATATATATATATATTTACAGAAAAATGTTTGCAGTTTATAAATCAGTGACTAATAATCGATTGTCTTAAGAAAGATTTGTGTGGCCTTGTGGCCAATATTTCCTTTATAGAATGAACCTGTTTCCTAACAAAATATTAATGATGTTGTTTACTAACTAATTTCCAAACAATATAATAATTATGCTTTGCTACATCATAACAATATAACCATAACCTTTAGATTTAATGATGTAGAGAGAAAATCTAGTGTTGTATAGTTGGTGGTTGAATTGTCTCCACTTATGGAATGTGGCTGAAGGAATAAACAAGTGAAACTAAAGTCATTCTTGCAGAAAAGGGAATTGCAACAATAATCACGAGCAATATTCCTGTGAAGAATGTGATAGGGAGTCTATATGAAGATGACATAAATCTGCATGCTACAAAATATATTTTCCAAGGCTTAAAATGACAACACTTATTAGTAAAGATAATCAATAATTATTTATTATATTTTTATCCCAAAATCGTATTAAATATCACTCACATATATATTTAATCATATGTAGCATAGAATGGTAAAATGTTATGATAAAATATAGAAATGGAATATGGGAATGAGATTGAAGGCATATGAAAAAGGCTAAAATATGGCATAAAATGGGGTATGAATGACTCTCATCAATTATGTCGATAGAAAACTATATGTATGTTAATATGTTAGAGAGTATGTGTTTTTGCATGGGTTCATATGGATGCCATGTGTTGCAAATTCTAGTTGTATGTAATTAGATTAAATAATTAATAATAAGTGCTAAATAATAGAATGAAATAAACTTAGAAAAATCTATATTTTTTCCTTAAAGAAATCAAGTATTATCTAATTGTCAAAAAATTGCACATAATTTAAAATATAAAGAAATGTAAATGAAAAAGTTAACTGTCATGAAATTGACAAAAAAATATTGCAAGTGGAAATAGAATGCTACCATCTAGTTGGGAAATCTATATTTATCTCGCTAGTACATGATAAGACAAATTTTGGAGGCTTTTACTATTAAATGGCAATTGGTTTACCATTAAACAATAGCTAAAACTTTTTTTCCAACAACTCAACAATGGTTTGCAGGCATGAGACTTGTTCCAAGTGAAAATCTCACACTAGTAGGCTATCAACTAAATAAGATATAATATATAATAATATTAATAAATATAAAAAATAATATAAACATAACACACTAAATAATACAATATAATAAGATTAAATTATAAATAATATAATTTAGTATCAATATAATATAATATAATATAATATAAACAATTAAGTTTATATAAGGTTATGATTTACTTAGGTTTCAATTAAGGTTACGTTTATGGTTCAATTAGGTTTAGAGTTCAAATAGATTATGTTAAGGATTCGTATAATAAAATTTAATTTAAAATAATAACATAAATATAATATATATAATAATATTAATTTATAAATAATATATGATAATAATAATTATAATATAGTATAATATAATATAGGATTACCATTAAGGTTAGATAAGATTACAATTTATTCATATAATTCAAATTAATTTATTATAATATTAAATTAATATATATATATATATATATATATAGACTGCAAGAATCGGGTATCCATCTTCCTATAAATTGTAGTGTCTTGTAAACTTTTTCTGGTGGCATTGGCACAACACACCCTCCAATACCATGGGGATAGTGGAGAGAATAGACCTTGTGGTCTCTTGCCTGCAACATGATGCTTTAGCCAATCGAACTAGACTCACTGCCCCTATTACATTATATTATAAATTATAATATTAAATAACCTTATAAGAATATATCTCATATATATTAGAACTTGACAATGAACGAAGAGTAGAATTCAAAATAGAAGGCTTTAGAGTTAACCGATTCTTGAGCTGGGGAGAAGATTTTTGCAGCCCTTTAAAGGAAAACATTGGATGGCAGTTAAAATTGAATGATTAACGGGCCGAAGATTGTTTTTCACATGCCTGACAGACAATTACATTTGCAGGGTGGCAGCTGTGGCAGGTCTGCGGCATGTGGTGTGGGTTATGTAAATCATGGATTGTAACAGTCACTGATTTAACGAAATGAACTGATCCACATCTGACCATAACCATGGCAATTTGGCTGACAGTTAGATTAAAGTGGAAACTGAAGAACAATAGAAACGACAGAAAAAAGTTGAAGATAAAGACTCTTCAACCATGAAAAAGGTCGTCCCCATTGCCTAATAAATTCTAACATCACAGCTGAAAAGGCCTGAAATCATAGCATGGTCCTGGTACTATAATCACATAACACAACTAGCCACGTATAACCAGAAAAAATGGCAATTGATCTACAGCACCAACCGAACAATAGTTGCTTACAAATGGGTCTGAAACAATTCTATCCTAACCACAAAATCGAGTAATATGTCCAACCTTAGAACAAACAGAGCATGGCCCAACAATTTGATAGCTCAAGTCACCACAGTGGGGCTGACAAGACCTCATGAGAAGTCATACCCTCTGAAGAAAATATGGGCATGGAAGTATGTAATTTGTCCAGGCATGTCACCATAAATAGTACGGAAACATGTTTCTGGCCTGCCTATGTCGACGCATTTGCAGCGCCCATTTTTTTGTGAATAATATTGAGCCATTGCTCACTATTTATCGTTCAGTGTCGTTGCACCTCTAACACGTCCGCAGATACAAATGATTCAAAAAGAGGCTTCTTCCTTTGATAACTGTACCAAAACAATCGGATTTGGAGCAGCAATATAAGCAACCTTACTCTCTTGTTGGATTGCCACGATATCGGAGATTCAAAGATAAATATGCACATAAAACGGTTTAACTCATTATTACTAAAGAATAGGCACAAGAACGATGCAGCTCTACTACCATATAAGAAAAAATGGGACCAAGTCAAATAGAAGCAGAATAATATTATGCAAGATAATGTGCTTTTTCAATTCACATTCAAATATAAATTACATATTTATAGGAATTCGATACCCTATTTTATAGAGAACAACCTAAACAAATTTCCTATTAAAATTTTGTATGTCTTTGACTGGGAAATATTATTTCTATAGCATGTGAAAGCACAATCATAACAGTAGGTGCACAAGTCATTTCAAATTATAATCTTTATTTAATAAATTTCTTTTAAGATTTTGTAGGACTTTGAGTGGGAAATGTTATCTCTATAACATGTGAAAGCAACATTATGATAGTAGGTGCATAAGTCATTTCAAATTATAATCTTTATCTAATAGATTTCTTTTAAGATTTTGTAAGAGTTTGAGTGAGAAATATTATTTCTATAGTATGTGAGAGCACCATTGTAATGTCCTATCATGGAACCCAAAGAACAACACGTGAAACAACTAATAACCGAATAATTTTATTTTTTTAAACATTTAATTACAACATGTGAACAAAAAACATAAGTACGAATGTTCCAAGGTGTTAATTTAATATTGTAGTTCAGACAGTTGTTTCTCCAATTTCATGAATTAGCATTTAATTCTTGAGACTTCTAAATAGAAGTTAGTTAGGTCTAGATATTTAATTATTTAATTAAATAATTGATTCCTCTAGAGACTTCTAGAAACCAGTTAGTTAGGGTTTGTTAGAGTCTAATTAATCTTAGCCATTGATTGAGATTAAATCTTGGCCATTGGTTTTCCAATGAGAATAGTTTAAAAAGGGGTCAGTGGGCATTTGAAGAACAATACTTATAGACACAAGTTGGAGAAATATTTGCAGTGATAGCAAATAGTCTTACAATGATAGCAAGGGCATAGTGATAGCGGTGGAGGTAGCAGCAGTGGAATTTCAGTAGGAGAAATTGAGAGAAGAATTTTTGGTGAAGAATATTGCTGAAGCTTTGTCAATGAGAGGCAAACAGTTTCTTTTGTATCTCTTGATTTGCTAAAGATTAATATAATTCCTCATCTACAGTACTGGTTTTCCCTCCGGGGGTTTTTCAAGGACAATTTGTCCAAAAATATTGTATTTATTAGTTTGCATGTTTTCTTCTCTATTCCTGTGAGTTTTATTCGTGAAGTTGTAGTTGTATTATTTTTCCAGTATTTGCTGTGAATTAATTTTTGGCAGTCAAATAATATTTATAGATAGGAGATTAATAATCAGTAACTGGAATAGATTTTTCACATGGTATTAGAGCAAATCTAAGGGTAGAAAGAGCTCAATGTAGACATAGGAAGAAAAGAAAAAATAGAGGGTTTATAAAACCCAGTTCTACCTCTTAAGTATTATTATTTTTTTTATTACTATTTTTTGTTTGAGATGGCCTCAACAGGTTTAAGAGATCAGGACAGATTGGATGGAGCCTCAAATTTTGGTGTCTGGAAAGCCAAAATTTCTTTATTGCTGGAAGAGAATGGTATCAAGGAATATGTTACCAGTGTTGTAGCTGTACCTACAGATCTAGCACAACTCTTAGCATATAAGAAGGAAGATGCCAAGGTAAGGAGGTTGATTCTTGATGGTGTTAAGAATCATATTGTTCCACATATCGCAGAGTTGGATACAGCGAAGAAGATGTGGGACACCATTTTGAATCTGTACCAGAATGCTACCACTAACAGGAAGCTAATTCTCAAAGAAAAGTTGAGGAATACCAAGATGAACAAGGGAGAGGACGTTACAAGTTACCTCACCAAAATTAGACTTGTCAAGGATGAGTTGGCAACTGTTGGAGATAAACCAGATGATGACGAGCTAGTATGGATAGCCCTAAATGGGTTTACTAAGCAGTGGGATGTCTTTGTTCAAGTTATTAATGGATGAGACACCTTATCGAGTTGGGATCGACTATGGAGTGGCTTCACTCAGGAGGAGCTTAGACTAAGCCTTGTTAGTGGTGCCAGCAATAAGAGTCAGAAAAGTGAGGCAGAACAGGAGAACATTGCCCTAGTAGGAAAAGGTAAAGTAAAGAAGGGGTCTAGTAAAGGATCAAATCCTAAAGGCAAGAAGAAGAAGGACTTGTCTAAAGTCAAGTGCTACGGCTGTCACGAGTTTGGCCACTATGTGAGCAATTGCCCACAAAAGAAGAAAGGCAAGAAGCAGACGACAGCTTCAGCAAGTGCAGATGAACTCTCTAGCAAAATGGAAGATGATTTTGCACTCATAGTTTGTATGGTTAGCTCAACCTCACAAGGTGTTTGGTATATAGACAGTGGGGCATTATTTCATATGATAGGAGTTAGAGAATACTTCTCCAGTTATAAGGAGGAGGAGGACATCAGAATCCAGATTTCTATGGGGAACATGTCCAAACTAAATCCAGTTGGAAAAGGGACTGTTCTATTTCAGAGTGAGAATGGCAAGCCGATTCCCATTCACGATGTGTTGCATGTGCCAAGCTTGGGTATAAATCTTATATTCATATCTGTCCTTCAAGATAAAGGCTACAATGTACTCTTTAGAGGGGAAAAAGTGTTAATCAAGCACAAGGATTGGAAATCACCCATAGCTATTGGAGTTAGGAGCGGCCGACTTTACAGGTTGCAGTTTGATACTCATAAGGCACTGATGAGTAGCAGTAATTCTAGAGATCAAGGAGAGCTATGGCATAGGAGGATGGGCCATATACATCATGGAGCACTTAAATTGCTTTGTGAGACAGTGACAGGTGTTCCAGAGGTGAGCAAAGAGCATGGTGATGTGTGTAAAGGATGTGTGTTGGGGAATTTTGTGAAAACAACTTTTCCAAGGAGTGACACCAGATCCAAAGGTGTTCTTGATCTAGTACATTCAGATATATGTGGACCAATGTCAACGAAATCTCTTATAGGATATGATTACTTTGTTACTTTTATTGATGATTTCTCTAGGAAGACCTGGATATACTTCTTGAAGACCAAGGATGAGGTTTTCAGTCACTTCCAAGAGTTCAAAGCTCTTGTGGAGAATTCGACAGGTAGGAAGATAAAGGTTCTTCGATCAGACAATGGAGATGAGTACAAAGGGAAAGAGTTCTAGGAGTTTTGTACCAGGGAAGGAATCAAGAGAGAGTGGACTGTTCCTTACAACCCACAACAGAATGGGGTTGCTAAAAGGAAGAATCGATCTATATTAGAGGCGACAAGGGCTATGTTGTATGACCAGGATATGCCACGTTACTTATGGGCAGAGGCATGCAGTACAACAGTATACATACAAAACAAGGTTCCACATAAGGTATTGGGCAGGATGACACCAGAGGAGGCATTCTCAAGGAAGAAGCCAGATGTTAGCCACTTCAAGATATTTGAGAGTTTGGCATATTGTCACATTCCAGGTGCTACACATTCCAAGTTAGATCATACTACAAAGAGAGGGTACTTTGTGGGGTATAGCGAGACCTCAAAGGCATATTGGATATTTATTCCAGGGGCTAGGAGGATTATAGTCAGGCGTGATGTCAAGTTCATGGAGGACAAGGCATTTAGAAGGTCCAGAGATTTACCCGTAGATGATCAGAGTGAGCAGCCAGCAGAAGCTCCAAGGATTGAGCAATCAGATCAAGGACAGCGAAGCTCGAGTACAGTGACTAGTACAAGCATAGGCTCAGGTGCTGAGAGTTCGTAGAGTATGGAGCAACAGATGCAACAGATCCAAGAGATGCATCAAGAACACATGGGGGTTGATATTTCATCCTCTACAGTTGGTAGCAGTAACCAATAGTATACTCAGGAGTTTGTGGGAGCTCCTAGGATGAGTAGTAGGCAACAGAGATAACCAGTCAGGTATAATGACTATATGGATTTAGTTAGTCAGTTGGTAGATATTGACCCTTCCAGTTATCAGGAGGTCGCATAGCAACAGGTGTGGCGAGATGCAATAGTTGAGGAATATACCTCAATAGTGCAGAACGATGTGTGGAAGGTTGTGCCTAGACCGACAGATAGGGTAGTGGTTGGATCACGTTGGATCTATAAGATCAAGCACGGTGCAGATGGTAGCATCAAGAAATACAAGGCAAGGTTTGTGGCCAAGGGTTTCTCTCAGAAGGAGGGAATAGACTATGAGGAGACGTTCACTCTAGTGGCCAGGTATACTTCTATACGAGTTGTGATCTCTCTTGCAGCACAGATGGGATGGCAGATCCATCAAATGGATTTCAATATAGCATTTCTTAATGGTGAATTGAAAGAGGAGGTATACATAGAACAACCAGAGGGCCTTGTACCACACATCAGTGAAACTCACGTGTGCAGATTGAAGAGAGCTTTGTATGGACTCAAGTAGGCTCCCAGGGCATGGCATGAGCGTATTGATGTATACTTGCAGGGATTGGGCTTTATGAAGAGTGAGGTGGATGCTAATCTCTACTACTTGGTAGTTGGGGGTGAGATTCTCATTCTTGTTCTATATGTGGATGACTTGTTTTTAACAGGTTGACTAGGGCTCATAGAGGAGTGCAAGCGAGACCTTGCAGCAAAGTTTGAGATGAAGGATTTGGGGCTTATGCACTACTTTCTAGGCATGGAGGTATGTCAGACATATGGTGAGATTTTTCTTGGACAAGGGAAATACTGCATTGAAATCTTGAGAAGGTTCAAGATGGAGGATTGCAAAGCCATGTCTAGTCTATGATCACGAATTGGAAGAAGGTAGAATCATCCAGGGAGAAGGATGTAGACCCCACCTTATACAGATAGTTGATTGGGTCTCTCATGTATTTGGTCAACACCAGAGCAGATATATCCTTTGCAGTAAATTCTCTTAGTTAGTTCATGGTTGAGCCAAAGAGAATGCATTGGATAGCGGCAAAGCATGTGTTGCGGTATTTGCATGGTACAATCGAGTATGGGATCAAATATACTCAAGGTGATGGTATCAAGTTGATAGGCTATACTGACGTAGATTGGGCAGGCAGTACAATGGATAGGAAAATCACTTCAGGGTGTTGTTTTAGCTTGGGATCAGGAGTTGTCTCTTGGTATAGTAGGAAGCAGAAGTCCATGGCTTTGAGTTTTGCAGAGGCAAAACACATAGCAGCTAACATGGCGACATGTGAGGTGATATGGCTTCAGAAGTTGTTGGTAGCCTTGTTAGGTTAGAGGGTTGAGACTACAGTGATACACTGTGACAATCAGAGCTGCATCAAGTTGTCTGAGAATCCGGTGTTTCATGATAGGTCTAAGCATATAGACATCAGGTATCATTTCATCAGAGATTGTGTACAATGGGGGATTATTTAGCTATAGTATATAGCTACAAATCAGCAGGTAGCAGATATTATGACAAAGGCATTAGGGAAGGAAAAATTTATCTTCTTCAGAGATATGTTGGGTGTTACGCAAAACACCTTCCTCGCTAAGAGGGAGTGTTAATTTAATATTGTAGCTCAGACAAATATTTCTCCAATTGCAAGAATTAGCATTTAATTCTTGAGACTTCTAGATAGAAGTTAGTTAGGTCCAGATATTTAATTATTTAATTAAATAATTGATTCCCCTAGAGACTTCTAGAAACCAGTTAGTTAGGGTTTGTTAGAGTCTAATTAATCTTAACCATTGATTGAGATTAAATCTTGGCCATTGGTTTTCCAATGAGAATAGTTTAAAAGGGGGTCATTGGGTATTTGGAGAACAATACTTATAGACACAAGTTGGAGAAATACTTGCAGTGATAGCAAATAGTCTTGCAGTGATAGCAAGGGCATAGTGATAGCATTGGAGGCAGCAGCAGTGGAATTTCAGCAGGAGAAATTGAGAGAAGAATTTTCGGTGAAGAATATTGTCGAAGCTTTGGTAGTGAGAGGCAAGCAGTTTCTTTTGTATCTCTTGATTTGCTGAAGATTAATATAATTCCTCATCTACAGTACTGGTTTTCCCTCCGAGGTTTTTCCAGGGACAATTTGTCCAAAAATATTGTGTTTATTAGTTTGCATGTTTTCTTCTCTATTCCTATGAGTTTTATTTGTGAAGTTGCAGTTGTATTATTTTTTAGTATTTGCTATGAATTAATTTTCGGCAGTCAAATAATCTTTATAGATAGGAGATTAATAATCAGTAACTGCAATAGATTTTTTGCATAAGGGTTCCACAACAACGTTACTAAAATAACATAAGAAGAATAACACATCATAGAACTAAGTACAAGAAACATAATAAAATGTCATATCTCGATTGCATTATCATAAAAAGGTTTAAATTACAAGTTCAAGATGCAACAAATGAGATTGTAACAAATCTTGATACATCTAGAACCATAATACAATAAAGCCTCATGTAATCATCATTAGTGAATTCAATATAGATGATGAACAAATACAACTATCATTCACATTCACAAGCACGCTCAGCGTCAAACTCCATGAATGAAGTGAATTCAGGAACCTGTCAAGAACAATCTCGTTTCGAGCTGTATCACCTACAAGGGAACCCAATGGAGGAAAAGGCACGTTCCTCCCAACTGTGTGGTACTCAAAAGCCCACCCTCCATGCTAGGAGATAGTAGCAGGCCCCAAGTCAAACAAACATAATAGAAGACATAACATACATCACATGGCTGACATACACATGACAACGTAATGAAATCAAAACCATGAGACAATAGGGTATGTGCGGGATCATCATGGAAAAACAAGCTCTTAAGTGGCAATAAAAAGACAAAAAATCAGAGTTAGACAACTTGACATAAAAATTTCAATAGGTTATCTATATTATTTCAAAAAAATGTGAAAATAGAATTTGTAGCAAATTGAATGTAGTGTCTAAACTACTAGACCTTTATTTTAAAAAAAAAAACTATTTGGTGAAAATTTGAAATTTCAATACAGTAGTATTTAAATTTCAGGGTAAAAGTAAGATGTAGGTGTCTGTCTGACCACCCTAACCATAATAAAATGATAATATTTTTTTATAAGCTTTAATATATAAGTAGAGAACTCATTTCCTGATGTGATGCATATTTTTTTATAATTTGTTTCCTAGTAAATAATTAATTATGAATTTTTTATTACAAATTTTAAAAAATATAAAAGCTCGTCTGTCTAACCACCTTAACTTGGTCAAAAATCCATGAAATTCAATTTTATTTTTTTTCAATCCTATAGTATGTGAAGCATAGAATGTGACGCATGTTTTAGATTCAAAAATTGTGATACCGTTTGAAAGTTATAGATTTTTTTCAATCAGCCTATCAATCAGGACTTTATTCGTAATTATAATAAAAAATGAATAATAATTATTTATTAAAGTCAAAGTAAAGCATAATTTATATTAGTGGAAAGCTGAGAAGCTCCTCTATAGACCCTTTTCGTTTCATCAATTTTGGGTTAAAAAAAAGTCGTCAGCCACATGGGCCATCATACGGCTTACATATCGCCACTTTTTGGCCCATCATAATCCTGCACATACCCAATAGATAAACTCCCAGAGGCAACAACATTACCAAAGATGACTCAACACATGAGACCACAAAACATGTATAAGGATAAGAATGCCATCACATAGTTGTTCTAGGTTACCCTAGTGAATCTTCCTAGATTATCGACCCTCGTCCTGAGTTACCCTGATAATCTCTACTGATTCCTGAGCCCTAAACGAACTTATGTGGAACCAAAACACTTTTCGAGAGGACAAAGTGATCGATTGAGCCATTCCAAACCATCTCAACCTATCTTAACCTAAACAAGCGTTAAAGTACAAGTCGAGGCAAAACAATTATTTGAGTTATTGAGTTCTTACTACCCAGCTCTTAAAACATTAAGATTATGGTTTTCACTTGATTAACTACTTCTAATAGGTTATCTTGGTAACCTCTTTAGGGTTCTAGCCCCTAACGAAAGCCACTCCTCCTATATACATAACAAACTATTGACAATGAAAAATATAGTCAACTTGCATTAAAACATCTCAAATAAACACCACATAACATGATGAAGACATATTGTCTCCAAACACCTTTAAAGAGAAAACACAACTTGCATGGACAATCTCATAATCCATTCATTTCAAAGAACACAATATTAATCCATTTAATGATTTCCAAAATGATTTACCATCTTATTCCTCTGGAAGAAATTAAATAGAAAAATAATAACTAAAAAGTTCAATCATATTTCAATAATAAATAGAAATTATATTTAGTGACTGGTCTATCATATCAATTTAAATCCAAGTAAATAAAAGCTTGCAAAAAGACATAAAATCAATGCCTTATAAACTTTTGTTCAATTTAAATAAATTAATAATCATTAAAACTCATATATATATATATATATACATGATACTCAGAAAATTAAACATCTATCTACCAATTTGTATACATTGGCAAGATAAAAATATTTTATTTATTTGTTTTATTTTAACAAATAAGTTAATATTCTTTATACAAGAAGAATATAATAAATTCATTACCTCTAAAAAAATCTAAAATAAAAAAACCAAATATTACAAATTCCAATATTCGTATTTAATTCCATATATTAACAATACATTCATATCCTGGACTGTAAGGTGGAATCCCTTTCTGCCACCTACTTGGGTCTTCCTTTAAGTTTGAAACCTCCTGATGCTTTCTGGATTTCGTTGGTGGATAGATTTAGTAAAAAACTTGCAGGTTGGAAAGGTGCTCTGCTTAGCCAAGCTGGTAAGCTTTAGCTCCTCAAAGCCTCCCTTCAGAATCTCCCTATCTATGCCCTGAGCCTCTTTAAGATCCCTGCTAAATATGTTGACACAATTGAAAAAATTCAAAAAATATTTCTATGGTTGGGTGTTGAGGAAAATAAAAGAATTCCCTTAATTGACTGGAATCTGGTCTGTAGACCTAAGAAGAATGGAGGAATTGGGTTAAGAAGAATCAGATCTATTAATAAAATCCTCTTGGCCAAACAAATTTGGAGAATTTTCTCCTCCTCCAGGGAGTGGATTGATATTATGGCTAGCAAATACCTTGATAACAATTGCTCTTCCATCATAAATATGGACACCCACCTTCTTCCTAAAGGATCTATATGCTGGAACAATTTAATTATTGGAAAAAAAAATGTGGAGGAAGGCATTGGTTGGCAAGTGGGAAATGGGAATAGTACTAGATTCTGGGAAGACAGATGGCTTTTTAAGGATCCTCTGATAAATATCAATCCCTTCAGAGATTGGGCTGAGAATTGCAAGGTTAGGTTTGGTATTTATGTGAAATATTATAGAGTGAATGGTAATTGGGTGGACTTAAGCAGAGTTAGTCAGGTTTTGGCCCCCATCTAGATTACGTTGTTGGATGTTAGACCTAGCTCGGAGCAGCTGGCGGACCGTGCAGTTTTGTTTGATGATCCCTCTGGTAATTTTTCTGCATCTTCTACTTTTGCTAAGCTCACTTCTTCTCTGGATCATCCTCCCTTTTGGTCTAAAGCTTGGAGCAATAATCTAATTCCTAAAATTAACATCTTCTTTTGGATCTTGCTTCAAAATAAGTTGCTAATGATTGACAATTTGTGTAAATAGGGATTTCAAATCCCTAATAGATGTTGTCTTTGTAAGATGGATGTTGAATCTGTTAATCATTTATTCCTTCACTGCTCTTTTGCTGCTTCTCTCTGGGAAAATTTTAACAGATTATGAAAACTCTCTTGGATCTTCCCAATGCTCATTGAAGAACTCTTTTCTCAATGGAAAGCCCTGACAAGGAATCCTTTACTCAAATTTTTTTGGGAGCTATCTTTCCCTCATATTGCTTGGGGCATCTGGAAATAATGCAACAACAGAATTTTTAGGGGCAAAGAAGCCTCTGTGGATTACGTCTTTGATAAAATTGCCAGAGCTCTAATGGAAAACTTCAGTGTCATAGCCCAAAAGGATAGGAAGACCTTGAATGCAGAGTTTTTGAACTATGATCTTTGTGTTGCTAAGGAATGGAACATATTCCCCTTTCTATCTAGCTTTACTTTTAAGGCTAAAAAGGATAGAGAGGGAGTCTGCTGGACTTTGCCGCCTAATGGGTGGATCAAAGCTAACTTTGATGGTGCGGCTAAAGGCAATCCGAGGGCGGTGGGCTGTGGAGGAGTTATAAGGGATTCCTAAGGCAACTTCATGGGTGCGATGACCTATCCTCTTGGCTCTCAAACTAATCACCTTGCGGAGGCGGTTGGTGCTTACCATATTATAAATTTAGCCCAAATTCTCAATATTAAAAACTTATGGATTGAAGGAGACTCAAAAAACATAATTGACTGCCTCTGTGGCAAGTCTCCTCCCTCGTGGACTCTCAAATCGTGGATTGATGAAGCTAAATAGAATTTGGACAAGTTTGAAAAAGTTAAAATAACACACGCCTATAGAGAAGCCAATGCTATTGCATACTTTTTTGCTAATGGAGTCAAGAGTAAAGAAGTGCATACCTGGCTTAATAATAGCGATCTTAATATTAAAGTCTGTGCCCTATTAAATTATGATAAATTACATGGTAAGGTGTCGTGTTATCCCTTTAATGAGGACAAGTTGGATCTCTCACATCACAATCATTAGATTGTATGGGACCGAGCTTTGTGGAGTAATTTGCAAGTTTACTCCGCACGCTTTGTGGGTGCTTAGATTTGGTGGGGCCAATTTTAGAAAGGATTGTTTTTGGTTCTTCCTCACTGTGTTGGCCGATATGGGTGGGGACAAAAAGTGAACTAAGCCAAACAACTTCGAAATCCATATGAAAAATGCTAAGCCTTGGAATAAGATAAAAAGTGGAGGTCTCTTCCCTTTTCTAGAGAAGCTTCATGGTTCTGATCTAGAGGCTATGAATCTCTTTGCCAAAAATTGGCATGATGGCAACCTGACTCTATTTGACAGGAATGTGGAGCTCAATGAAGAGTTAATTGCCAAAGTTATGGGATTACCCACTGATGGGAAGAAGTTTTTCAGGGATAGGGCTTACTTTGATGAAGTTGTTATCAAATTCCCCAAAAATGACAAGGAAAAGCAAAACTTGGTCAAAATTATGAATAGTTACTTTGATGTTGACTCCATAAAATCTATTTGGAGAAAGGTCCTTTGGGCCATCATGGAGTATATCACAATGGATAGGTGTTTCACTAAAGTCTACGGGTACCACTTCGCCCTCCTCAACCATTTCCACCACAAGGTAAGGGTTTCTGTCCCTTATTATCTCTTATGCTTTCTAAAGAAAAGTTTGGAGGACAATAAAAAGAATCCCAAAAGATTTCCTATCCTCCATACTGGGTTAATTAGGCTTATTGTTGAATATCTGCATGTGCATGCCCCTACTACCTCAGAAGCCAACCCTGATGTTGATAGTGATGATACTGAGCCCAGTGGCTCGAATTATTTGCCTAACCCTAGCCCTGGCCCAAAAGCCCCTAGTTTGCATGCTAGCCCTTACAGGGATCTAGGTAAAATCCGGGTTGCGCTTGAGCCCAACTGTCCTCCTCCTAAGTTCAACCTTGCTGGAAAACTACCTAGGCTAAAAGCCTTGTCTCTTACACTGAAGAGTCCTCCGAGTTGAAGGAAGCTGATACCAACACTTCTAAGCGTTGCGTGGGCACTGTTCCAAACATTCAGAATGTCGACAACTCCCCTGCTAATACTGGTAAAGAGCCCTCCCTTGATTTTCTGTACCTAGCTAAAACCAACTCCGAGTCCCATTCTAAACTTTTGGAATGGACCTTCTCCGAAATCAAGATTGAGGAAATGAGTGTCAAGATTGTGGAGTTGGGCAAGAAAGATGTGGTGCACAGTAACAGGATCATGGATAATGATGTTGAGGGCCTAAGGATTAACATCAGAACCATTGCAAAACAGAACAAATGAATAGCAAGACACAATGCTATAATAATCAATGCAATGACTGAAAAACTTGACAAATCCCAGCAGGGATCCTTGGTGGCTGATCTAGAAGACACTGAAGATAAAAGCCAAGAAATGGATGGAGGCATTTCTAGAAGAACCCACGCCAATTTGAAGTGAAAGGCCCCATTAACCCCGAAAATGGTTCAAACCTTCATGAAGGGGGTTACTGATATGCAGGTTTTGGAGGCAGAGATAGAGACTGTGCTTAGGTTTCTGAAGTAATTATGTGTTCCTTTTTTGTTGTCCTTTCCTTTCTGACCCTCCTGGTCTTTTTTCCTTGCTTGTTGCTAGTTTTTTTTGGGTAGCTATTTTTTTTTGGTGGACCCTTGGTGGTCTTTTCTCTATTTTGTAAACTTTGTGGTTTCGGGTCCCTATAAAACCCATTTTACCCTTTTATCAAAAACAATACGTTCATATCCATTATTCGATTCACTTCACAAAACCTATATATAAAATATAGATACATATTCTAATTAAAAGAATAAATCAACAGTGGCAATATCATTCACTTCAAACTTCACGGAATAAAAATATAGAAAACATGCATTCAGTGTTAAGAAAAGAGATAAAACTAAAGTTTGTTTTTCATTAAATCAGACTTATAGTGAATGAAGTAAATAACAACCAGTCGAACGATTACAAAATTTACAGTTGTTCCAACTCCCACTAAACCCATCGATGACTTAAAGAATTGCATGTGACTTACATGCAAGAGCATATCCGACCACAAGTCATTATCCAACTGGTTTCAGTACAACAAATAATTCCATGGCAAACATAAGGTTTGTTGAAGTAGAAACAAAGATACACTAGAAAATGCGTGAAGTAAAATGCCTATAAAATACGCATTCCTATGTCATGGCTTAAGAAGATATCTTTGTTCAATGAAATGCAACTGGAGACGCATGAAAAAGAACAAACAAAAGTTTTAACTAAGCTAAAATTCCTTAAATAGGTGTCAGATTGCTCACTACCTATTTTACACACAGGAAGACAGTGACAAAAATCTCATGATAAAATAATGCACCATATAAATAAACCATGGTCAAAAAGAATGTGGCTAACAAAAGTTTAAAGAGAATATCCAATGCATGAAGGTTAGGATGGCAAACAATTTTCTTTGGAAGAAAATGAAATACAACAAAACGATAAATTAACATAGTATTTAAATGAAGCCAGCTGGTAATGGCATATTGAAGGATTACATCAATAGCAAACTTACAAGTATGGGTATACCAAATTACAAGAACAAAGAAATCAGCAAGGACGTAGATATGAACAGGTGCATACAAGTATGTACAGGTAAAATGCATAAACCATCGATACATGGATGATTTTTTATTTTTACAAAAACATACCGAGGTATTAAATTAGTCTATAAGGAAAATTAACATGAATATGATGAGTCAAGGCGAGCAAAATACTAAATTTTGTTGTGCAGAGATGATGGGAAAAATTTGTGAATAAAGATAAATCGACAAGGTTTCAGCTATCCCAAGGTTTCTAGCATCGAATATCCCAAAGGATCGATAAAACTATAGATCCTATACAGATTCGACTGAATTCAAATAATAGCATTAAACGTTTCAAGAGGACGATGTAAATTTTTATTCACATGCAAAAGTGTGTTTGGAACAAAGAATCAAAATCATAACAAAATATGTTCAAAACAGTGAATTTATTCAAATCCCAACAACACAACAGTTTTTTGATGAACACATAAATTTATTTAAACAACTTTCACTAATTTTTCTTTCCTCTATAGAATTCCTCTTTGATTTAAATAGAACTAATTATTAATGGTTTTGTTTTCTATTGCTTGTGCAGGTTTCAAACAAGATATCACAGCATACAACAAACAAAATACAGTAGATGTCATTTTCAAATTTAAATTCAAGAACAACCAAAAATTACAAAAGAAAACTTGGTATTCTCCTTTAGATTCGAACAAATGATGAAGCCAAACATGGGAATTCAGACAATGCATATTTCTCACAATGTCAAACGTATCACCTTCATAGTATAAAAACCAACATAACATCAATGTCATTGTTGAAATAATGTAATGTAGCATCAAAAGAAACTAAACGACTAGAAAAAAATCAAAGCATATTGAAAAAAATAGTATCAACTGGAGGGACACTACAACCATTACGATAGTAGATGCACAATTCATTTAAAATTATAATCTTTATCTAAAAGATTTTTTTAAAGATTTTGTAGGATTTGAGTGGGAAATATTATTTATATAACATGTGAAAGCACCATTACTCTAGTAAGTGTATATATCATTTCAAAGGGCATCAAAATGTATTTATTTTTTAACTCAACTACTACAACTAGCCTCTTATTTTCTACCTACAATATTCTTTTTCCACATCTTGAAAAATAAATTTTATGTTTCTCATGACAAAATGAAAAAGGGAACCCATGCTACAATCAATGCGATGGAGGGTTTCAACTACCAAAAATATTTTCATATTGCTTGAAGCACCTAAATTTGTAGATTTCATGGGATTGTTCCATGCCTTTCACACCAATTTTTGAGATCCATTTTCCATGAATTATATGTGCCAAATCTACATATTTCATGATGATTATTGATCTAAGCCATTAGATTCTACTAATGATTTTTCTCACCTCTATAAAGGAAATATGTTTCTCTTTGTAAAGGGTTGGATGTCATTTATTTGACCCATGATTGCTAGGTATTCTATGCTAAAGCCAAGGGCTTGAAATTTTATTCCGAAATGTTTTTAGAAGTTGTTGATACCAATGGAACTTATAAAAATCTGTATTCTTCATGTTTACTTCATGATTTCCAAGCATTTAGCTAGATTTTTCATTGTGGGTATATAAATATAACTAGTATTTGATTAAATCTACTACTCATATCAATTTTAATATTTTTATTGTAAGTTTTCTTGCATGGTTAAGTTAAAAAAAACTTTAATCATGTGATGCTTATTTCTAAACACACCAAAATTGTGTATTTAATGGGTCTTTATGATATTTATTTCCTTTGTATATATCACTTTTCTTATGATAATATGATTTATCTAGTTAAGTAGGAAATAGTAAATGTTAGGTTTACCTAGTTATATTCTCATATATTTTGATGGAAGCTCTAAACCTAGGTGTTGAAGCTTGCTTGATATCTAGGGTTTTATTTTAAGTATTTGGTAGGGTTTATGCCCTAAAGCTTTAAACCCTACCTTTCCCCATGACGTTGTTGTTTTATGTTATATTTCCTTGTTGATTGGACTACCCCATTAGGGTCCTTTAAGTTGTTCTTTCATGTGTCCTCTAAATGTTTGATAATCAACCCCTACTTATTTAGATGTTGGTTTAAGGCCCGAAATTAACAGCCCCACTTTGTAGCAATTCTTAGAACAAATTTTGTGCATGTGCTTAATTGATAACTCAAGTTATACCTTTTCTCATATGCTTGGTGATCTTTCTCTCATTCTAGCTCCAACACTATGTGGCATATTCTTGTTTGACCCATGCCCTTTTCTTACCCCACAAGATTCAAATTATACCACTTGGGAGACCTTGTGGGGATGCAGGGATATGACATGTGGCTTACCTTTTCAATGTTCTAAGCTTCTTGATCATCTCTTATTGGATTTTATTGCCTCATTAGCTATATTTGTCTTTTTCCTATGACCTAATGCTTCCTTGCAAGCTCTTATACTCATGCTTTTCTCTCTTACAACTTTGTATTTCCTTATTTTTGATGTAGTAGAAATAGAGGGGGTTTACAAAGTAGTTTTATTTCTCTTTTTAAGCCTTGTGGCCTCCTTCACCTAAAGCTATCATATCACTAGAGAACTAGTCTCCATCCTCTTAGTTCTACTTGTAGAAACTGATCCTAAGGGATATTTAATACTATGGGGAATGGTGGAAGCATTTCTTCCAAATCAAATAGTTCCAATGGGCCCACTTTTTGTGCTCACTTCTCCCTCTACTCTTTCTCTTATCTCCCATTTTTTTCTTTTTTGAATCACTTTTCCTTGAAATAGTCATCCACCATCTTTTTCACTTTCTTCTTTATTTTAGGCTTCTTTAGCTCCATATGCACTTCCATGGATTTCTCTTCATATGTGCCATATCTTTCTTGTGTAGTGTCCTTAGGACTCTTTAGCAATATTTCAACATAACCATTGAATTCATTCTCATTGGTCTCATATCCAGATGATAGAATCTAGATAGTTTTGGGTTCTATAGCCTCAATGATGCATTCAATAGTTGTGACCAAGAATGTGATATCCTTCTCATAGTTTTCTACCACTAACTTATGGATCCTCTCCCTTTCATTCATTCTCTTCTGAAATACTACAAAGAATGCAGTAAGTACTTCATCTTGAGTTTCCAAATCATAAAGGCTATGTAGGTATTCCAATAGTTGATGACATACCGGTATGCTCTTATCCCATATGACATTATTTCTTTTGGGACGCTCCTTCAAAAAATAGAACAACAAACACACTACCAAAAATCCAAACTTGAAGGGGTATTTCTTCTCTTTAGTTTACTTCAAGTTGTCAAAGAGTTGTTGCCTGAAAAAATCACACAAGTCATATGCCTTTCCCTTTTCCACCATCTCATAGGCTACATGAATTGTTGTAGCTGACATAGAATTCTCTCTGTTGGTGTAGTATATCTTGTATCCTATAACCATTGTTACATATCTCACTATAGAATTTTAGATAGTGTTCAAAGTGAGAGCTCTTTGATCAAATGAGGCACCAGTCAACTTCATCACATCATTGATCTTAACTAATTTCAATACCAGTCTAAATACGATGGCACATAGTCCAGTAACCTCCCTTATAAATTCTTTAGATATCAAACTAGGCATGTCAATCAATATAAATTTTTCATACACTCTGCTTAATGCCATTCTTACAAACCTAGTTTCATCATCATAAATGAAGAATGAAAAGAATTTCCAGACATCTAGTTTCTTCTTCACTAGGTTTTCATATTCTGGGTTAATATTGTAATTATTTCCAATTAATTGGTTAGCCCAAATTTTTTTGAACCTCGTGTGGTTATATTATTCCTTTTAACCATGGATGTATGCCCTAGTGTCTTTTGTAGGAAAAAACCTATATGGAATAGTTGAAAAAACTTTGAGTGGGTCATTCTCAAAAAAAATTCATGGGGCATTTCTTGAATTTTGGTTGGGGTTTCTCACTCAAATTCACTATTGTGGGTGCAACCATTTCAAGCAAATTTAAATTATTTGAAAAAAAAATTATATTTCAGCTTTAGACAATGGTAAATAACTTTTTCTCACTCAACCAAAACTAGGGTTTGGATGCTCTATTTCATAAATCGCCTACTCTAGGTACATATAACTCTTCGATTCTTCCCTATTTCACATTCAATGCACCAAAAAATAAATCTAGTAAAACCCTTCTATGTGCCACATTAAACCCTAAATCACTGCACAAATCTCTGCATTTACATATTTTCTTTTAGAGTCTTCTCCAAGAGATTATTACTGTTTTTATCCATCAAATATTTTTGTTCCAATCCATGGAACCTCATATTGGCAAGGGTTTATTTGATTATATGTTATTTCCCCCCCTAAGACAGTGCCTAGGTTCAATTCTTGGAGGAAACATTTGCACCAAAGGGTGGTACATATTCATTTGTAGTCTCTAATTCTTTCTTGTTCTCAATCTCCTCTTTCTTTCTCCATATCTTCTATTTTTCCTTCTTTACTTGGATTGGATCAATATTTTTAACTAGTTCATTTCTCTTCACTAAATTAACCTTCCTTGTGTTGAACACACATAATACTGAGAGGGGGGTGAATCAATATTCAATATGTTCAACAATTTGTATCAAAGCTTGGTTCCTTCGAATAAGTTTGACCACTTTGGGAAGATCTTGGAATTTGAACACATGGCTCTGAAAGTATTTCCTTCTAATGGACACACAAAAGAAGATTGTATATTTGACAAATATGGAGAACTCAAATTTTCTCTTGAAGACCTAGACAAGAATAAAGTTGAAAACAAAGATCTGAAAAAGAAAATTAAAGTAGCAAATGACTGCATCAAAATTTTTAGAGAAAGACAGAAGGAGGTCAATGAACAACTGAAACAAGCAAATGAGAGAATTACCAAATTTAAAGTGCAAGTGGAAGAAAATAAAAGAATTGAGGAATGTCTAAACGCAATGGTAAAAGCAAGACTGATGAATGTACAAGACTTGAACTAGAGGTGGTAAATTTGAGATTAGATCTGAAAAAATAAATAATTCACATTTGCGGATAAATTCCAAACAAGTTATATAATTCTTAATGAATTAATGTAGGCTAGAAAACATTTAATTATAACGTTGGTTTTGAACTTGAGAAAAGAGAAATCTTAAAAGATTAGAAGTTCGGTAGATATGGTTTACACAGTTTTTTATGTACTAGTTTTGTAATGCCTCACCAAGGAATCCTAGAGGACAACATAACTATAGCACAAATAATGGAACAATTTTTTTATTTTTTAAACAAGAAATAACAGTGAACTACATAATATAACATAACATATAATCACATCCTAATTCTTCTAAGGTTTTATGACTACGCTACTAAAAAATCAATAAACAAGAACTAGAATCATTTCGTTGATAAATATGTTAACATAATTTATTGTTATAATCAAGTGCTCATTTTAATCCACCATATCAAATGATCTACAATATGAATTTCCATAACATGTCATTTGCTGAAAAAAATTGAGGATCATTTATAACAAGTACATATACAACTTTCATTACATGAGAGTAAATTATAATCTATTACATCATTACATCATTACAATAATTCTTCCCAAATCACAATTGAGAAGAATACACCAATATTACAATAAATGGTACAACTAAGTTACAAGTGTATAAAAGATTGTCTTTCAAACAAGTACATGAACTAGAATCAACTACACAAAGTACAACCTCCATGCACATGAACAAGAAATAATGATAACCCAATGGAGGAAAAAACACCAACCTCCCAACCTTGTGGAACCCTAAGGTCCACCCCCATGCTAGGAGATAACACAAGGTCCCACCAAACTCAAATAGACAAGAAGATAGAAGGTTAACATACACAAGATAATCACAACTTCAACTCAACACTGCAACAACACTAGCATCACATAGACACAAAACATCACTTCTAGAGTGAATCACACACCAAAAAGGAAAGGACATAACTAGGGAGTGCTAGACTACAATAAGAAAGAGTGTCATCACATGGTCCTAGGATGGGTTACCTTGACAGTCTCTCACTAGATGTCGACCCCCATCTATGGTTACCCTAGCAATATCTCACTAGACGCTAGCCCCATAGGGTGACACATGTGGAACCAACATTCCTTTTGTGAGGACAAGAAATTTGATCTTGCCAACCAATCCTTCTCAACCCATCTTTAGCCTAAACGAGCACTACATGCATGGGTGAGGCATCCATTATCTTGTTTAATGTAAAATTTACCCATTTTCTAATTCATTTTAAGTTATCACTCGATTAAGAAACTCTCCAATGGATTACCATGGTCACTACTTTGGGTTTCAACCCCTATTAAGAGCCACTCCCCGTACTTGTGACTAGTAGACCCTAAAAAAAGCAAAGTATAAACCATCTTGCATACTTAACAAAATCACGTGAAACCAACATGGAGCAAGGCATTAACCATCTTGCACCCATATCACAATCACAAGAATATATACACAATGCAAGGCATTGACCTTCTTGCACACAACTCAAACAACATTACCAATCACTTCCAAGTGAAATAATCATAAAACCATACATGTAAAATTGCTCCCTACTAAACCTTTGGAAGCCAACCTTACCCACTTTGGACAAAAACTCCCACTTTTGAACAATGACCAAAATTACCCAAACTCCACTATCAATTACATTTTTCATAACAAGTACCCAAATAAACGAGGAAATCATGACAACTCTATATATAAACATTCACCACAAACATCCCAATTTCCAAAAATCAACACTATAAAACAATCAATCACTCAAATAATACAACCATGAAATAAATTATTTCCACATTTTATTTAACTCATAACTTAGCCACTAAATTTACTCTATTGGTCATTTACCACAACAACATGTATTCTAAATAACTAATTACATAGAGGATTTCCAATTCAACTAGTAAATGAATATGAAAGAATCAACATTTTAAAAGGTCATCTAATTCAATCAATTAAATAAACCCTTCATTTATCTACATATAATTAATTCACTTATTTACCAATCATTTAATTCTCATAGACAAATTCATTCTTTTTCTATAAACTATATATATATATATATAAATTAAATATAATTTAATTTATTCATTTAATTAACTAATTCCACTTAAAAATTTAATATTATATTAAAAATATATATATTTTTCCATTTTAAATTACTCAAATAATTACTAAATAATATTAATAAAAAAATATATCCCTCACATTTTAATTACCCTATAAATATTCTCTAAAAAGAGAAATTAAAAGGTGAGATAATATCTTACCCTCTTTTCCTTATTTAGAATTAAGATGTACTTTTTCTTAAGAAAGATTCGATTTTATTTCCTAGTCTCTAGGATTAAAAAGGAAAGTTGCCTTTTATTAACTAAAAGGATGACCATTGTTCATACTAGTCATAAAGAAATCTTATAATAGCATGATCGACAATAAAGGTCATTCTTTCCAACTTCCATGCACATAACGAGAGTATGAACAACGAAAATTATTATAAAATAAAAATGAAAGGACTACTACGCAAGATTCAATAGAGGAATATAGAAAAGCTAATACTGAATATCACATTGAATGTACAAGGCTACAAAATAAAACACCAGCTGCACAATAAAGAATTGGAAACTGTAATACAAAAGCCATGGTTTGCAGTGAATGGCCGAGTAAGCTTAAGTTGTTGCAGGCACATAATACGCTAAGATTATCACTTAAGAAATGGAATGCAAAGCAAAGGGTTGATGAGATCTCTGCAATTCTAGAACTCAAATTAAAGCCATGGATAATGCAATTATGGCACGCATCCAACAAGTTCTTCCTACTACAACAATTTAAATTAAAGGAAAATATCATTACTCAATGTAAAATCGATAACTATGTATAATAGAATTTCATTTATTCATATCAAATTCTAGGAATTTTTCCTCCATTGAATGAGAGTTATGGGACAATGTGTGCACATCCATAAAAGAAAAGAAAGGTAAGAAAATCATTTTTAGATATCAAAGTTGTAGACACACCTAGTCCAAAGTATGCAACACATGGAAGCATTAACAAAGCATGCGATCTGCTTGGCTAGATGCCATATGAAAACATGCTAAGTGATTCGAAATATAATGAAATGATTAAAGGAAGGCTACAAAAAAATTCAAACAAACCAATTTGACAGAGAAAAAGATGCCATCTCGTGGAATGCATCGATTGTAGAATGTGGACTAATAGACTTGTTGAGAACTTAAGAAATTTCCAAGAAAAATTCATTTAGTAGTTAAAAATGGAATTTAGCTCGTCAAACACAATGGTTACAAAATAAGCACAAATTGGATTTATTGAATCAAACAATTGATAATGGTTGGGAGAAATACTTCGATGTCATAAATTAAACTAAACTATCAATAATGAAGAAGATAATTTTTGCCAAGGAAGAGCTTGAAATCATTAAATTTATGAAGCATTTAGAATCACATTCAAACAATCAAGCAATCATTTTTTCAACAAGTAAAGAGAGAGAATTCGATTTGCATTAATTGGAGACATGAAACAAAGAACACAACTAGCCAATCTAGATCCAATACAGGCTAGGATGGGAATCCGATGTCGAGATCAATCTTTTATAGCAACGTCAACTTCTTTGAAATTCCCAATCAATCTTCCAACAATTCCCCATTCCCCACAAAATTAACAGCATAAAAAATTATCTTGAGAACCAAAATTTACTTCTCTTCTCTGAAAAAAAAAAAATTCCCCCTCCTCAATCTCTCGAAAAGATATTATCTACAAAAAAAAAGGCACTCCCTTTTTCGAAACAATTTTTATTTAATTAAATTTCTAAAATCCCCAATAAAACATCAAGTTTTGTTTTGACAATCAGTTCGAAGTTATGCATGTGCTCCACAAGAATACTTTCTATCTTTTAAATTATTTTTACTATTTATCCATTATCACATTCCATTTTAATTTTAATTTTATATTATAATATTTGATCACACTTTTAATTTATTATGAACTATAATTTTTAATAAATATATTTTTATTTAATTACCAAAATACTTGTTAATAATTTATTTAATTTATCAATTAATCCAAAGCATCATTATTTAACAAGTTTAATATCTGTTAGCAATTATTTAGCAAACTGAGCCGGGCAACTGTGAAATACATATGAAAAATACCAAGGTTTGGAACAAGATTAAAAGCGGAGGGTTGATTCCTTTCCTGGAGAAGCTTTATGGCTCTAACTAGGAGGCTACGGATCTCTTCGCCAAAAATTGGAATGATGGCAATTTGACTCTGTTTGGTAGGAATGTGGAACTCAGCGAAAATCTTATTGCTGATGTTACGCGATTACCAACTAATGGGAAGAAGTTCTTTAGGGACAAGTCTTTTTTTGATGAAGCTGTAATCAGATTTCCTAAAAAAGATAAGGAAAGGCTAAGTATGGTCAAAATTGCTAACAATTACTTCGATGTTGACTCCATAAAGGCTATCTGGAGAAAGGTTTTTCGGGTCATCATGGAGTACACTACAGTGGATGGGCACTTCACAAAAGTCTATGGCTACCACTTTGCTCTTCTCAACCATTGCCGACACAAGGTAAGGGTCTCTATCCCCTATTATCTCTTTTGCTCCTTGAAGAAAAGCTTGGAGGATAATAAGAAAAACCCTTAAAGATTCCCCATTCTGCACACTGGGTTAATTAGGCTGATTGTTGAACATCTCCATGTGTCCACTCATGTTATTTTGGGAACCAACCCAGACTCTGAGAGTGATGATACTGAGCCTAGTGACTTAGAGTATTTTCCTAACTCTAGCCTGATTAGAAAAGTCCCTAGCTTACATGCTGGCCCTTCTAGGGATTCTTGTAAAACCCGCGTTGAGCTTGAGCCTGACAGTCCTTCCCTTAAGATCAGCTCTATTGACAGGAAAACCTAGGCCATGTTTCCTACTCTGAAGAGTCCTTTGAGTCGGAGGAGTCTGATACCAACAAATCTGAGCATTGTGCTGACCCTCTGCCAAACATACACATTGATGATAATTCCCCTATTAACACTAGAAAAGAGCCCTCTCTGGATTATCTCAACCTTGCCAAAACCAATTATGATTCCCACTCCAAACTCTTGGATTGGACTTTCTTTGAAATTAAT
This sequence comes from Sequoiadendron giganteum, assembly GCA_007115665.2. NCBI lineage: Eukaryota > Viridiplantae > Streptophyta > Pinopsida > Cupressales > Cupressaceae > Sequoiadendron > Sequoiadendron giganteum. The sequence continues at coordinate 631,305,700 of CM021102.1, forward strand.
GAGTTGAAAATTAAAAACTGGGCCCTGCAAACTAAGATCGATGAAATGGGCACTGAGATTGCTGAGATGGAAAAGAAAGAAGCGGTTCAAAGTAATATAAAGATTGACACCGAAGCTGAGAACTTAAGGAATACCATCAAAATTGTCACCAAGAAAAACAACCGTATATCAAGACACAATGCTTTAATCATTAATGCTATGACTAAGAAGCTTGATAAAGCCCAGCAGGGGTCTCTAGTGGTTGATCTAGAGGATACTGAGGATAAAAGCCAAGATTTGGAAGCTAGCATTTCCAAAAGAACCAGAGCCAATGTGAAGCGTAAGGGCCCCCTTACTCCGAAAATGAATCAAACTTTTAAAAAGGGGGTTAAAGATATGCAAGATCTGGAGGGGAAGACGAAGTCTGTCCTTAGGACTCTGAATTAAAAGCTAGGGTTTTCTTTGTGTTTTCTCTGCTGGTCCTTCTTTCTTGACCTTTTTGGTCTTTTTTGTTTGGTTGTTGCTGGTTTTTTCTCGGGCAACTATTTTTTTTGGTGGAACTCTGGTGTCCTCTTTGTTGTTTTGTAAACTTTGTGGTTTCGAGTCCCTGTAAAACCCGTTTTACCCTTTTATCAAAAACAAGTTTAAATTAAGCAACCAAATATAACAAACAATTACCTAACATAAATAGGGTCAAAAAATAAGATGAACTAACACAAGCATCAGACAATGTTGACGAGGTAACGAAGTGTATACTCATCCTCTTCGAGGATGATGTCTAGAGTAGGGGACCAAATGTTCTCTCCAAAAACCTATTCCATTGGTTTTAAGATATGCTCAGACCTTCTAATTCAGGTGGAGTCAATGCCTAGTACCTACAACCTGCAATACACAAAACGGTCAAGCATATACGTAATCATACAATCAGACATACTGTGAAAAGGGAATTGGAGTGTCACAGGGTACTCTCAAGTGAGTGATGTGACATTGTCCCCTTCACCCAAACATATCAGTCAGAACAACACCTAGAAATTGAGTCAACTCATATCCAATCATATACATAGAAATTAGAATGATAATCACATAATGATCTTGATAAAATAATCACATACTAATCAGAATAATACAACTAACATCCTATATTATATCATGTAAAATAGATCAATTGCTTAACCTCATTAGTACATACCTTTAAATATTACTATTATTTTTACCTTCACTTCTAAGTCCAAAGTTGACTATCTGCTTATCCACGGTGAGAATGGAGGGGCACTACAAGTTTGTACCTAAAAATTCTACATTCCTCTATGGATTTGAGTTAGTAATTGTGGTTTTGAGTGAAGGTTTTCAGGTGTCAGTACATTATATTTTTCAATTGGTGCAACATTTTGTGGTCTACAAATTCCTTGGTGATGATCAATTGAAATAATTTTACTCTTGGGTTCTATACTTGGCTGACTTGATGAATGCAAAGTGTTGAGAAGATTAAAAATATATGATGCAAATGGAAAAAGGAGTTGTTATAGACCATCCATGCCAACCTATATTGCTTATGTTTTGAGTGTGAAGGAAATTTTTGTTTGAATTGGGTGCCGACAAGGCATCTTTTTCATAATTCGAGGGTACATCTAATTAGGCCAACCTAATTGATGTTTGCAGTGAAGTCTATTACATATATAAGGTTGAGTTTAGTTGTCCATGAGAGAGATTTGATAGATATATGATTTGAATGCAAGCAATGATGCAAATATTATAGAATTGTGTGAATAGGTTGTGAGTATTGAGAGAAGGTGTGTGAAGATAGAGTAGAGTAGAGACTAGTAATTTGAGTTGATTGCAGTATGTGTAATGAGATTCAAAGGAACCAAACTCAACATAGGTTAGATGCATTAATCTTAGTTCAAATTCTAGTTGTGAAGCCATCTCTTGTATATCTTTCTTTTATCTATGAACAATGAGTTCACTTGGATAGTGATTCCACCTGACAGTGACCCTTTCTATAATATCTTATAATCAATTATAACATCTTGACATGATTTAATCCTCACTGTGGTTTTTCCCCTTTTGGATTTTCCATGCAAAAATCTTGGTGTTGATGTGTTTTGTGTGTTATGGATTGTTTATGTTTTTATTCTTTATAATTGTTAAGTATGCTTTGGAAATTGCATGGTTGATAATAGGATGGTTTAATAGAATATTGATTCACCCCCCTTTCTTAGTATTTCATGTGTTCAACACCTTGTATTTTTTCTTCAACAAAATTTAGCAATATGTCCAAGTCTATTGCAATTGTGACATAATACAGTCTTTTGAACAACATTCCTTCCATTCATCCTATATTTACAATGATTAGCCTTGTGATCAAATTCATAGCATGTACAAAAGTAACTATTGAATGGTTGAATCATTCTACCATTGTTATATGCATTCATCATTTGACTTCTACATTCATTTTCTCTATGCCCAAATTTCTTACATGTAAAGCATTGACTAGTAAAAGATAAAAAATTCTGATTCATTCTATTTCTACATTCCATTTTTCCGTGTCCAATTTTTTTGCAAGAATAACAAATACCATTGAAATATGGGTACCTTTGAGAATTTGACTCTCTGACCAGAGGTCTTCTATGATTTTTTCTTTGATTTCAAAACTTTCCATTGTTCTTTTTATCTTTAGTCTTCTCTAGTTTATTGGTCTTCTATACATTAGGTGTTTGATCTTCTTCCGAGCTTTCTTCTTTTTCAAGTCCCAAACTATCTTCACATACAGATTCTTTCTAATCTACAATCAACTCATCAAGAATTGTAGAACTTGTCTTGAATTTATCTTCATGAATTCTTACTTTCTCTAAATCTAATCTTAGATTTAACACTTCATGTTCAATCCTTTTGCATTTATCAATTTTTCTTTTTACAATTGTCTTTAGACATTCCTCAATTATTTTATTTTCTCCCACTTGCATTTTTAATCTAGTGATTTTTTCATTTTCTTATATTTCAATTGTTCATTGACCTCCTTATGCCTTTATCTGAACTTCTTGATTTTCTCTCTCAATTTTCTAATGTAAAAATTTTCTTCTTTAATATTTTCCTTAAGATCATTTTTTCATCTTCAATTTCGTCAAGGTCTTTGAGAGAAACTTTAAGTTCTCCATATTTTCAAGCATGCAATATTCTTCTATGTATCCAATAGCAAGAATCTCTTCTAGAGGAATAGATTTTTTTTATTATCCATGTGTTCAATCTCCAAGATCTTCCCAAAACAGTTAAGCTCCTTCCAAGGAACCAAGTTTTGATACCAATTGTTGGACACTAAGAATACTAAGAGGGGGATGAGTCGGTATTCTATTAAACCATCCAATAATTAACCATCCAGTTAGAAAAGCATACTTAGCTACAATAAGAAATGAAAGCATGAAACACCAATAACACACATAACACACGGACACCAAGATTTTTACATGAAAAACCAAAAAAGGAGGAAAACCATGGTGGGGAATATCTCACAATATATTACATCTAGTTATAATATATTACAGAAAGGCTCACTACCAGGTGGACTCACTGTCCAAGTGAACTCACTATTCATAAAGAAAATAAATATAGAGAGAAGTGGCTTCACAACCAAGATTTGAACTGATACAAAGTGTATCTAACATATGTTGGATTTAGTTAATTTGAATCTCAAAACATTGACTCAATACACTTCATCCAACTTAGATTACAAATATTTTTTTTTCTTTACATTTGCACACCTCTTCTCAACATTCACAACTTATTCACTCATCTCTAAAAAAATCACATCATTTCTTGTATTCAAATCATGCACATATTCAAATTTGATATCCATTAACTCGAAACAACCGTGTATATATATCAAACACCATCACAAATATCAATTAGGTTGGCCTAATTAGATATAGCCCTAAATCATATAAAACATGTATTGTCGATACATAATTCAAATCAAAATGCCTTCACACCTAAAAAAATGTAATATAGGGCAAAATGGACCTATCATAGCTCCCTCTTATATTCATATAACATTTAATCTCTGGAACTCTTTACATTCATTAGGTCAGCCAAACCTATGATCTAAAAGAAAAATACTTCATTTGATCATCACCATAGGACACATGGACCTCAAAATATCATGCCAACTAGAAAACACATTAATGCATTGAAACCTATTAAAATTCTCCCAAAACCACAAGGTCTGACTCAAATACATACACAAGTGCACACTAGATAAGTCATATCCATTCACAAAAAATTGTGTAAACCTTAAATGCCAATCTTTTGTTACTTACAACTTGCAAACCAGTTTTCCAAATCAAGTGCAATTCTAAATGGTGATACTAAGAACATCCATAAATGACATCTTAGAATCATAGAATTAAATCTCAAGGGGTGAATTATTGTGGACCAAATTACTAGAGGGCTCTTTGTATTGAAACTACTAGTGTAGATACTTAGCAAAAATAATTGATTGTTCCTATGTGTGGATCACATCCACTTGTAGAATATCTATTCTACAATCATCCTTAACACAACATTGACATCCATCATGTAGTTCTATGTTAACATGAATGATTTATTAATAACAACCTTATTCATTCTTTCAACAAAGTTTCAAAAGTAGTGAGCTTAAGGTAGAAGAATGTGTGTGAATGTGTGAAGGGGTATTTGAAGAGTGTTTCATGCCTTACACACTCACCCTTTCAAACCAGGGACCCCTTTTTACTGTTTTTCTTTGTAGGTTTCCTACCTTTTCTCTTTAGGAAAAAAGTCCTCAAAATTTTACATTTTGGAGTCATCTTCCTATTATTTATCAAGATCATATAAAATAGGGAAGATTAGAAAGTTGGCAACTAAGGAAAGCCAAGTGGGAAGTCCTTCAAAATAATTTTGAGGGTCTAAAGTTCAAGTTCACTTAATTTTTAATAGTTTAAAGTTCTTAGAGATTTCTTCATCCTATGGAAATTCATCTCTCACAAAAAAAAATCAAAACTATCAAAAAATTGTGAAATTCAAAAATCTACGAAATTTAAATCCTCAAAATTCCATTTTTGGAAAAATCCAAAGCTCTTTCAGAATTCCAAAATTTTCTAAGTAGGAAAATCTCTTGAAAAGGAAAATTTTCTAAAAAGAAAAAATTGAAATGGAAAATTTCTCAAAAAGGAAATTTTCCCAAAATGTAAAATTCCCTAAAATGCAAAATTTCACAAAATGGAAAATTTATCAAAATTCAACAATCTTTGAAATTCTTAATAGAGTAAAATCTTCAAAATTATTGATAGCCTCAAATCTTCAAAATTTCATTATAGGACTAAAATTCTGAAATTCTATGATAGAACCAAAATCTCCAAAAGGTTTATTTTTGATATTTTGAGGATTGGATTTTAGCATGTGAATTAATAATAATGATATTTTTTAAATATGCAAAAATGTAGGTTGTTTTCCCTATAATTTAAGGTAAATTTGATATATTCAGATTTCTAACCGAAATTGTTTATGTTTGACTAACAAATGCAAGTTGAGAAGAGAGGAGATATCATTAAATTATTCTTGGAAGATGATTAAATAAACCAAAAGGGGACCAACATATGGATTTGTGTCAATGCTTGCAGGCCTAGGAGGCATTGTGTATCCTCGGGATACTAGGAGGGAAATCTCGAAAGAGAGTAACTAAATTAAACAAAATATTAAATGCAACCCTTGATTCAATGTACGCCCACATAAAGTTTTTTGCTAAATTATTTTCTAGCTATGCAAAGTGTTTTAGGAATCAACAATGAGAATTTATTTTGACTTTTTAAATGAGGACAGATGTCAGAATCAATCTTGTAAAAAAAATTAAATTCAGATAAAAGGGAGTGTTTTGCAAGCATTTAATGCACCTCCAATATTAAATACAAATGCAATATGGGCTGACCTACTGTAAACCACCTTACCTAAACACCCCTAATTTGAGTAGATCTATACCATTGATTGGCAATGAATTTGAGCCTTTCATTTTGTATTTGAGAATCTATAAAAGGTTGTGTCTTTCCCACTATTAAAGAGGAGATAACTTATAATTGTTGCCAAGATACTCACAAAATTAATAAAAAGAATTAGGTTTATGAATCACTTTATGTTTAATTTTGAAAGTTATCATGGTTGTATGTGTCTACTCTAGATTCATCTTTTAAAATAAGTTAGTTTTTTTTAAGATTTATTGGAGTTGATATTTGATGGAGTTCCACGTTTGTACCATTTGGTTCTTGCTACCAGTAATTTTTTCTGTATGGTTAGTTTGAAATTTTTTAATTATTTTTTTCAATTATAAGTTGTTTTTTAAATTGCATTAATATTAATGGGTTTAATGAATTATTTTTATTCTAAATTTTTTTAAGAAATAATTGAATATTGCATCTATTCTATGTAGTTGTGTTAAACTAGAAAATTTTAGAATTAGGTTTTCATGAAACCTATCTATTGATTCCAATTTGCTTTTAATCTTAGGTTAAATAATATTTCTAAAACCTAATCCTTTTGAAGTGTATTTGAGGGTAAAATTCAAAAAATATTAAAAATTAAGAACTTGAAAGCTGAATCAAATATTCTAGATCTCATGAAAAGTTAGAAAATTATTGAAGAGTAGTTACTATAGACATGGAAAATATATAGTTTGATCTTGATCTTACGAACACCAACTCATCATGGATCACCCCCTTGACTAATCAATTTAATTGAATAATCTGTAAATTTGATTAAATTCATCATATTTCATCTCTTAAATAAATAAATCAAATTTATTTGATTAAGTCATTCGCCTCTATTAATTAAATAAAACATTATATTTAATTAATTTGATAATCCCTCTTGTGATTAAATAATTCACTTTGTTTAATCACTCTCTAAGGTGACCTCTTTTAAATTAAATTAAATAATATTTATTTGATTTAATCTAACATCACCCTCTTTAATTAAATAAATCAATCTCTATTTAATTAAAATCTAAATCCATTATTCCTCTCAACTTTGATTTATTAAATCCAAGATCTAAGTCAAAATTGTCAAATCAGCTAATCTTCATCTAATTTAAACAAATCTTGATTAATCCTAATCTTAATCCATTAAATCCACTAGATTTTACAACTTGCGCAATAAATCAGTTTAATTGATTTATTAATTCCTCCATTTTCTCTCAACTTGGCATCAATAAAGAAATATTCCTCAAATTTGAAAATCCCTCCAAAAGGGATGAGTACATCCAAGAAGGCATTAAAGGCCTCTTACATGTCATCTTCCTTGAGCCAAGTGGCATTTACTCCATTCTTCTCTCCCTCCAACTTGTCATTTCACAAATTTCAAATTCCACCTAACCATATTTATGTGCACATTCATCAAAATGTGCTCATTCCTCCTCCAATCACATGTGGACAAGTGGCCTTCTCCCATTGGTTGGTATTTTGTCCCACATTCATCCATTGTGCTTCTTCCTCCACCATTCTCTCATATTTATAGGAGAATCTCATTTGAATTTTGGATCCACAACTTCATGCAACATCATTATCTTCATTTTTTTGACCAATTACTGTCTATTTTCATCCATTTTCATGTTTTCATAACTAGGTTATGAAGAAATTTCATCAAGGAGCATCAATTCATCACCATTGATGATTAATCTTGCAAGGGATTGGGAAAGGGCCATTTTCCACATCAAAATGACACTGATTCCCCTATGGGATTGAGAGTTTTCTCATTCAAATATGTATTTGATAGCTTTTATTTTTGTGTTCTTCATTTTATTTCCTATTTTCATCTTTCAAACTTAGTTCGTGGGGAATGCTAATCTAACTTGTGTAAGGTTCTAATTAAATGTTTTTTCTCTTGTTTTTGTGTAGGTATAGATTCACCATTCATATTTTAGCGCTAGAAGGAGGGCAAATCTAGAGAAAACTAACACGTTTTTTTCTAAGAATTCCATAATTTTTTGCTAATGTTTTGTGTCTACAAGAAAATCCACCACTATCAGTCTAAAGGAGCAATATAGCATCACTAAAAAATCCAAACTACATCGTTGGGGTCTTCTCACCTGAAAATTTGAATTTTTAAACTGCATCTCTGGTCTCCAAAGTTCAAACTTCGTCACTAGACCAAATTACGCCACAATCATGCTCACTGTTTTTGTATAGAGCATCATTGTCAATCCCAAGCGGCACTATACTACACTGCTGAATTATCCAAACTACATCACATATGCAGATTGCACCACTGGGGTTGAGTAAAAGGCCGATTTCAAGTTTATTTTCAGCATGTTTTTTTTTTCATTTTGGTTATTTTGACTTCTAACTTATTTTTGGCCTCTATTTTTATAGTATTAACCAGTTTTTGTAGGTTGATTTGATCAAAGGTGAAGGAAGGAAGCAAAGACCAAGGGTTCTTAATGACCTCATTATCTCATTGTATCAAGTGTTTTTAACACTTTAGGGAGAAATTATAATCCCTTTTTCTAAGGATTTGCTACCTTCTAGCTTTTTAGGACTCACTAAATTTTGTTTGGGCTTAAAGGAACAAAACAGGGGGATTTAAAAATAACCATAGGAAAAATTACTAGATTTTGTTTTGGACTTAATAAATGAACATACAAATCTCACACTTCAAAATTTGTGTTTAAAAAGAATTCATATCATTGCTTTGTGGTTACAATAAACATGTCTACTCCTTGTTTTGTAATCCTTTATCCAAATTAATATCATTTAAAAGACATATGCACTTCTCTCTCACCCCATGATGATCTTGAGAATGAAAAGTATTTTTGTGATATTAGGTTGTATAAGTGATTACCTCCACACCTCATTTTGGATTCTTTAAATTGAACAAACCTTGCAAGTGTGAAGAAAAGGTATTGTGTGTGCTCCCACCTAAATGCAGTAGGTGGTCGAACTACAAATAAAATTCTTCACTTTTGTTCACCTTTAGAGAGCCTGCCTTGGTGGGAAAAAATTATTCACACCAAGGGAATGACTCAAACCAGTAATGAGATAAATGGCAAGCTACTCCCAACCGATATATAAATTCGAATGTTGAGGAAATATCATCATTACAGGAACTCCTATGAACAAGCAGGTGATACTCTTTAAATATGAGTTGGTCTTTCCTCTCATGTGGCTTTCTAAGGTGGCTTGATTAAAATCCAAAATTGTGTTAAAGCCAAAAACCTTATCTATTTTTTGAAGCAAGAACAATTTTACTAAAGCCATCCCACATTTTTATGGCTCTTGGTATAGATGAGAAGTATTCCATGGGAGTTTCATGGGTATTGATGCTTGACTGACTTGAGAAGTGAGTGCACCATAAGGGGGAGTTTGTGTGGTCAAGCATTTAATCATCTACTAAGAGTAGGCATAGTTGGATTTATCCAAGTGGGAACTCAGCAAATATTGCCTCCTTTCATCCTAGGGTTGTGCATATTCTTTGAAATCAAAATAATTTTCTTGGATCTAAAACGCTTGAAAAACAAACATTCACAAGGTCTTGAAAATTTCAAACCCTTTAGGGGGGGAAAATACCTTTGAAAAATCCAAGTGCTCTTGCTTGCCCTAGGGATTTCATCCCATAGGCTTCTAAGTATTTAGATTTATATCATAATTTTTTCTCACTATTAAATTCAATGTTAGGAAAATTTTGCCTTAATTTCCTTGATTCCCACATAATGGAAATTTTGGGATGAGAAGAAGTTAGGATATTGGACATCTAGTTTGAGAACCTAATCAAGAATTTTTTGTGGTAAAAGGAAGTCATTAAGATAAGCTAAGAAATAATTGAACCCAACACATGTGTTCTTCCAAATGATTTCTCAAAAGATCAAAATACGAAAACCAAAATCCAAAGGTCTTAGTCAAAAGGCTCACAAAAAACATTTGTCTATGCTTTATGAATTTAGAGAAATATTGAATTTCAACTTTTACAAACATGCATCAAAGAACAATCCAAATTTGTATGAATTTTATTGTCAACAAAATTCAAATCTGTTTCAAAAGTTTGCTTTTCTCACATAGGGAGTACCAAGAACGTTCTTCAATACCTAGGTCTTATAGAAAGGAGTTCTATCTAGGTCTAATCTAGGGACAAATTAATTCTCATCCATCCCTCAAACATTCAATCAAATCTCATCTCACTAATAACTCTTGGAAATCTTGAAAAAATCATTCATTCTAGAATTTTGGCAAATCCAAATCATCTTGTTTGGTTAGGTGTGTGTAGATGTATCCTTCTCCACATATTTGATCAAATTATCAATCTTTGTGAACAATTCTACCTCTTGATAACATCCAAAATCTTGAGGTTTATAGGTTCATTATCAAAAATCTGAAAGAAAAATCAAACCAAAATCATCTTATTTCACTAGGGGTGTATAGATGAATCCTTCTTTACACACTTAGTCAAATTATTATCTTGTGTACAAGTCTACTCTAGGACAACATCCAACCTCTTAGATTTTACAAGTTCACTATCCAAAAGAAAATCCAATCAAGCTAAAATTGAAATCAAATCAAATCAAACCAAAGGGTATGTGCAGGATCATGATGGGCCAAAAAGTGGCGATATCTAAGTGATATGATGGCCCATGTGGCTGACGAATTTTTTTTAACCCAAAATTGATGAAATAAAAAGGGTTTGTAAAGGAGATTCCCAAATTTCCACCAATATAAATTATACTTTACTTTGAATTTAATAAATAATTATTATTCATTTTCTATTTGAAATATGACTAAAGTCCTGATTGATAGGTCGATTGAAAAAAATCTATAGCTTTCAAACGGTATCACATTTTTTGAATCCAAAACATGGGTCACATTTTATACTTCACATACTATAGGATTAAAAAAAAAAATGAATTTCATGAAATTTTGACCAAGTTAAGGTGGTCAGACATACAATTTTTGATATTTTTTAAAAGTTGTAATAAAAAATTCATAATTAATTATTTACTTGGGAAAAAATTACAAAAAAATATGCATCACATCAGGACATGAGTCCCATACTTATATCAAAAATATTATAAAAAAATATTATCATTTTATTATGGTTAGGGTAGTCAAATAGACACCTACTTATTCTTTCCCTGAAATTTAAGTACTATTACATTGAAATTTCAAATTTTCACTAAATAGATTTTTCATTTTTTTAAAAACCTAGTAGTTTAGAAACTACATTAAATTTTCTACAGATTCTATTCTTACATGTTTTTGAAATAATATAGATAACTTATTCAGATTTTTACTTCAAGTTGCCTAACTCTGATTTTTTGAATTTTATTGCCAGTTAAGGGCTTGTTTTTTCCATGATGATCTTGTACATACCCCAAATCAAATCAAATCAGGTCCTAAATTCTTGTATCTCCTTCAAGATTTCTCAAGAATTCAATCATTTGCATCATCCATCTTTTGTTTGTCTCATCACCACCTTTGATTCTTAATCATCCTAGATTTTATCTTTTGTGCCTAGAGTTAGATTGATCTAAAAAATTAGAGGTTCATGCCACATATTCTTGAAAATTGATCCCTATTTTATGGGAAAAATAGATTGCAGTAGAAGAAGAACACGAAAATCGACAAAGAAGCATCAACTTTGAGTGACATAAGCCAAAACACTCCCAAAATGAATCCCATTAGATCGAGTAATCCCCTAATAAATCTTCCTCTATCATCAAAAAATCCTCAAGAGGAGGTTCAAGTAGAGGACATCACCAATAATGTCTTGGGGATGACAGAAGATGAAATCCTTGAAATGGTGCAAAATCACAAAACTCTAGAATTTTCAATGCCATGATGAGGCTCAATCCTTCCCAATACATGCTTGAGTTAGAAAAAGAAGGGGCTAAACTCCCTTCTGATTTTGACGTAAGCACTATCATGGAGAACCGTCTTGGAATCATGCCTCCAATCCCACCCATACCTCCATTTCAAATAATCATCCAAAGAATACCACAAATGAAATAATCCATTGCTCCAACTCCACCAATTGTCAAAAAGGGAAGCTCATTGATTCACATAATTCAAACACATCCCCTTGTGAACAACAAAGATTTGGATGCAAACATCATATTGGGCCAATCCATCCCATTGAATTTGTTGCACCTATACATTCTACTTGCATTTCATGATCCGACCCATCCATCCTCTTTTCATGCAACACTATTTTATCCTCTCAACATGCAAACCTCTCCCCCAATGACCTCACAAGGAGAAGGTGAATTATTTGGAGAAAGGGGAATCTTTGATCCCTCATCATCATTGTCATCTCTTGAAAGGAATACACCACCCATTTTTCCATCATTTCCACCTTCACCATTAACATCCGCACCACCCCTTGGGTTAGGCCTCCCCCCTTTACCCACCATCAATCAGAAAAATCCAAGCAACCCTCCAATCATAAATCAAAACATCATACCAAATCATACCATCTTGCCATCGAGATCACAACAACAGATGGCAACCATCCAATAAACCCCAACAATCAACACATCATCTACCATCCTCCAAGCATCTCAAAACATGGTCTCCCAAGGACCAAGCATATCAATCACACCATCCATCAGTCAAACCCAAATTATCAATACAAGGGTCCCTCTCATCAAAACAACCAACACTATTCCTAATCCACCACCACCATCGCCAAAACCCAACATGGAAAATTCATTTAGCATCATGTTGCAAGCATCTTTATGAATATCCTATCAAAAGGAACTTCAATAAATTCAAAATCAACAAGCTGCACAACTAGCAATCCAACAATCACAAGCACAATTAGTGGCACAACAAGTGCAATAGGCTACCCAAGCCCAAGCTTTACAAAAATAGAAAGTCCCAAGTTGTTCAAGTATCTCAAGCCGCTGAAGCCACACAAGCTGCCCAAGCTGCACAAGCATCCCAACAAGCACAAGCTCAAGCACAAGCCCAATATTAGGCTCAACAAGCACAAACACAAGCTCAATACGAGGCACAATTGCAAGTAACCCAGCAACAAGAATATCGAAAAGCCTTGCAACAGTATCAAGCACAACAACAAGCTTTATTGGCATAGTAGCAACAAGACCAATGACAGGCTTTGTTGGCAGAATAGTAACAAAACCAACAAAAATCATTGTTGGGATAACAAAAAATGCAAGTGTATCAACAAGCCCTAATCACACAACAGATCTTGCAACAAACTCCCACCAACATACCTACCGCTCAACCTTTCAATCAAACACCACAACCACCCTAGAACACATTCACTCCACTTCCTAATCCATAGGACGATGTGACAACACAGATCAAATTTCTCTTAGCAAGTTCTAGAACTCCAATCAGGGAAAACAATGAGGACACCAAGCAATCTATTCCCTTATGTTTTTTATACGAGCCTTGCAATGGTACCATTCCCAAACAGTTTTGAAATCCCTAAATTTGACAAATATCATGGGTTGGGAAACCCTGAGGATCACATAGGGTTATTCCATGTACATTGTATGGAAGTCGAATATAATGATACATATCTGATGCGGCTATTTTCTCAAAGCTTGATTGGCCCTACCATGGATTGGTTCTCTCACTTTCCTACCAACATCAAAACATTCCAAGATATCATTGACACATTCATAAATAATTACGATTCAACATTGGTATTGATTTTAGTGTAGAGGAACTATCAGCACTCAAAAAAAGTAAGCAAGAATCATTGACCTCCTTCCTACAAATATGTAGATCCAAAGGCAATCAGATCAAGTGGGCCATGTCAGAGGAGCAAAAAAATTGCACCATTATTTCCAATCTTTAGAAAACCTTGGCATTCCATCTAAAAATCCACTACATCATGCCTTATGACCAATTGATCCCTAAGGAACTCAAAATTGAATGAGCCCTTATCACACAAGGGGGACACCCACATATCCAGAACATCAAGACAATCGCCCTTCCACCAAATATAACAAAAAACCTCGCACGTGGGAAAAAAATAGGAATGTCACTAATGACGATGTGGTCAATGCCAAGGTTGTAATCAGTGCTCCAAAATAGAATGCCCAAACATATCAGCAACTGTAGAACAACAATCTCAACAACACATAATCCAATGTGGTATCACAACAACCACCCAATAATCAATTTAACAATTTGAATAATCAAGGGGGGCCACCTCCGTGAAACAAATATCCCCCCAAGAGGAAGTTCACAACCCTTGGGGAATCAATCGAATCCATCATGAAGAAATTGGTAAATGAGAATCTCATAAAAAATCCCCACTTAGGAGAATTATCAAGAGCCCAAAGTAAAACCACCATAGTACAATGAAAATTACCTTTGTGATTATCATAAGATCAAGGGGCACACAACAACCAATTGTATGAAGCTGAAAAATATAATCCAAGACCTCATCAATGACAAGATCATAAATGTGGAACAACCAACAAGGAATCAAGATCTTAGGATCTATACGAATCTGATGTCAGATCATAACATAGGAAATAATAAAGGGAAAAAAAAGTATGCTAATGTGAACCATGTGTATGATCAAGTTTTTGCATCCCTAGATGAGTGGGTCACTGTTGTTAGCATCAAGGGGGCCAAAGTTGATTGTGGAGTCACCACACGTGGCAGAAAATTCACCATTGTTGGGTCATCACAACCACCTAGGGCATCCACCTCAAATATGAAATTTTCTCCTAATGGCTACAATCAAATAGGGCATCCACCCACAGAGAAATCTTGGAGGAAGAATTGGCTTCATCCACTATCTCTACCAATCTTGATACTAAACAATTCCAAGATATGGTTGGAAAAATTACCACCCCAAATATCTTCACATTTTGTGATCATCACTTCCCCGCCTAGTTATCTCATAATCTTTCACTCCACTTTGAAGTCCTAGTTCATAAAAATAAAGGCAAAAGAGTCTTGGTGGATGGGGGTACAGGTCTAAACATCTGTTCTCTCAAGCTCATAAATAATCTAGGATTATCTAAGGATTCCATTGAAAAAGGAAAGGGCATCACAATATGAGATTATGATGATCAAGAAAGAGTGTCTGAGGGCACTATCCAACTCCCTATTCAAGTAGGGTTGGCCATTATGGAAACCACCTGTCAAGTCCTTGACCTTGATCTACCTTATAATATCCTCCTAGGGCATTTGTGGATTTATGGGACACAAGTAGTTGCATCAACCTTCCATTAGTGTGTCAAGTTCTCATATCAAAATCAAGAGATCACAATCTATGGTGATCCTGAGCCCTTTTCCTATTGCAAAAAAACAGGAAGAAAAATACTATAAAATCCCCTAAGTCCCAAAGAATGATGAAGGCCCTTGAACTGCATATATAGACCTAGATAATATTGCCTCCACCTCTGGGAAAAAGACACTCGCCATTCCTGATATATCTGAAGTCAAGGTCATAATCCATGACAATGGGTGTGGGGATTACAAAATGAAGAAAGAAGCGTTTGTGGTAGCGAAGTTCCCTCAATCCCCTAGATCCCATGGACAACCACAACCTGTTGATACTACAACTCAAACCTTCAGAGTGGATCCCTCTCTATTAAAATTTTTGGGGGATCTAGGCCGAGAATTTGTGGATGAGAGAGACATATCCAATCTCCTCTATGAAGATGAAAGACCTGTACAAACCCTTCCTATGGATGATGCTAACAAAGGACTTCAATTAATTTTGGGCATGGGCTATAACATGAATGAGAATCTTGGAAAAAAATAGCAATGGCCGATTGGAACCTATCATTGTGGAAAATTGTATGAAAAATATTGGCTTTGGATGTACCCCTCAAGGTATAACCATACGTGGCAGAAGTCACCCTGTTAAAGTAGTCAAGATTCCCCCTCATCTATCAATAGTTTCCCTTCAACTACCAGTATCTATAGGTCTAACCTTAGATAACTTTACATTTGACATAACCGATGTGTGTAGTAGTGATGAGGATCCCATAATTGACTTGCCTACACTTTTCAAGGATTCCTACCTATTCATGATCAACACCTTGTCTTTTGAGTTAGACCATCGAACCCATGAAATAAACCTAGATTATCCCCAACCCATCGATTACAACTAACAAGGACTACCAATTATGGACACATTCAAAAATGATGAGGTGCACTCAGAATTCATGGGATTTTTAATGCCCCGCCACACAACCCTAGAGAATGATGCAATTACAACGGAAGCGTAACAAACTTTTCTTAAGAAATTGCAATTAACAATAAGTAAAGTGAACTACACTTAACTCACACATCCTCTAAGGTATGCCACAATGCTTACATTTGAAACCCATAGAATACAAAAGTAAACTAATCCATAGCATATATATTATACTCATGAAATAAAGCACATAGATCCAGTAAAATTCAACTCATTTCATAAGATTACCAAGTATATATTATAATCATTCATAGATTGCGTTCAATCAATATAGTAGTTACAAGGGTCATTTCCACAAGGGTCATTTCCAAAATGAGGTAGATCATACGAAAAATA
The DNA here is from genome assembly GCA_007115665.2 of Sequoiadendron giganteum. NCBI lineage: Eukaryota > Viridiplantae > Streptophyta > Pinopsida > Cupressales > Cupressaceae > Sequoiadendron > Sequoiadendron giganteum. Next base: position 631,322,194 of record CM021102.1, read on the forward strand.
TTACAATTACAATGATACAAGGGTTCTCCTCGAATACAAATGAGGAGTAGTACATATACATTAACATCCAACTGATCCAATATAACACAAGAGATGGTACAAAGAAACTATAACATGCAAACTCTCCAATCTGGATGATCCCGCCATCATGAACATGAAGTGGAAACTCAACGATGTAAGGTGCATATTCCACCCAACCTAGTTGTACCTGAAGGCCCACCCCCAATGCTAGGAGATAGTAAAAAGGCTTCCTAGTTATAACCAACAACCTCAAGACAGAGGCAACCACAAGACTAAATTGTACAAGTACAATATATAACATGAAGGTTACATTGCTTCCAGAGTAAAATAATTAAGTAAATCAATTGTACAATACAAATTGTTGACATATGTGGAGTGTCATCACAAAGTTACATGGGTTATCCTCACAAATCTTCTTAGGCCCCAACCCCCATCTTGGGTTATCCTAATAGCCTCTCACGATCCCCGACCCCACATGCAAACCAATGCAGAGTCAAATATCTTTCAAAGGGAAAAGATAATGACCTTTCCATTCCATGCCTTCTCATCTCATCTCAAGTTTAAATGAGCCCTTGAGCCAATGAATGAGGCACAATTAACAAGTTAATTTTTTTAAAGCTACCCTTTCCCCTAATACTTTTATTTAAGTTCCATTGAATCATCTAACTCTCACATGAGTTATCCTAGAACCACTTCGTGCGTTGTCCCCGATTGAGTGTCACTCCCCTACTAACAACACAAGAATCTAATTCATAAACTAAGTGTAAACACGTGCACAAAAGAATGGATGCTAACTCCCAACCATCATACAAGAGGAAACACATCCCGCTTGTAGTAATCGGGTGTTTAAACTAAATCACAACTAGGTGCACTACCCAAGGAAAAGAAAGGTTTGAACAAGATATCACAATAACCCCCACATAATATTATAACATCTATAAGTCTTACACATTCACAACTAATAGATTTCCCACCTTACGTGGACAAAAGACATCATAATTAAGTAAGAAATTTAGGTAGGTCATAAAACTATCTTTATGATTTCCTTAATCTAATTTTCATTCCAAGAAAAACAATAATACATTTCTCCAAATAATCTAGCTTAATACAATTTCATTTATTGTCAATTAAGAAATTAAATCAAATTATTTAATTCAATTTCCCAATTTACATCTATATAAAAATTAATTCCTTTCTAAATCTTTTCATTTTAAAAACATCTAATTCATACATTTGCATGCACCTGTTATTAAAATTCAATTATATATATATATATATAATTACATATGTGTTTATATATAATTATATATTTAAATATTTAAAAATTAAATTACAATTTTCCAAACCATATTAAATATATATCTACATATATATACATATATATAAATATATATTTACATATATATAATATATAAATATATATTATATTTATATATTTTAAAATTATTAAATAAACTCTAAATCAAAGGGTGGATGAAGTTTGGGGCTACCATTATTGTCTGGTTGTGCTCACACATTCATATCCCTGATGGTGGGCGCGACCTGTGAAGGAAGCACTAGGCGCTGCTTCCATAGCATCACCTCCCCTATAGGGGCAGTTGTGGGGGCAACCCCAACCCCCCCCATACAAAATTTAAAACTTATAATTTTTTTCTTTAAAACTTGTGATTTTTAAAATCACCGTATGAATTTTTCAATTAGGTTTTACAAAATAAATTTTACTAGATATATGTATGTGATATATATATATATATATATATATATATATATATATATATATATATATATATATATATCAAAATGATTGCTCCAGATGAGCAATTTTTCACAAAAAATATTTACAAATTACCGGAGGTTTTTAATTTCTCAAACCAAATAAATCTAATTGGAAAAGAAACAATAATCCTCTACATGAAGATCTTTTCCAACACAATCAGAGGTTTTGTACAAATTTTAACAAGAAGACTGAAATCAATTCCTATAGATGTTTTCCAAATTTTCTATATAATCATTCCATGAATTCCATTGTTTTAAAACAATTCATCTTTTCAAAATAATACAAGAATTTAATCTGAGGCTCTAAAGCTTTCACAACAATCTTTCTTAATTTTCAAAACATATTAAACCTTTAAAACAAATAAAATTTTCTTCATTGTATAGGAAATCTTTTCCAATTTGAATTTACAATAAAGAACCTATTTTAGATGCTTGAAGAATTGAAGTTTGAAGTAGAGCCTTGCCTTCAGATTCCAAAATTATCAAAGCCTCTTCCAAAATAATCCTCTTTTCTAGAAAGTTTAAAATAAAACCAAAGCCAATTTCTTGAGAACTTCTTCCAATTTTCAACAACCACAAAATACCATTTTCATTCTCGTGAAATAGCCTCTTTCCCCTCTTTCAGTGAACACAATGATTCTCTCCGTGAATTATTTCCCAACACCAGTTTTCAAATTTCTAACTCATGTCACAATCCCAAAGTATCTTTCCAAATCAAATCCGAAGATATTTCCTCTAAGATATTTTTTTATTTAATAATTAAAAATCAAATATTAATTTTAGTTATCCATTCATTGAAATTCACAACTTTATTTAATTAATTTAAATAATTAATTAAATAAAACTTAATCTAATTAATGTTAATCACTATATAAAATAATTTTAATCAAAATAATTAAATTACTTTACACAATAAATTAAATCTAATTAATTAAATCAAATACAAATCTTCTAACAACATCAAGCAGGATTAAATAAATAATCAATTTAAAACATCATAAACATTAATTAACATTAATTTCCCATAGAGCATACCTAGCAAATCAATTAAATGACAAGGAAAATGGGGACAACATGACAACAAAGCATGACCAAAACAAGGATTGATGACACACTATGACTAGGGTTGTGGTTTGAAAAGGAAATTGTGTTACTACCTCCCAATCAACTATTCCATTGGGAAATGGACACACTCAAACCTATGAATCTAGGTGGAGTCGATATCCTGTACCTGCAATCCTGCAATCAAAAAAAATTTCTACATGTATATAGATAATGATAAATCACACTATGAAGGGAAAATCATGGAATCATAGGGCACTCACAAGCAAGTGATGTAATCTCGTTCCCTTCACCAATATAGTGTCACATCAAAATTGATGAAACTAAAACATTAATTAACTACAGATGAAAATATATCAATATTAACTCACATAATCAACTATGCTAACCAAAGAGAATGTCATAATCAATAATCATCAATATAGTGTACCATCACATCTCAATATAAAAACCATCATCACTATAATGTCAGTGATCAAATAAAAACATCATAGTATCATAGTATATTAAAGTAAAAGAATTGTATGAAAACATGAGCAAATCTAAGGGGTGCTACACTTGCAGGATACAGTACCACATGGAGATCATAAAGTTGGGTTCGACATCATATTGGATACACAAGCCTATAATGGGGAAACAATTGAATCCTTCAGTCATAAAACTGAAAAATTGGGAATAATCTCAAGGTATTTGAGTGAAAACCACACTATGGCACTCTCTGACCCAAAAAAAGTAAAAATAAAGGACACATCCATTGGTGAAAACCTCTTTGAGGTGCCAAAAGATGAAGTATTCAATCTTCCTCTTAGTGCCATTCATTAGGAGAAGTCAATGGTTCTGGTAGAATAGTGCAATCCAGTCAATTTGGGAACAAAGGAACTACCACACAACATTCTATGTCGAGTCACTTCTCATGGAAGAATAGGAACTCCTAGCTGCATTCCTAAAGAAAAGAAAGATACAATTTACATGGACATATGTTTTTGATAAAAGGGTAAAACAGGTTTTACAGGGACACGAAACCACAATACATGGACATATGTTGACATGCCTGGACTTGATCCGAGATTTTTAGTTCATTACCTCACTATATATCCTAAAGCAAAGCCTATGAGACAAAAGGTGAGAAAAATGCATCCCAAAATAGCCTTGTTAGTCAAAATGGAATTGCAGAAGCTCTTGGATGCAGGTTTCATATGGCCGATCGATTATCCAAATTGGGTCTCAAATCTTGTACATGTTTCAAAGCCCATTGGGGGCATTCACATTTGCACAAATTTCAGAGATTTGAACAAAGCATGTCTAAAGGATGACTTTCCACTTCCAAACATTGACATGATCATGGATATGACGACAGGACATGAGATGCTATCATTAATGGATAGATTCTTAGGATATAATCAGATCATGATAGCTAAAGAAGACCAACACAAGACAACTTTCACTTGTCCATGGGGGGCATATTGCAAAAATATGATGCCATTGGGGTTGAAGAACACAAGAGAAACCTACCAGAGGGCCATTCCATTAATATTTCATGACATGATTCATAAAAATGTGGAAGATTATGTGGATGACATACTAGCCAAATTAAAGAAATGATGGGACCACATAACAACCCGAAGCTCCATTTTTGACAGATTTGAAAAGTACAAGGTTTGACTTAATCCAAAGAACTGTATTTGGGGCACAATCAAGTAAGTTCCTAGGGTCCATCATGTTAATGAGAGGAATCAAGGTAGATACCACCAAAGTCAAGGAAATCCTTGAAATGGAAGCACCTAGGACACTGAAGCAACTAAAAGGCCTACAAGGAAGACTCCAGTCCATCTGTCAGTTCATAACACAACTAGAAGACAAGAAAATCCCATATTCTCATCTACTCTATAAGGGGGTAGCATACAAATTGGATGATAAATATGACCAAGTGTTCAATAAGATCAAGGAGTACTTTCTCACACTGCCAGTCCTTATGCCACCAAATATAGGAAAACCCTTGATCCTATACATATCAGCAATGATAGTGGTCATTGGTGCTCTCTTAGCACAACATGATGAAAATGAGAAGGAGAGAGCTATGCATTACATTAGTAGGACCATGGTGGGACATGAGCTAAACTATACACCCATTGATAAATCATGTTTGTAGCACATAAATTTAGACATTACATGCTAGCACATCAAATCAAGCTCATTGAAAAAAAAGACCTGCTGAAGTACTTAATTTTCAAAGCAACTCTCACAGGATGAATGACTAATTGGGTTATGATCCTAACAAAGCATGAAATTGAGTATATAAAATTAAAGGCTATCAATGGACAATCAATCACAAATCAACTAGAAGATGTGCCAATATATGTAGAGAATCCACTTGTTTCAAAGTTCCCCAATGAATCAATCTTCAATCTTCATGCAACAAATCATTGGAAAATGTATTTTGATGGATCCAACACACAACATAGGTTGGGAGCGAGAATCTTATTCATCACTTTGCAAGGGGAATGCATACCTAAATCATAAAATGTTTCATTCTCATGCATAAACAACATCATAGAATATGAGGCTCTTGTTATAGGGCTGAGAATTGTAGTGTAGTGGTAGATCATAGATCTTAAGGTCTATGGAGACTCACAACTCATAATCAACTAGGTAAATAATGAATATGAAAAGAAGGATAAGAAGTTGACTCCATACAAGAAGTTGGTGGAAATTCTAAAGGAGTCCTTAATTGATATCACATCTGAATAGCTAACCATAAAAAATAACAGAGCAACAGATGTGATGGCTACGATTGGATCACTCCTAGAGATCTCGTGCAATGTCCCAAAATAGGAATTCTTGGTAGAATAGCTTCTCATATTAGAATTTGAGGTACTAGAGTCCAAATTTCTATGTGAAAACGTTGGTCCTGATGATCCTTGGTACCATGATATATACACCTACTTGAGATTAGGAGTTCCCCTTGTCGACATAACCCTGAACCTCAAAAGAGCCTTTGTCAAAAACTCATATCATTTTTTCATCGTAGGAGATAACTTGTACCATAGGAGCATGAAAGGGATTCTTTTAAATTTCATAAACACTAAGGAAGCCTTGAATTATTTAACTAAGGTACATAATGACATTTTTTGTTCTCACTTGAGCGATATGACTTTGGCCAAGAAACTGCTAAGGATAGGATACTATTGGCCTAAAATGGAAAGAGAAGCACATGACTATGTCAAAAGGTGTTTGCAGTGTCAACAACATGGGGACCTCATCCATGCACCAACTAGGGAGCTCCACCCAATTATCAAACCTTGGCCCTTTTCCTAGTGGGGGCTCAATCTCATTGGTATAATAACTCCCACCTCATCCAATGGCAATAAGTTTATCATCACTACCACAAATTATTTCACAAACTGGGTGGAGGCCATTCCCATGACCTATATAATAGGAAAGCAGATATCCACGTTCATTTTGAACTACCTTATTTGTCGATATGGTGTCCATCAAGAAATTACTTTAGATAATGGGACACCTTTTAAAAATTAGGATGTTCGCAACTTATGCCAAAAATTCACTATCCAACATCACTTTTCCACTCTATATTATCCCCAAGGAAATGGCCAAGAAGAAGCTACCAATAAGACCATCCTAAAAATCCTCAAGAAAATAGTCAATGATGTTGGTCGTGACTGGAATTTGCAATTGAATCTCACCTTATGGGCCTACTACACAAGCATCCACACACCAATAGGTGCCACCCCCTTCTCTCTAGTCTATGAATCAAAGGCCATCCTCCCAATTGAGATTGAGCTACCGTCCCTAAGAATATCACTACAAAATCTCATTATAGATGACGAATACCAAGTCTCACGATTGAATGAGCTAGAGCTACTGGATGAGTAGCATATGGATGCCTTAAACCACTTGTGAGTCTATCAAAACTGCCTCAAGTGAAGCTACAACAAGAAAATCAAGAGTCAAACCTTCAAAGTCGGTGAGCTAGTACTGAAGGAAAATCATAATAACATGCCATATCCAAAGAGTAAGGGAAAATTTTAGCCCAACTGGTTGGGACCATTCATCATCACCATGAGCTAAAAATCAAGAGGATGCCAACTATCAACACCCGAAGGTGAACCTCTACAGGAGCCCATGAACAAATCTCATCTAAAAACAAATTACACCTAATGTTTTAAGGATAAAACCAAAAATATCAAAATCCCAAAAAAATAAAAAAAAGGATTGAAAAATAGTAAAGAGAAAAAAATCATCCTCTAGTGAAAACCACTTTGGTGGTTCTTTGGGGAAGTACCTTGGTGAAAAATTATAAAATAGGCACCTTGTATAAATAAAGCACTCTCGATCCACCAAGATCTCTATGATTGACTCCACATCACTCATTCATCCATCGTAGTCCATCTCATCTTTCCATCCATCTATCTGCATTCATATCATAGCTTGATCCTAGGTTTGTATCATGTTCCACCCTAGTATTACCTAGCACATTCCTACAGTCAGTTTGTCATTCCTATATCGAAGTAGTCTATCACATCATGCTAGGGGATTTTTCTTTTACCTACATTAGATTGGATTCTTGTATATCCTTAAAGTCTTCCTTAAAATCAAAAAATCCAAAAACATTCATAAAATCCTTCATCAAAATCTAAAAAAGTCAAATAGTGAAGTCATCTTGTTGAACTACTTCATCTCTAAGCTTGAATGTAGGCAAGGTTGATCTTTGATCATCCCATGAGACACTTAGGTATGTCCTTTAGGAGTCCATCATAATAAGCTGACAATTCATTTGTCCATATCTCATCAATAATCGATTTTGCATCAGTCGAACTGCATGGTCACTACATGTATAACGTAGGTAAGGCTAATTTGTTGATCAACTCCCAAGACCCATATGATAGGTCTTTGGGTTAGGTTCTTGGTCAAAATCTCAAAAAAGCCAAAAAAATCAAAATGTTCAAAAATCAAAACATTTGTAAAACATCTCAAAAAATACCAAAATAACCTCAAAACATTTCAAAAACATCCAAAATATTTTAAAAAATCCATCCATCTCCATCTCACTTTCACTCAAAATAATTTCATTCATAATAAATTATCATCATCTTCATCCTTTGGTAAAAACAGTCAAAAGCAAGTATTGCAAGTTCAAAAGTAAGAATCCAATCATCAAAGTCTTGAGTCTAGGTCAGTATGTAAGAACATTAATTAACTCCAAGTATCAATATCTTATCATTCAGTCAATCCCAAATCATCTAATAACAACATTTCCTAGAATGCATCCTTCCTATAATGGAAATCAATGTCAAGAATCACCATAGTTTAGTCTTGGCTAGCGGTATGAGGAACATTAGGTTGTTTTTTTATGTGATTTGTTCTTTTGATTTATCTTATTACACTCATTCCAATGACCTCTCGATGATGTCTAAACAAAAATATTTATAGAGAAAGGAATGGGGAAACAATCATTATCATTTTATCTTTTGTTCTTTTTGGATATCTTATAATATAACTTGGTCATGCATACTTTGTTTGGTTTGTAGGGAGTGTGTTTTAGATGTCTTGTTGACCACATAGGAAGGATTTATTTTCTATGTTTTGGTCTGAGATGTTTAGAATATCTAAACTACAGTCTGAATAAGGTTTTGTATGTCAGGTGTGAACATGATTACTCCTATCTGATTGTCGAGTCAAAGTTTGTCAGACTAGGTACAATGCCATCCTGGTTCTTTATACCTTGATGCATCATACCTATGTGTATTATAAAACATAAGGTAAATGGCCCTTTTTAAAATCCTAATTCCTAGTAAGAAACTTTACTAACATGGTACCATGACAGTTACTCAAAAAAATCGCTAATGCATCCAACCTGCATCCACATACTGTCAGCATAATGCATATCATATCATATTGGAAATATAAATGCATTGCATTTCATCATTAATATAGATTCATTACTCTTATTTGCATTCATTAGGATATTATCACATAGGCATTATTGAGTCATCCATGGCATAATCACATATCATATGCATCATCATTATACATCATAAATCATTACATATCCATATTATATCCCATTATAATAATCTTGTTACATATCATAACCATTTACATTTCATTTACATGTAATAATCATCTCACATTATCATATTATTTGCATATCACAAAATATTATTTCATGTCATAACATTTGCATCCACGAATCATTGAAATAGGAATCATCACATATCATAAAACATCACTTCACATCATAAACATTTCATCTCACATCATCATTATCTCATAAATCATGTGCATTACATATCACATCATCTTAAATGATTACATTCATATCACTACATTTGCACCATTACATTCATAAATCACAAAGCATGTCATAAAACCATGGCATATCATAGGTCATTTCATATCATACATCATCATAATCATTTCAAATCAAAAATAATTTACATATCATATGGGTTATTTAAGCATATCATAAGCATTCATTTTAGATATACACCATCACATTCTCCATAAGAAAATATACAAAAAGAAATGCATCCATAAAATATCTACATAATCATTGCATCACATCATCACATCACATAGAAACATACATCACATTGCATCACATAAAATAAGCACATGCATCACATGAGATAAATTCATAACATCTGCATAGCATTGCATATAGGAAATTAAATACATCCATCCATCATGCATAAGTAAAGTAGGACACATCTCATAAATCAAACCATATCATAATGTAAAAAGTGTTACTATCATGGTACAAAGATCACGATCGAAATGTGTGTATGAATCAACTATATAATACAAATCAGCTCTATCAAAAGTTGGAGCCCATGAATAAAAAAGAATGCTATAAAAATGAGAGGCTAGCCCTGCTAGCTACTACCCTCTCCCACCTATCTCTCGACATGATCCTCCTATCTCATGTCAGTCTATTGTGAGTACTTTGGTACTCAGGATCCTGATGGTACAACCTAACTATAATTTAATCTGTAATATTATGCCTCTCGGACAACCTCATGTTACATACTCATTGAGATTGTCCTGCCCTAAGAATCAAAAGACATACTCTCCAACTACCATCTTTGGCCTATCTCTTGATCCCTCTCCAACTGGGCCAGGTCTCTCTCTGCAGTTAGTGCTATCACTTGAGCCTACAAACCCTGTACTTATGCTTGTAGCTTCTATATGAGGGCATCCCTTTGATCTAGCTGTGGTGGTGGAGGTTGCTGCCGATGGTCCCTTGGGAGCTATTGTCGGTGATATTTCTCTTCATCCCCATCTTTGGGTTGTCCATCCATGTTCCTTTGTTGATCTCTGACGAGAACCTGTTGATCTCTCTACTCTAGCTAATGTGGAGGTGGTCCACTTCCTCCTCTACCCTCATCCCCATCCCCATCCACATCTCCATCCCCTCTGCCTCTCCCCACCCTGCCCTTAGCCTATTGACTTGCCTATGGGCCTCCATCGTATAGGTGTCACACAGGGATCTATCAAATGCAAGGATGGTCTAAAACAAGTTGCATATTCCTATGTAACCCCTGCATCCCCCTGACCCTGATCATATGGCCATGGTCTGGCCACCAACTATTAAAAATATGTAACTTCCTCATCGGTCAGATTCAGCCTGCCCCATGCAGTCTCCCTTGAGGTACATGTGAAGATGGCCACATACTGGTCATCGGGATGGTCCTACCTATACCTAAACTACCTAGCAACTCTGTTTAGAAGATACCTCTCTACCATGGTATTCTCCCTACCTTGCATAAGTTTGTCCTTCCACACAAAGAATAACTATTGTACATCATCATATGAGATAGGCATGCCAAGCCAGGACCTCCATGTGAACACGATCATCTCATCTATGACCCTTGTCCAATGTGCAATGCCACTTTCCCTTGTATGTTTAAATGTGGTCAGGGCCACTCTATATCACCAAACATTGGGATCATCCAGCTCTAAGGCAACCATTGTAATCCATGGGTGAATCATAGAAATGATCTCCCAATCCCAGACATGCAGAAGTGTAACTTCGGCCCTGATGGACTTGCTATCCAGATAGATGAACTTGTTAGAAATCTTGAATAAGATTAATAACCAAGAACACCTGCAAAAACAATGATAAATCTTCCACAGGAGGATATGCAAGAATGAGCTTGCTTGATATTAAGACCTCTCAAATGATGAGGTAAAAAGGATGTTTCAAATGATATAATAACCCTCCTTATATAAGAAAGGGTGAGATACAAGATGCATTAAGATGTTCCCATGTGTCTTGATCTAACAGCATGTGACAACAAGAAAACCCTAACAACATTATTAAAAGATTAAATGCAACCTAGGGTTAATATGACCTAAGTTAACTTATGCTAGTGTAATAAATAATATATTACACTAATACCCCCCCATAAGTGTAACTTAGGGAGGAAATGAAAATGCAATGATTATGCATGATGATGATGGGTCCAGGCTGATGGCCATATTAGGTACCCATGTACATAGGATGAAAATGCAACTAATCTCCCACTAAATGGAGAAAAGGGGAAAACCCAGTGGGAAGAAAACCCCTCTCCGAAAAAAGGAGATGAAATGCAGAAAGGTGATGAATGGAGGACTCAAGATCATCCCCCCAAGGTCAAGAATCATCACATGGATACAATACAATCAATGCCCCCTCCCATAGGAGGGAAATAGAGAGACAATATAGCCCCCCCCAAGATATGTTATCACCTACAAAAAAGGAAGTGTATGTAGACAAAACATGATCCAGTGTCGACAAACAACTTGTCTCCCTTTCAGAAGAAACAAAACTAGGTGCAAGTGTAGAGATGCTTCCCATTCTGGGTAGGAATTGAAGGAAGAATGGATGTATATGAATGTTGATGATGTCTTTGAAAGCTACTCATGTGTCTCCTTGCCTGATGAAGATGAAGATGACACAAACCACTCAAGTACATACCCAATCAATGTAGAAGGTGACAAATTAGGATGATGCGGAAATAGATGCTGAATAAAATCCAAAGACTGTGATGATTTGACAGTAGGAGTGTAATGAATATCATCAAATAGGAGAGATATCCCCTCAAATATGTCCTCCAAATCTGAAATGTGAGACTCCACAAACAAGGATGCAATGTTTGATAGATAGGAATCCCAATCAGGAAGACAAAGTGATACTGATTGTAATGAAATCACTGAAGGTGGAGGTACATCAACTATCTCTGATGGAGAAGCAAGAGCATCGAAAGAACCCTCTTCATCCTCATCCTCATCTGAAGATTCAAAGTATTCCAAATATTCAAACTCCTGCATAGTATCTGCATCATAGGGTATCCTATCGGAAAGATGAAGAGGCACAAGACAATCTGAAATAGGATCATCTGGGAATGGTTGAATGTCATGATCTCCATGTATCTCCCAAATTTTAGTCCAAAGAGTATGAGGGTAATCACAATGATCAACACTTTTCAAGGTGCAAACATCAATATGCATTGCAATGACTCCTAAGACATGATCGCTTTTGCAATTCCAAGCAAATTTCTTACTGTCAGTACCAGGAGGGGGAACAAGATTATACAAACTTGGCAACAAATGAAGCCATCGGAGATGTGTGATAATACCATTTCTCCATTGTGTGTAGTTTCCTTGTTTCAACATGATCAAAGCAGGATGAAATGAGAACCCCATAATGAACTATGATGCATAAAATCATGTTTCTAAAAGAGAATATGTGCTAAAAAGAGTCAACACATTGAACCCCCCCTTTTCACTCAATCAAATAACCCCCCTCAAGAAAATATGATTTGGCACTTTATATTAGTGCGTTTACAACTTGCACGAGTGAGAAATACTAAATGGTCTTGATTTCAATGCATTACAAAACCCTCACAAATAGGGTGTAAACTGAAACTACAGTATTGGAACTCAAACAAGTAAAACTAATAGGACCACTGCAATCTACTCGAAAAAACATGCACTTTCAAAAAAAGAATCACCTCGATACAAGGTCATATGAGAAAGTTGTGCTTCTTCGAAGTTCCCAAAACGAGAATCGTGCAATGTCACGACTGAGAATCTGCAGAATCGTGAAATGGAGTTCGTATGAGCAAGAATGGAGCATTGAAAAACTGCCTTCAAATCTGAAATTGCCAATGGAGAGGGGTACGGCTGAAGCTTTCTGAGTTCATTTTTGCAAAATATATTGACTGCATGCAAAGACTAAAAAGTACCCAGATGGGTTTTTTATGCAGCGAACAAAACCCAAATGGCATTTTTTTCTTGCAGATGTACAAACAATGTAGATCTAGTGTAAAATAGATGCCTTTAGCAACAAAAACCGACCCCAGCAACCAAAAAATGACATGCAAAGGTTGAATCAGATACCTAAAACATGAAAAGGCATGTTGGAACCTGCAATGTTGATTAAAAATGCAAAATATGCAAGTCGGTTGTCAGATTTGAACTTGAAACCCCGGTTCCGCAATTGTGTATCACGATCTCTATTTTGGTGAAGCAAAAGTCAGATTTAGGTTTCTTGACAGCCCTGGACTCGGATATGAGCTCATATTTCCTCCAACATGCACTGAAAGTGACCTTCCAATAAAACTTTAATATGGAGACAACCTCAAAGAAGATCTTACAACCATAGCTCAATCCTCAAATTTGGGAAGAGTCTTGCAGGAAGGGCTCTGATACCATGTTAGAAATCTTGAATAAGATTAATAACCAGGAACACCTGCAAAAGCAATGATAAATCTTCCACAAGAGGATATGCAAGAATGAGCTTGCTTGATATTAAGACCTCTCAAATGATGAGGTAAAAAGGATGTTTCAAATGATATAATAACCCTCCTTATATAGGAAAGGGTGAAATACAAGATGCATTAAGATGTTGCCATGTGCCTTGATCTAACAGCATGTGACAACAAGAAAACCCTAACAACATTATTAAAAGATTAAATGCAACCTAGGGTTAATATGACCTAAGTTAACTTATGCTAGTGTAATAAATAATGTATTACACTAATAGAACTCATGTAGATCATTGTAAAGGGAATCCAACATCATTGGCCCCCAAGAAAAAAAATCTCTATGGTGGAGCATCCACTCCCATGCAAGACCCCATCCTGGACTAAGTTATCAGCCTTGCTGATCTGGTGCCACAAGCCCTGAAATGATGGCGACTATGATCAATTTGAAAGTGGGCACTCTTCCCCCATACCTCTCAAGCTCTATTTACCCCTCGACAAAGATGATCTTCTTAAGCCCCATCACCTCATAGTAGGGGTCCCTCCCAACATCCACATCATATATGACTCTCCCTTCATGGATGGGCAATCGAAGGATGCACCAGAGATCCTGGGTATGTCCAAGATCATCATACAAAAAATAGGCCCTTAAGTGGCGATGAAAATTTAGAAAATTAGAGTTAGGCAATTTGATGTAAAAATTTGAATAAGTTATGTATATTATTTCAAAAATATGTAAGAATAGAATATGTAACAAATTCAATTTAGTCTCTAAACTACTAGGTTTATTTTTTATTTTTAAATATTTGGTGAAAATTTTAAATTTCAATGCAGTAGTACTTAAATTTCAGTGAAAAAATAAGAAGTAGGTGTATATCTAGCCACCCTAACCACAATAAAATGATAATTTTTTTTATAATATTTTAGATATAAGTAGAGAACTCATGTCCCGATGTGGTGCATATTTTTTTGTAATTTTTTTCCAAGTAAATAATTAATTATGAATTTTTTTTATTACAGCTTTCAAAAAATATAAAAACTTGTATGTCTGACCACCTTAACTTGGTCAAAACTTCATGAAATTTAGTTTTTTTTAAATTCATAGTATGTGAAGCATAGAATGTTACACATGTTTTAGATTAAAAAAATGTGATACCATTTGAAAGATATAGATTTTTTTCAATCAGCCTATCAATTAGGACTTTAGTCGTAATTCAAATAGTAAATGAATAATAATAATTTATTAGATTCAAAGTAAATAATAATTTATGGTGGTGGAAAGCTAAGAATCTCCTGTAAAAACCCTTTTCGTTTCATCAATTCTGGGTAAAAAAAAGTTGTCATCCACATGGGCCATCATATCACTTAGATATCGCCACTTTTTGGCCCTTCATGATCCTGCACATACCCTCCTCTAGGGTCACCGTAACCTCTACTGTGGGAAAGTGAAACAATGATGTCTCACTGTGCCATCTCTTTGCTAGGGCAGTCATCATGCCCAAATGTGTCCAAACGGGGGTTGTGTATGCAACACACCACAACCCTATCACCCCAAGGTGCTCCTAGATAAACTTGTGCATACCAACTAATCTGCTAAGAATTGGGGACCTATGCTGCCATCAATTCAATAACCCTAGTACCTCCTACGCAAGAAAAGCCACAATGACAAGTTTAGTAGAAAAAAGGAGGATCATGCCTTAGGTTTGTCAACTAAAACAACAAATGGAACATTGTTTTCCATTGTGGAGCTATTTTCAAATTCCAAACTACCTCGCTACATCGTAGTTTGACCACTATCCTCAACCAAAATTTCTAAATCGGCTCGTCGCAGTGTAGTTTGCATATGTGCCTAACTTTGATCCGAAACCCTAATATTCTAAACTGAACTGCATAATTCCATTTGCATATGTTGCATTATTTAAGGTTGTGGGGCACTAATTCTGCCCTTCCAATGGTGCTAAACTGTGTTGCTTGACCTAGGTTGAATTTTGACCCTATTTAATGCACTCAAAAAATAAAAATAAAAAGATGGCTAAGAGTCACATATCGATTGTCCTGCGCCAGCTGGCTGCTAGTAGACTCACAATCGATCTGACATGTGTCATGAAAGAACGCATTGCACCATCTCAAACAATGCTTAGAGCTCAAACTGTAAGAATCTCCCAAAGGCTAGGTGTGCAAATGAATTGAATGTGACCCCTTGGGGCCTCTTTAAGCCTAAAAGTTAGGGTTTTTTGACCCTGTTTAGTTGTCCAACTAGGGTTTTGGACCCCCAATCCTATTTTTGTCTAACCAACAACCATCTTGCATCATTTTTTCACATTTTGGCATGTTTTTGGCATCCTGGACCCTTTATGAACCCATTTGGAAGCTTGTCCTCTTTTTTCATGAACTCACCCAAAAT
Source organism: Sequoiadendron giganteum (assembly GCA_007115665.2). Classification (NCBI taxonomy): domain Eukaryota; kingdom Viridiplantae; phylum Streptophyta; class Pinopsida; order Cupressales; family Cupressaceae; genus Sequoiadendron; species Sequoiadendron giganteum. The sequence continues at coordinate 631,338,223 of CM021102.1, forward strand.
TCCCAATTTTCATCTAATCTCTCGAGGGGGTAGTATAGTACTGTAATCCTTCTCATTGGGGCAATGGCAGGGCAATTGAAAAATTCATTTTTTTTTTAATTTTGATCTTCGTCATTTATTCTTTGAACCAACGCAACAGGTGCATTACATCAAAGAGGGGCAACATATAGACACAAAAAATATACAGTTTGATTCTACACACCTGATCCTGATCTCACTAACACCAATTCATCTTGAGTCAGCCCCTTGACTATTCAATTTAATTGAATAATCTTTATTTCATTAAATTCATCATATTTTCTCTCTTAATTAAATAAATCAAATTTATTTGATTAAGTCATTCACCTCTATAAATTAAATAAAAAATTCTATTTAACTAATCTGATAATCCCTCTTGTGATTAAATAATTCACTTTATTTAATCACTCTCTAAGGTCACCTCTTTCAAATTAAATAAACTAATCTTTATTTGATTTAATCTAACATCACCCTCTTTAATTAAATAAATCAATATTTATTTAATTAAAATCTAAATCCATTATTCCTCTCAACGTTGATTTATTAAAATCCAAAATCTAAGTCAAAATAGTTAAACCAACTAATCTTCATCTAATTTAATCAAATCTTGAGTAATCCTAATCTTAATCTATCAAATCCTCTAGATTTTGCAACTTGCACAATAGATCAATTTAATTGATTTATTAATTCCTCCATTTTCTCTCAACTTGGCATCAATAAAAGAATATTCCTCAAATTTTAAAATCCCTCCAAAAGGGATTAGTACATCCAACAAGGCATTAAAGGCCTCTTACATTTTATTTTCCTTGAGCCAAGTGGCATTTACTCCATTCTTCTCTCCCTCTAATTTGTCATTTCACAAATTTCAAATTCCACTTAACCATATTTATGTGCACATTCATCAAAATGTGCTCATTCCTCCTCCAATCACATGTGGACAAGTGGCCTTCTCCCATTTGTTGGTCTTTTTTCCCACATTCATCCCTTTTTCTTCTTCCTCCATCATTCTCTCCTATTTATTAGAAAATCTCATTTGAATTTTGGATCCACAACTTCATGCAACATCATTCTCTTCAAGTTTTTGAGCAATTACTATCTATTTATATCCATTTTCATGTTTTCATAGCTAGGTTATTAAAAAAAATCATCAAGGAGCATCAATTCATCACCATTGATCATCAAGTTTGGAAGGGATTGTGAAAGGGCCATTTTCCACATCTAAATGGCACTAATTCCCCCATGGGATTGAGAGTTTTTTCATTCGAATATGGACTTGATAGCTTTTATTTTTGTGTTCTTTATTTTATTTCCTATTTTCATCTTTCAAACTTAGTTCATGGGGAATGTTGATATAACTTGCATAAGGATCTAATTATATGTTTGTTATCTTGTGTTTGTATAGGTATAGATTCACCATTCATAATTACAAAGAAGTTTCTAGTTTTCAGGTAAGTGTAAGTCCCCTTGTGATTACAAGAAAATTATGACATCATTCACTGAGTTATCTTGAAAACAAGGTCAAGACATAACTTTTAGAACCTTGGGGTATTCCTATTTGACCAGTTAGTTAGTAAATAAGGTTTCCTTGTTCAAGAGAGAATAAGATACTTAATATTTTTATTCTATTTGGTTAGTGCAAAAACACCCACCAATAAAATTAGCACTAGAAGGAGGGAAATGAACAATGAGCTAAAAGATGAGTTAGTTGTCAAGTTGTAAATTTAAGATATGATAGATCTCTTTATATGCGAAAAATCCAAAAAAATGAAAATTTATAAAACTAAAAATTATGCAGATGAATAGACAACTGTTTGTTGTCTCTTGTTTTGTAGAGTCATAAGTTTGATATTCTAGAGTTTCAAGATGTTATGAATAGATGGTTGTAGCCTAAGATCTTGTATTATTTTTCTTTATCAGACCTTTGTCAAATGCATGCCACCACTAAGAACAATTAAATGAATTGTTTGATATTTTTGACATGGTTGTATATGGCTATGGAAGGGAAAATTTCTTCTACGATGTCCCTAAGCTTGAACTATGCTTGATATTAGATGATTTTTTTTCTTGTAGATGATGATAGCATGGAATCACAAGGGTATTTAAAATTCATTGTGAAGTCCATGCAAGATAAAATTAGTCTTGGGAACAAGATATTTTTGGAAGAACTTTTATTGCCATGTTGGTGTAGAGTACACAATGCTACCCATTTAGAATTTAAATGTCTCTTATGCCAAATTGCAGTCAAAGAAATAATAGAGTATGGAATTATATGAATCATCCATTACAGGATCCCCTACATCTATTACAGAAAATACACAAGAGGTGGAAAGACTTGAATAAAAAATTCACATTGTCAAGGATGATCCACAAGTAGATAATGCAATACAAGAAGAGGTGATTGAACAAGACTTCTATAAATTAACCATACTAGATGCTCAGTCACATCAAGATGATATTCTAATGGGTACATTACCATTCAAGGGTAACGAAGACAAGTCAAGGTTAACGAAGACAAGATAGTTGAGCTAGTAATGGATAATCAAGAGTCCTCTTCTTCTCAAAATTATTTTTACATACCTAAAGAAGGATGTTCCATATTAGTAATGAGGGAGTCTTCTAATTTTCCTAAATTCACTAATCAATTACAAAATTATGATGGCATTGGGTAACCCAATATTTCCATAGTTAGTGGGAGTGAAAATGTGTTATTCAAATATCTAGTAGTTGAAGCTGATTCAATCTTATATAAGTAGGAGGATCCCATTGTAGAGCACAAAACGAATGAATGTGATACAATACAAGTAATGGGTGAGTGGTTGATAGTTCAACAACATCAAGACTCTTGGAACTTTCCTAATGAACCTTTTCAAACATCAATGCATGAGCTACATGCAGAAGAAATCCACTAGGAGGGAACTCTAGTAGATGTTATCACAAGTGACATATCATGCCAATCACAAATTTCAACAGTGAGTTTTTATACCCTATTAGATATTGGTTTTCCTTCATTACATCTGAATAATTTAAGTGGGGTAGATTCATACATGTCTTGTTTTAATAATACTATTGGTATGCAAGAAATTAAAAGGGACATTGATCAAGTAGATATGAAAAACATAAACTATCAACATGTTGCTATGGATCTTCCTAGAATGGAATTGACTGAGGTTTCTAGTTATGAGGACTTTCCTAAAGAAACACCTAGAGATTTTCCTCTTAGCCTAAAGAATATTTTCAACTAAGTAAAGTGTTCCATGAAATTGAATAATTTGGTCTTTTACATGGTATAATTCTTCATGAATTTAATTATCATTTATATATTTGTAATGCAAGAGGAATGCTACACCATGAATTATGTTCTCCTAAAGTCGAGAATGTAAGAGTCTAAGATAATAAACAAGTTTTCAATGATCAAATATTACTGCCTGTGCAAGCAACTCCCTAGGTTGTATCTTTCATTGTCCCTATCAATTCTTAAACATATCATTTTGATTATGGGAATCTGAGAAATAAAACATGCATTTGGATTGATCATGGGCCAAATGATTTTCCTCAGTTGTTATTTTTCTTGATTATGTTATTGAATTTAAAAAATCCAAGATGAGAGCTTATTTTTTTGAATACAAGGACATGGTTGTAATATCTGGGATAATAATTGCCTCACTGTTACTTATACATTCAATAAATTTTTTTATAGGGGTAGGTGTAATTTTACTTTTCCCAAGAATAATATCTCTAGGGAGTCTTTTGTACATAACTACATTTGAATAAGGTAATTTTTCTTCTCACTTTCTTTTGTTATTTTGTTAGCTTAAGTTTTGTTTTTCTTGCTTTTGCGAGCTGTTTTTGGTTTTTTTTTCTTTTCTTCTGGGTGTTTTGAAGGTTCAACAAAAATATAATTATGTAGAATTTTTTTGATTATTTCTTTGGGAAGCTTTAATGATGTTCCTATGAATAGCTAGTGAAAGTCTCTTGTTAGTGTCAAATGATGTAACACCCCTCTGTTTTCCTCTTTTAGATTAGGATGCTTTGTTATTTTTTAATCACTATTTATAGAGCAATGTGGATTATATTTATGTTGTGATTTGATGTTACTCTAATTTGATGTTATCATTTGACATGCCTTTTATTAGTATAATGATTATTTAGAATAACATGGTTATATGCACATGAGTAGAATATATATGTTAGAACTGTCAGTTTCATGATTGGTATTGGTGAAGGGGAGAGAATTGCATCACTTTCTTGCGAGCACCCTACGATTTTGTGACTTCCTCTTCACGGTGTGTTTTATTATGATGTCTATATACATGTGCTATTTATGCCTCGTTTACAGGTTTTTAGGTACAAGACATTGACTCCACCTGGTTTCACAGGTTTGAGCGTGTCGACCCAACAATTATGTTGATTGGAAGATAGTAGCTAGGATACTTGTGTCAATCCTTCACCCTACTCTTAGTGTATCATCGAGTCTAGTCGGTTTTTCTTGTTTAAAATTATTTATTATTGCTTTGAATTATTATGTTAAAATTCTTAAAGAGGATTTAGTGAATTTAATTATTTAAAGTTGACTATTAGATTAATCTTATTTTAATGTTAGAGGTTTTTGAATTAATAAATTAATTAATTTGATTTAATTGCTAAATGGTTTAAACCTAGTATTATATTGTTTATTTATTAATTAAACTAGTTAATTAGTTTAAATTTGGAAAGGGAAATGTTTGTAATTATTTAAATATTTTAATTTTGAATTTGGAGGATTTTATGCAAAATGGGTTGTTGGAGATATTTTATGATTTTTAACATGCATTAGAATAAAGTAATGAGTTTTTTGGAAAATTAATTTATGGGAGAAGATTTTGGCTTGGAGAGAGGAAGTGGAAAGATTCTTCATGATAGAGGCATGAGATATTTTGGGCGTTGGAAATTTGTGTTGAAAAATATTCTTGTTGTGATTGGTATGAGATCTGGATAATTTTTGGAGGAATTTTTTGTAGAAAGTATTTTAGTATTCTTGCATCTTTAGAGAAATTGTTCTTGGAAATCCTTGTTGTGTTCAGGATTTTTGTTGAGATTGGGAAACCATATTACTCCGGAGGAAGCCATCGTTTGTCTGGAAAAATTGCTTGGAGCTATGGAGGAGGCACTGCTTTAGATATTCAAATACTAAAGCATTGGAATACATGTTCTTTCAATTTTTTTGATAAGTTTTTAATTGAAAATCTTTTATATTACATTTTCTTTGTGAAATATTGCCTTGTGTTAAAAAATTTATTGTCATATAAATAAATTCTCTATAGAATTCCTTGTAGAAAACCTCTGGAAATTTTTTAAATACTCTTGTAGAAAATTGTCTTATTTTGTTAAATCAATTAGATCTATATGGCTTGGAAATTGTAAATTTGTGGGTAAATTTTGAAATCCATCTTATGTAAGATATCTATAAATATTGCCTATAAACATTGTATTTCTAGGAGTTGCGTAAATGATTCATGTAAAAGGAATTTTTTTTGAAAATATATTATCGTCCGGAGAAAACCTTTGATATATATATATGTTGGCAAAACATGGATAGACAACTGAGAGGGGGGGGGGTGATTCAGTTGTTTCCAAAATCAAACTTATTCAACATTAATCAACCTTAAATATTAGATATGATAATTAACAATGCAAGCATAAATGAATAACACATCAGAGACACATGAACACCAAGATTATATATGTGGAAACCCTGTTAGGGGAAAAACCATGGTGGATGTTAGTCCACAAGATTATACCCTATTAGAAGTATAATGAAGAATGAAAAGGGAATGCACTTACATTCAGGCACACTACCTAGAGCACACTTCTTAGAGGAAATCTCACTACCTTACATACAATAATCAGATTAAGTCCATTTGATGAATTTGAACTAGGGAAATAGATTCTATAAAAGCTTGATTATGGTTCTGATTAGGTGCACAAAAGCTTCTACACACTCTGATCTTCTCTTGAATGATTTTACCTTTATTCACACATGTACACCTCTTGCACACACTGAGAATTGCCTCTAAATGAGGAAAACAAACACTTATATATATCCGCTACATGGATTTACATCCACTATTTAGTCGGCCTCAAATAAAGAATAAATTACAACTGTCCGCCTCAATACATGCACGAATTTAAATGTGCACCAACATAAGTCAGTCACAAAATAGTGAGGACCCAAAAAAATACCTTCAAACACACAAAACAATAAAATATTAATCCTCATGGATCCACAACACGCTAACACTATCATGTCGGCCATGAACATGAAAACTTGAGCACACGTCAGAAAAATCTCAGATCATGAACACTCAAAACAATGCGGATGTATAGAAATAATAGAGTATGATTTGGAATCATCCATGAAGATCATAGGTACATGAACAACACACAAAATTACCATAATTTCATCCTCTTCATCCAAGAACACCATCTACAAAAATTGAATAACTATAGGCACATAGATATTCATAACTTCCACAAATATCGATGTGAACCTCTGAAACTTTCATAAAACATAGTAGAAAGCTTCAAAAACAAATCCCTTGAAGCGCACCTTCAGATCTTCAATGTACAAACTGTCCAACATTATGACCTTCTCATCATCACTGGTTGTTAGCAATATTATTTTTACAATTTTCTTAATATCCATGACATATACAACCTTAAGCATAATTAATTCTAATAGTTTTGACATCAGTGAGAACCACATATCAACAATAAAACCACAATATCCAACAATCTCCCCCTTTGGAATTGATGGCAACACATGATGTGAAAAATAATGCCACCAACCCAACTAGCTCTTCTCCAACAATCTCCCCTTGAGATTGTGTACTCTTTTCTTGTTTCCTTCTCCTATTTTTTTTGCATTGCTCTTCTCCTCCCCTTTGAAATTAATGGAAAAGTTACACATGCTCTAATCACATATTTTAATCATCTGACTACTTCCCTTGAGTAGCAACCACCACAACATCAATCTGAAATAAGATATGGCTATGAATTCATGGACTGATGCAAAGACCTGCATCTTAGTTCTGATCAGGAGGGGAAATCACCCCTAACTTTCCTCTGAGGTACTCAAAATTATCCTTAGGCAATGACTTAGTAAAGATGTCTTCAATTTTCTCCTTGGTTGGTATATACTCTAGTCTTTCTTTGTCACTCACTTTATCTCTCAAATATTTGATGGATATATGCTTTGTTTTTTAATGCAACACTGGATTCTTGGAAATATTGGTGGCACTTGAATTGTCATAGAATATGGCAATAGGTTCTTCATGCTCAATTTTGACATCTCTCAACATTTTCTTCATCCACAATACTTGGGCACAACTATTTGTAGTAGCAATATATTATGCCTCAATAGTAGACAATGAAACAAAAATTTGCATTTTTCTTTTCCAATATACCAATTTATTCCCTAAGAAGAATGCACCACCACTAGTACTCCTCTTGTCAATCACCTCTCCTACCCAATCAACATCAATGAAAGCATTTAGGATGAGATCATCATCCCTAGGATACGAAAGACCTAGATCAACTATCCTTTTCAGGTATCTAAAAATTATTTTCACAATAGTTACATAATATTCTTTAGGGTTAGCTTGAAATCTAGCAACCATGAATACAACATTCATTATATCTGGCCTAGTTTGAGTCAAATAGAGTAATCCACCAAATATTGACCTATATCTTATCTGATTACCTTTAGGAGAATCATCATTCTGTGTAAGTTTGCATTTGGTTATCATAGGTGTACCATCTAGCTTTGAATCTTCCATGCCAAACTTTTTCATTAGCTCTTTCACATACTTAGACTGAGATATGAAAATTCCATCATCTAACTGAGTGATTTGCAATCCTAAAAATAATTTCAACTCTCCTATCATTGAAATTTCAAACTCACTTTTAATTTCATTAGCAAACTTCATAGACAAACCATCATTACCTTCAAAAATAATGTCAACAACAAAGACTTCAATGATCAATTCTTTATTCTGATCCAACTTGAAATATAAATTGTTTTCAGCAGTACCTTTATTGAATCAAAGATTTAGTAAGTATTTATCCAATCTATCATAGCAAGCCCTAGGAGCTTGCTTAAATCCATATAGAGCTTTCTTCAATCAGAATACCATGTCCTTTTCATTAGTCAATTGAAATCCATCTCATTGTTCAACATGAACTTCTTCTTCTATCTCACCATTCAAAAATGTTGGCTTTACATCCATTTGATAGAATTTATAGTTCTTTAAAGTTTCATAAGCAAGAAATAATCTTACAACTTCAATTCTAGCAACAAGGGAAAAAATTTCTTCAAAATCAATACCTTACATCTATGAGTACCCTTTGCAAACCAATCTTTTTTTGTTTCTGACCACTTCACCTTGTTCATTCAATTTATTTTGAAACACCCACTTGGTTCCAATAAAAATTTTGTCTTGAGGTCTGGGAACAAGATCCCATGCATCATTCTTCTCTATCTGCATTAGTTCTTCTTTCATGGCTTCCATCCAATGTTCATCTTTGTATACTTCATTGATATTGCTAGGATTAGCTTTGGAAATTAGATAGTACTCTTCCAAAATTATTCTTCTATTTTGCACACCTTTGCTCTTGTCTCCTATGATTTGACTATTAGAGTGATTTATCCTTACATATTTGGGAATTTTAGGATTTTATCTGACTTCTTGTTCTTGTGTTCTTTCTTCTACACTTCTCTGGATCATTTGAATCATATCCACTACATTTGGATGGTCTAACAATATCTTCATCAACTTTGACATTTGCACTTTCAACCATTTTTTGTAACCTCTTATTAAAGCACTAGTAAGCTTTACTTTTAGTAGAGTAACCCAAAAAGATTCCTTCATCACTTCTAGCATCAAACTTTCCTATATCATCATCTCTCTTGATTTAACATTTACTTCCAAACAAATTGAAATACTTAACAGTAGGCTTATAACCAAACCATAGCTCAAAAGGTGTCTTACCAGAATTACTGTTGACATACACCCTGTTAATGGTATACACAACAGTACTTATAGCTTCTCTACAGTATAAATGAGGAACATTTGCTTCCAACATCATGGTTCTAGCAGTGTCTAGAATGGTTATGTTCTTTCTTTCTAAAAAATCATTTTGTTGAGGGGTTTGGAGAGCAGATAATTGTTTTTCAATTCCATGCTCTTCATAGAAAGAATTGAATTCTTGGGAAGTGAATTCACCACCTCTGTCTAACCTTAGACATTTTATCTTTTGACCTATCTCATTCTCTTCCATAGCTTTAAAACTTTTAAACTTTTCTAATGCTTCATGTTTTTCTCTTAAGAAAGAAACCCATATCATTCTAGAATAATCATCAATGAGCAACATAAAATACCTTTCACCATGTAGACTTTTGATTCTGGATGGACAACATAGATCAGTATGTATCAAATCTAGTATTCCATTAGAGCTATACTATTTGCTCCAGAAAGAATTTCTTGTTTGATTTCCCATCTAACATTCCTTGCACATAGTGTTAGTAGGCTTCACTAACTTAGGAAAGTCTCTGACTACTTGATTAGTGCTTATCTTGATAATGTTATCAAAGTTCACATGAAAAAACCTCCTATGCCATAACCAGCTTATATCAATATGATCAATTAAGAAAATTTCACTAGCAACACTCAAATGAAATAGATTACCTTTTGTCTTTGTACCTGAAGCAATCATATTTCCAAAACTTCCCCTTATTCTATACTTAGCATCCTTGAATTGAAGATTGTAACCCTTCTCTACCATCTATTCAACACTTAACAAGTTATTCTTTAAGCCTTCTACATAGAGAACATCATCAGTATTATGCTTACAACCAAAAAAAATAGTGTCTTTGCACAAATCACACCAGAAGTGAGTGTTGTCTCCAAATATTACAACACCACCATCATAGTCTTCCAGGCTTACAAACTTTCTTTTGTCACTAATCATATGATGTGAGCATCCGTTTTCAATTACCCACTCATCCTTTTCTTCATTTTTTGTTGCAAGAGCTTTCTCAACATTCACATTACTAGTAGATTCAGTGGACACTTGACCATTTTATTTGATAGTAATAAATACCAATTCATCTTCATTTCTAGTTTCTTTATCAGATTCTTCATATGTTACACCTTCTTTAGCATAATAGCATTTCCTTTGAAATCTTATCTTCTCAGGTTTGTACTTAGACTCTCTTTCAGGACATCTAGATGCAAAATGACCTATTTTACTGCAAGAAAAACATTTAATAGGTCACTGTCCTTTGTACTTACCATTACTACTGGCTTCTCTTTTCACAATCAATGCTTCTAGTTCTTCTAATTCTATTTCTTCATCTCATCTTCATATTTGAATGTCCTTTTTGAACTTTCACCTGGATTGTATCTCTATTGGCTTTTTTTGGATACTGTAGCTTTGAATGCAAATTCAATCTTAGGAGAAAATTCATCAAATTAACTTAAATCAAAGGCAACAAGTTTTCCAATTAGCATGTCTCTTCTAATATTTGTTACTGTCTTGAGTTCATCAATATCATGAACTCTTGTTTTGTAGGAGGGAGGCACAAATCTAAGTATCTTAGCCACACTTTCTTCTTCATCCAAGATTCCACAAGCACATCTAATGCTCATCACCAGTTCATTTATCTTTTGAGAAAAAAATAGGATGTTCTCATCTTCACTCATCTTCATGTCTTCCCACTTTCCTTTTAAACTTTGTAGCTTAGCACTTTTCACTAGTGCATCTCCTTCATACAATGTTTCTGAATTTTTCTAGATCTAGTATGCAGTCTTCAATCCTAACAAATTTTCCATCTCTGAATCTATCAAAGCACTCAACAAAGCTCCAATAGCCCTGGTATTAACTTATGCTTGCTTGATATCATCTTTAGAGGACAAACCATTCTGAGGAATAGTATATGTACTTTGTGTAATCTTCCATAAAGGTTCTCCAATGCATTTAAAATGACACTCCATTCTGACTTTCCATAAAGAGTAGTTTGTAACATCAAACTAGGACTATCCTTCTTGTATGATGTCATCTCAAATCTCCTCAAGTTGTTAGGCTTCTTTAGATGAACTAGCTCAAATACCAATTGTTGGAAAAACAAGGATAAACAACTGAGAGGGGGGTGAATAATTTGTTTCCAAAATCAAACTTACAAAACATTAATCAACCTTAAATCCTAGATCTAATAATTAGCAGTGCAAGCATAAATCAATAGCACATTAGAGACACATGAACACCAAGATTTTATACATGGAAAACCTGTTAGGGGAAAAACTATGGTTGATCTTAGTCCACAAGATTATACCTTATTAGAAGTATAATGAAGAATGAAAAGGGAATGCAATTGCATTCAGGCACACTGCCTAGAGAACACTGCTCAAAGGAAGGCTCACTTCCTTAGATACAATAATTAGATTAAGTCCATCTGATGAAGTTGAACTAAGAAAATAGCTTCTACAAAATCCTGATTACAGTTCCAGTTAGGCGCACAAAAACTTCTACACACTCTTCCACACTATACTCAAACTTCTTCACACACTGCTATGCTCTTGAATGATTTGGCCTTTATTCACACATGTATACCTCTTGCACACACTAAGAATTTCCTCTAAATGAGGAAAAAAAACACTTATATATATACGCTACACAGATTTACATCCACTATTCAGTCAGCCTCAAATAAAGAATAAATTACAACTGTTGACCTGAATACATGAAATAATTTCAATGCACACCAACACAAGTTGGTCACAACATATTGAGGACCCAAAAAAACACCTTCAAACACACCAAACAATAAAATATTAATCCTCATGGATCCAAAACAAGCTAACACCATCATGTCAGCCAACAACATGAAAACTTGAGCACACATCAAAAAAATCTTCGATCACGAAAACTCAAAACAATGTGGATGTACAACAAGGATAGAGTATGATCTGGAATCATCCATGAACATAATTGGTACATGCGCAACACATGAAATTACCAAAATTTCATCCTCTTCATCCAAGAACATCATCTACAGAAACTAAATAACTATAGGCACACAGATCTTCATAACTTCCACAAATATTGATGTGAACCTCTGAAACTTTTGGACAACATACTAGAAATATTCAGCAACAAAAACCTTTGAAGCGCACCTCTAGATCTTCAACGTACAAAAATTTCCAACATTCTAACCTTTTCAGCATCACTAGGTGTCTGCAATATTATTTTTACAATTTTCTCAATATCCTCAGGATATACAACCTTAAGCATCATTAATGCTAATAGTGTTGACATCAATGACAACCACATATCAGAAATGCAACCACAACATCCAAAAATATATTTATATTTTGTTTATGAAGTCTTTGTAAATTCTCTATTTGGAAAGGGAGCCCTGTGTTGGAAATTGCTTCTCTATAAAACTTGGGATAATTACTTGTAGTAGATTACTTCTAGAAATTTGATGTCGATTGAAGCATTCATTTTATTGGATTTATATGTATATATATATATATATATATATATATATATATATTACAATAAATATATTGCAATTTTTAATTATTAAATGGTTTTGGTTTAATATATTGAAATCGTCATACGACGAATACTTGTTAAGGTTGTGCTTTTGGGCAGACGAATTTGTGGCTGGGTTTTGTATTTATTTTTAAGGTTGTGTGAAGGGGGCATGGGGAGAGCATCATTGTAAAGGTAGCCCTGCACAACCTCCCCTCCCTCATTCTAGGTTGTGCCACACATAGTATAAGTGGTGTGTACGATTGTGTTAATACACAACTGGCCTATAATATTTATGCTTCCTTTAATTTTATAAAGGTTCATCCGTAGGTAAATAATAAATCAAAGATTTTGATTTTTTATCATTAGGTTTCACTTCGTACTTGGTGGGTAATAAGATTTAATATATATATTGTCATTCATATATATATAAATAGGTATATATATATATATATATATATATATATATATATATATATATATGTATGTATGTATTTATTTGTATATATAGATATATATTTAAAATATTCTCTTTTTGAATATGTTTTTTAGATAAATAAATATATGAAAATTTATTATGCAATATTGTTGGGTATTAAATGATTAAATATATATATATATATATATATATATATATATATATAATATAAATAGAAGTATATTCATTATATAAATGCATGGTTTACTTTGAGTGCATGTATTAAATGAGAAGATAGAAGAATTAAATGAAATAAATTATAGGAATGAATTGATATTATTTTTTTAAAAATTAATTCAGGTAGTTGGATTGTTAGAAAGTTCTCCTTCTCATTTGTAAAAATGGATCTATATTCAATTAGTATTATTGGGCAATTATATTACTGTTTTCGCTAAATGAGAATGGATTTAGGAAATCCAAATGTTAGATTTAATTCTTGTCTGAATTGCCCTTTGTACTTCATCTAGTTATGTTTTGGAGAATTGGGTTTAACATTAGTCAATAATTTTAAAGTCTTCCAAAAGGATCCTTAGATGATAGGGGTTGTTGTATTGTGATGTTAGAGTATTATTTACCCTTGATTAATGCATGGAGTCATTTTAGTGTGTTACCCAGTTTCCACAAATGGGGATTTGTGCCTTCAATGTTTGGGGCAAAAATTTATTGTGTTGCATCCTAAGTTTGGAGTGGTTTTGTTCCACATGTTGATAGTATGAGAGTGATTCTTGATGGGGATGGGGTCTGAAAAGATCTATTAGGGTAGCCCATGCACCTTTGTGGTGACACTTCTCTTAGGTTAGCAGTATGTATGGATCACTGGTGTATCTAATTATTTGACTCTAGTAGTGTTGTGCCTTTGAGTTAGTGTTGTAAATATGTTTGTTAAGTTTATTTTTATGTTAGCCTGTGACTAGAGGTAGTAGGTTTGGTATTGGATCTTTTTTACTATCACCTAGCATGGGGGGTGGGCCTTCAGGTACCACTTGATTGGGAGGAACGTGCACCCTACACCATTGGGTCCCCTTTATATTTAGTTCATGATGGTACAAGTGGTTGTGTTCCTTTCTTGATGTATTTTATCAGTTGGCATTTTTATTTAGGTTTAAGTTACTCCTAAATTGTATGTGAGGAGGAATTTTGTAATTTTTAATAGTTAGGTATGATCTTCCTCATTCTAGGAATAAGTATTTTAATCCTTTATTGTAATTTAGTGTATTCTGAAATTTGATGTATTTTTATTCTTTATAATGTAAATTAAATGCTTGGATGAATGCATTTTTTATTCTTGTTAGTAATTAGTTAAATTTTTTATGTGAGTATTGTTTATGTCATGGATTTATATGTAATCTTTGTCATGTGCCTTAGAGGTTGTTGCAAAAGTGTTGTGCATCTTCCTTGTTAATAATGCACCTTTAAAAAAAAAAATTGTATGCTTCCATAGTATTGCAACTTCCTCTAGGGTTTTGTGGCGGGGCATTATAGATGATTTGAATATTTGATTTAGGAAGATAGGATAATGGTCTAATCTAATTTTAGATATCCTTATGTGTTACATTTTTACACATATTTTAAGAATCCTTAAGTTACTATGTGTTTCTTTGTGAGGTCATGTTAAGTGAAAAATATTAATTTTCTACTTGAGTGCCACTATGGCTCCCAATCCTAAAAGAAAGCTTCATTGCTTGCAAGTTGGAAGTGAAAATGAAAATGAAATCAAAAGCAAGAAAAAGAAAGTTTGAAGACAATAAAAAATTAAAGAAATTTCAACTTTCAAGAGGATCTGATTGTCTCTACTAGAGCTATAGATGCCCTAGTAGAAGTAGAGCTATATTCAAGATAATCACAGTGATAACCTCATCAAAGCTCTAGACACCTAGTTGGCAATGAGGCAATGTCCAGGTTACTTTTGAAGTAGAATTATTCATGTAGCTTAACATAACAGAGCATAGGTTATTATGGTTACTGATGGAAGGAAATGAATACATTTGCACTCACTTAGATTTTTAGCCTATGGAAATTTAGATCAACCAAGGATTTTGATTTCTTGATCATGCGTTTTGATTTATTTTACCTAGTTAAGGGGGTTAAATCCAGTGGTTTTGGGTTTTTGATTCCTATTTTTCACCAAAATATTGTAGAGAATTTTCCCAACAAAGTTGTTGTTTTTTGTGCCTTGCACACACGCCTCATCAAAACAGGGACCCCCTTTTTTTATTTTTCCTTTGTATATTTCCTACCTTTTATCTTTAGGAGAAAATTCCTTGAAATTTTGCTTTTGGAGTCTTCTTCCTATTGTTTATTAAGATCATATTAAATAGGGAATATTAGAATGTTTGGAAGTAAGAAGACTACGTGGGAAGTAATTCAAAATCATTGTGAGGGTCTAAAGTTCAAGTTCTCTTCCTTTCTAAGAATTTCAACTTCTTCAAAATTTCATCTCATTGAAATTCATTTCTCATGGGAAAAAGCTCTAAAACTATCAAAAATCCATGAAATTCAAAAAATTCACGAAATTGAAAATCCTTGAAATTCCATTTTTGGAAAAATACAAAGCTCTTTTAGAATTCAAAAATTTCCTAACAAGGAAATTTCCTAAAACGAAAAATTTCTAGATATGGAATTTCTAGAAATTTTTCTGAAATGGGACATTCCCTGAAATGGAAATTTTTTGAAAAATGGGAAACTTTCTAAAATTCAAAATTCTTTGAAATTCCTAATAGACTAAAATCTCTAAAATTCTTAACAACCTAAAATATTTGAAATTTCTTGACGAGGCTAAAATTCTAAAATTTTGTGATGGAACCAAAATCTTGAAAAGGTTTATTTTTTATGTTTTAAGGATTGGATTTTAGCATGTGAATTAATAATAATGATATTATTTAAATATTGGAAAACATGGGTTCTTTTCCCTATAATTTGAGGTAAATTTGATATGTTTATATTTCTAAGGGAAATTTGTTCATCTTTGACTTATAGATGCAAGCTGAGAAAAGAGGAGGTATCATAAAATTATTCTTAGAAGAGGATTAAATATATCAAAAGGAGACCTGCATATGGATTTATTTCAATGCTTGGTGGCCTAGGAGGTGTTATGTGTCCCAGAGATACCAGGAGGGAAATTTGGAAAGATTATAACTAAATTAAACCAAATACTAAATGCAACCCTAGATTCAATGCTAGTCCACATAAGAATCTATGCCAAAGTATGTGCCATGTAATGCCCCGCCAAGTAACCTTAAAGGAAGTTGCAATTAACATCATAAGAAAACCAATTTTTTTTTTATAAAGTGCATTTAACATACACATTCACTTACTAATTAACAACAACCTCTAAGACTACAAGGTTAGGATTACTTTAAACACACACACACATATTACATATAACCATAGCATTATAACTTATGAAATAAACATCATACATCAAGAATACCACATAACATAATATGATAATCAACCAAGATACAATCTCATAAACATTATCTTAAACCAATAGTTACATCACTCATTCCCAGAATGAGACACAAGTACAAATATATCACAATTACATAGCTCCACCTCATAAACATAAGAGGGATAAAATAACTTATACAAGTTAAAATATTACAATGCAAGGAATTACAACAAGAACCGCGAGCTGTCCATCTGGATATCTCACCACCAAATACTGAAGATAGATGGGGATCCAACGGTTTTGGTGCATGTTCCACCCAACCAATGTGGTACCTGAAAGCCCACCCCCTATGCTAGGAGATAGTAACAAAGTAACATGGACAAAGATTCTACTACCTCTAACCAAAGGCAGACTCAAACTGACTCATACTGTTATAACCAACCAAATGAATTAACAAGTACAACTCATTCACCATACAAGTACGAATCAAGTATAACTCAAGTACAATACAAGTACAAATCAAATACAATACAAGTACACTCCAACATCACTGAAATAAGTTACATTGCTTCCAGACAAAAAGTAGATCAAGTATGTTCACAGAACCATACATATAAAACAATTAACAATAGTTGTCCTAGATAGAGTGTCATCGCAAGGTTTGTCATGAGATCTCCTTTGGGCATTCTTTATAGGCTCTGGCATAAGTAATCCTGGTGGCCTCAACCGAATTCTGGCACTCATACTCACTCATGTGGAATCAACTACCTCTCGTACGAACAAGATAGTTGATCTTGCCATTCCAAGCCTTCTCATTCACCCCAAGTCTAAACAAGCCCTTGTGTCTATGAGTGAGGTAAAATTATCTTGATTAGTGAGAAGTTAGTCCTAATCTTCTAAGTACATTATTTTAATTATCACTTGTTTAAATCACTCCTGAAGGTTTTCCAGTTTACCTCTTTGGGCTCTGGCGCCTAACAGAAGGCACTCTTCTATTCGACAACACACACCCAAACAATCCACCAAGGGAACCACAAGTGCATACCAATTAGGCATCATAATCCACTCCAACACAATGAGGAAACTAAAGATAGAACTCACTCCAAACATCTTGGAGGAAACAAACACATAGTCCACTCCTTTCAAGGAAACATGGATCCCATAATCCGCTCTTAAACCAAGGAGGTGCAAACATCCCCGTTCATGGTAACCGGGTAAAACTGAAAAGACGCCAAGCACTACCCAAAGGAAAACAACAGGATGGCATAAAGATTCAACAACAGAATAAAATAATATAAAATATTATTTATTCTCTCAAATGGATATATACCTTCAATATATATTCTAAATATAAATTAATATATTTCAATATATTTAACCATTAACATATCTTCTATTCTTTACAGAATATCAAATTGTTTACTTCAAAATAAAATGTCCCTTATCATCAATTTTCCAAAATATAATTATATTTTTCCAATTAAATCAAATTAATAATTGGACCTTTTACACATGAATTTAAATTCCACAATTAAATTTTAAATTATGTATTCTTTAAATCAAATATTTAACTCTCTCAATTAAACTATAACATGTCATTTTAAAATAAACAATAATTTCTCATACGTTTATAATTTTAATTCCACTAATCTAATATACAAATTTTATTTAAAATAATATAAATAAATATAATACTTTAGTATTATAAATTATAATATAAAATATTATTAAATAATATTTTAATATTATAATAACAATACATAAAATATTAATATTTATAAATATCAATTTATTATTATTTTATTTTCAGAGCAGCCATGGGAAAATAACTTAACAACAATCTCATGTTTCAAGCATAACTCAAAAACTACGATCTGGGTATTTCCCATTTTTGGACAGGAGTAAGAACATTTCAAAATGCAAAAACCCTTTAAATTTCCTGACAACCTAGTTTGTGAAAGTGAAGTTATAGGCAATGCAACTAGACCATTTTACCATGAAAAATATAACTATACTGCAGATTTTAAAATCCGTTTTTTAATAATAAATAGAAGGTTTCATTTTCTAAAAACATTCTAAAAGCATTATTCAATCTCTATGTTTGATTTCAATAACAACAAAATCGATTTCCCCAAATAATTTAAATTCAACTAAGGTTTTCACAATTTTCACTCAAGAATTTTCACAAGCAAAGGCTATAAATTTGTTTAATTCTTTTCTTCTAATATCAAATTTATTTTCTACAACAAATTTAACAAACAAATATTTAATCACTACTATTTTAAAGAAAAAAAATCAAGAACAATAAAACACAAAGAGGAAAACTTGGTACAAGAAGCTACAGGAAGAGATGAATTTTTGATGCAAGCCTCCTCCAAAGATTTCTTGAATTTTCTTCAATCCTCTAATGAATCCAATCCAAAACCCAACAAATGCAAACAATCTTTCCTTCAATCAATTCTACAATCAAACTTCCTTCAAACCCTTCTACAAATTTTTCAAAATTTCTTCCCTGCTGTAAAAATGTATTTTTTTTTTCTAAAAGATTTTTCTGCCCTAAAATTAAAACATGTATTCTTTATAAATCAAAAATACCTAATACAACCCTAATTCACATTACATGCAAATTAGATATTTCAATTTCAATTTCAATTTCAATTTTTACAACCCTAATTCACATTGCATGCAAATTAGATATTTCAATTTCAATTTCAAATTTCAATTTCAATTTCCATTTCACTTTTGGAAAACCCACTTTCAATTTAAAATGCAATTTCAAATAATAAATTAATTTCCAAAGTTGCAACTAATTTCCCAAATAAACATTTAATTACAATTTCCAATTTAATTCCCACACATTGGAATTAAATTCCAAAATTAATTTTAATTCTTTTATTTCCTTTCATTCTCTTGCATCACGTTTAATTAATTAATTAAATTATTTAATAATGAAATTCAACCCCCTTGGATTAAATTTAATTAAATAAATAAATTAAATATAATTAATTAATTTAAATATAAAATTTTATCCACCTTGCATTATTCAAATTAAATAACCATCAACATGATTTAAATGTAGTTATTCTAAATATCTATTTCCAAATCAAGAATGCTTCAAAATTAAATAACATCAAAGAAAGACAGACAATGACTCGACACACACAACTGACGACACACTAAGGCTAGGGTGTAAACTTGACACATGTTACCTAGCTACTATCTCCCGTTCAACTTAACCGTTGGATCGACAAGCTCAAACCTATGAAACCAGGTGCAGTCGATGTCATGTACCTACAATCCTGCAACCAAGTAAAAAACATCATACAATATATCCAGCATATAATACACACTGTGAAGAAGGAATTACGGATTCGTAGGGCGCTCGCAAGCGAGTGATGCGAACTCGTCCTCTTCACCCATACACTCATCAAAACTGACACTTCCATCATAATTCCAATAATCTCATAATAATATCTCATGTTAACTCTACAACATCATTAATCCATAATGCATGCGAAACAATAATCAGATAACTACATCCTACAATAATAGTTGTCGCTCAATAGTAGCGATCAAAACATCATAACAAAATGTATCCAGAAGCAAGGTAACTGCAACCAAATAGAGCATAAAGCAACTTGAACAAGAAGCAAAACGGAGGGGTATTACATGCCAACTATGCAAAGTTCTTTAGGGATAAATAATAATGATTTATTTTGAATTTTTAAGTGATGCTAAATGTCAAGATCAAGCTTGTAATACAATGTTAACTTGGACATAAAAGGGAATATCTAGGCCATTGATTGAAAATGAATACGATCCTTTCATTTAGTATTTGAAAATCTATAAAAGGTTGTGCCTTTTCTATTGTAAAAGAGGAGATAACTTGTAATTGTTGCTAAGCTAAAATTAATACAAAAATTCAGCTTTATGAATCACTTTGTGTTAAATTCTAAAAGTTAGCATGATTACATTGTCTACTCTGGATTCATCTTTTAGAATCAGTTAGTTTTCCTAAAGATACATATAAATTGATATTTTATGGAGTTCCAGGTTCATACCATTTGATTCTTGTTGACTGTAAGTTTTTGTGTATGGTTAGTTTGAATAATTTTTATGATTTACTTCAATTATAAGTTTTTTATTAAATTGTATTGATATTAATGGGTTTAATGAATTATTTAGAATCTAAAAATATTTAATGAACCATTGAAGATTGCATATATTCTATGTATTTTTGTTAAACTAGGAAAGAAAAATTAGGTTTATATGGAACCTGTCTATTGAATCCAGTTTATTTTAAATCTTAGGTTAAATAGGTTTTCTAAACCCTAATCCTTTTGAAGTTTATTTCAGGGAAAAATTTAGAAAATTCAAAAAATTGAAAGTTGAAAGCTAAATAAGAGATTTTAGATCTCATGAAAAGTTAGAAAATTGTTGAAGAGAAGTTGCAAAGAAATTTCTAGTTTTATAGTAAGTGTAAGTCCCATGTTTATTACCAACATCACATCATTCACTAAGTTGTCTTGAAAACATGGTCAAGACCTAACTTTTAGAACCTTGGGGTAATCCTATTTGATCAGTTAGTTAGAAAATAAGGTTTCCTTGTTCAAGAGAGAATAAGATACTCATTATCTTTATTTTATGTTGGTGAGTACAAAAAAATCCATCAATAGAATTGGTACTAGGAGGGAAACAAATAATGAGCCTAAAGATGAATTAGTTTTCAATTTGTAAATATGAGATATGATATATTTCGTTATATGCCAAAAATACAAAAAATTGAAAAATTGAAAAACTAAAAAAGATGTACATGAATAGACATTAGTTTGTTTTCTCTTATTGTGCAAAGATTTGTAATTTTGATATTCCATAGTTTCAAGAGGTTCTTACTAGTCATTTATACCCAAAGAGCTTGTCCTACTTTTCTTAAATATTAGATCAATTTCAAATACATGAAACCACTAAGAACAATGAAATGAATTGTTTGAAATTTTTAATAAAGTTTGATATGGTTATGTAAAGGACAATGTTACTCTAGGATGTACCTAAGTTTGAACTATGCTTGACAAAAAATGAATTTTTTCCTATAGATGATAAAATTATAACATTGGAAGGGTACACATAATTCATTTCTAAGTTCATGCAAGATCACATTAGTCTTGGAAATGAGAAATGTTTGGAAGATCTTTTGTTGCCATGTTGGTGAAAAGTACAAAACACTATCCATTTAGAATTTACATATCTCTCATGTCAAGCTACAATCAAATAAGTCAAATAGAGTATAGGATTATTTGAACAATCCATTACAAGATCCCCTACATTTGTTACAAAAAATGCACAAGAGGTTGAAAGACATGAATTAGAAAGTCAGACCTTTAAGGATGATAAATAAGTAGACTATGCAACCCAAAAAGTGGTGACTAAACAAGATTACTCTATATTAACCATACAAAATTTTTAATCACATCAAGATGATATTCTAATTGGTATATTGCTAGTCAAGGGTAACAAAGACTAGATATTTGATCCAATAATGGATAATGAAGATTCCTCTCCTTCTTAGAATGATTTATGCATACCTAAAGGAGGATGATCCAGATTAGTAATGAGGGAGTCTTCTAATTTTCTTGAATCCAATAATCAATTGCAAAATTATTAGGGCATTCGGTAACCCCATGTTTCCATAGTCAGTCGTAGCAAAAATGTGTTATTGAAATCTCCAGAAGTTGAAGTTGTTGGAATCCTATATAAGTATGAGGATTCCATTGTAACACATGGAAATAAAAAAGGTGATCAAATATAAGTAATGGATGAGCATTCAGGAGTTCGACAAATGAAGACTCGTGGAACTTTATTGATGAATTTTCTCAAACATCAATGCATGAGCTACAAGAAGAAGAAATCCACTTGGAAGGAACCTTAGAAAATATTATCATGAGTGGCATATCATGCCAATCACAAGTTACAATAGGGAGTTTTTTTACCCTATTAGATAATAATTTAACTTCATTACATTTGAATAATTTAAGCAAGATAGATTCATGCATGTCATGCTTTAATAATATTATTGATATATAGGAAATTAAAAGGGACAATGATCAAGTAGATATATAAAACATAGATTTTAAACATGTTACTATGGATCTTCCTAGAAGGGAATAAATTGAGGTTGTTGATTATGATGATTTTCTTAAAGAAACATCGACAAAATTTTCATCTCAACCTAAAGCGGATTTATGACAAGGTAAAATGTTACATGAAATTGAAGAATTTGGTCTTTTACATGGTATACTTCTTTATGAATGTAATTATTATTTATAAATCTATAATGCAGCTAATAATGCAAGAGAAGACACTAAAAATGTCACCAATGATCAAATTTTACTATCTATGCAAGCAACTCTCCAAGTTGTAGATTTCCTTGTCCCTGTCAATTACTACACTTATCATTTTGATTATGGGAATCCTAGAAATATCACATGCATGTGGATTGATCATGGGCCTAATGAATTTCCTTGGTTGTTATTTTTTCCTAATTATGTTATTGATCTTGAAAATTGCAATATGGGAGCTTATTTTTTGAATATGACGCATTTACATTTTTTGGGACTATAACTACCACCCTATTACTTATGCATGCATTACAAAATCATATAAAGGAAGGTGTAATTTTACTTAGCCCAAGAATAACTTGTCTAGGAAGTCTTTTGTACATAGTCCGATTTGAATAAAGTAAGTTTTTCTTCTCATTTTATTTTGTCAATTTGTTAGCTTAGGTTTTGTTTTTCTTGCTTTTGTAGGATAGTCTAGTGGTTTTCTTATTTTGTTAGGGTATTTGGTAGTTTCAACAATAATTTAATTATCTAGAATTTTTTTGAGTATTTTTTTGGGAAGCTTTAATCCTGTCTCTATGAATAGCTAGTGAAAGTCTCTTGTCAGTGTCAAATGATTTAGATATTTGATTTAGGAAGATGGGTAAATGGTCTGATCTAACTCTAGATATCTTGAAATCTTACATTTTTACACATATTTTAAGAATCTTTAGGTTACTATGGGATTCTTTTTGAGGTCATGTTAAGTGAAAAATCTTAAGTTTCTACTTTACTGCCACTATGATTCCCAACCTTGAAAGAAAGATTCACTACTAGAAAGTTGGCACTGATAATAAAAAGAAAATTAGAAGAAAGAAAAATAAAGTTTGAAGACAATAAAAAATTAAAGAAATTTCAATTTTCAAGAGGATTTGAATACCTCTATTGGAGCTATAGACACATGAATTGTAGTAGATCTATGTTTAAGAAAATCATAGTGACAACCTCTTCAAGGCTATAGATGCCTAGTTGGTAGTGAGGCAATGTCCAAGTTGCTTTTGAAGTAGAAACATTCATGTACCTTAACATAACAGAGCATAGATTCTTATGACCGTTGATGGAGGGGAATGAACATGCTTTTGCACACACATGGACTTTTAATCTATGAAAAAATAGATCAACCAAGGATTTAGATTCTTTCATCATATGTTCTGATTTATTTGACCTAGTTAAGGGGGTTAAAACCAGTGATTCTAGATTCATGATTCCTATTTTTCATTGAAATTATTTGGAGCATTTTCCTAACAGAGTCACCATTTTTTGTTTCTTGCACACATGCCCCATAAAAACAAGGACCCCCTTTTTCCTTTTTGCTTTGTAGTTTTCCTACATTTTCTCCTTAAGAGAAAAGTCCTTGTTCAATTTTTCTTTTTTGAGCCATCTTCCTATTATTTATCAAGATCATATCAAATAGGGAAGATTAGAATGTTTGCAACTAAGAAAGGCCAAGTGGGAAGTCATTGAAAATATTTTTGAGGGTCCAAAGTTCAAGTTTTCTTGATTTTTGATAATTTCAAGTTCTTGGGGATTTCTTCATCCCATGGAAATTCATCTCTTCTAGAAAAAAATCCAAAACTATCAAAGATCTATGAAATTCATAAATCCTAAAAATTCCATTTTCAGAAAATCCAAAGCTTTTTCATAATTCTAAAAATTCTTAATAGGGAAATTTCCCAAAATGGAAAATTTCTTAAAAAGGATAACTTCTCGAAAAATAATTTTTTTTAGAAAGTTAAATTTCTCAAAATGGAAAATTTCTTGAAATAAGAAGTTTCCCAAAGTGAAAAATTATCTGAAATGAAAAATTTCCCAAAATGGAAAATTTCTTGAAATTAAAAAATCTTTGAAATTCCCAACAAAGTAAAATCTCCTAAATTCTTGATAGCCTAAAATCTCTAAAATTTCTTGACAGGGCTAAAATTTTGAAAAAGGTTTATTTTTTATGCTTTAAGGATTAGATTTTACCATATGAATTTACAATAATAATATTTGTTAAATGTGGGAAGATGCGGGTTTTTCCTTACAATTTGAGGTAAATTTGATATATTTAGATTTCTAAGAGAAATTTGTTCATGTTTGACTAATAAATGCAAGTTGTGAAGAGAGGAGATATCATAAAATTATTCTTGAAAGTGGATCAAATCAATCAAAAGGGGACCTGAATATGGATTCATGTCGATGCTTGCTAGCCTAGGAGGTGTTATGTATCCCTAGGATACTAGTACTGAAATCTCAAAAGATTGTAACAAAATTAAACCAAATATTAAATTTATCCCTAGATTCAATTCTAGTCCAATAAGAATATGTGTCGAAGTATGTGCCAACTATGCAAAAAAAATTAGGGATTAGCAATTAGGATTATTTTGAATTTTAAAATGAGGATAGGTTTCAAGATCAATCTTGTAAAAAAATTTTAAATTGAAGATAAAAGGGAATCTTTTATAAGCATTTAATGTATCTCCAATATTAAAGATAAATGAAATATGGGCCGACCTAGTGTAAACCACCCTAATTTGAGTGGGTTTGAACTATTGATTGGCAATGAATATAAGACTTTAATTTTTTATTTGAAAATATATAAAAGTCTATGCATTTTCCATTGTAAAAGAGGATATAGCTTGTAATTGTTGCCATCATACTACCAAAATTAATACATAAATTTGGCTTTATGAATCACTTTGTGTTCAATTCTAAAGTTAGCATGGTTACATGTGTCTACTCTAGATTTATTTTCAAACCTAGTTAGTATTTTGAAGATTTATTGGAGTTGATATTTGATGGAGTTCTAGGTTCATACCATTTGATTCTTGTTGATTGTAAGTTTATATGTATGGTTATTTTGAACAATTTTTATGCCTTCTAGTTCAATTATAAGTTGTTTATTAAATTGTATTAACATTAATGGGTTTAATTAATTATTTGTAATATAAATATATTTAAGAAACCATTGAAGATTAGATCTATTCTATGCAGTTATGTTAAACTAGCAAGGAAAAATTAGGTTTTTATCGAACCTATCAATGGTTCCAATTTATTTTAAGTCTTAGGTTAAATAGGTTTTCTAAACCCTAATCCTTTTGAAGTTTATTTGATGGTAAAATTTGAAAGCTAAATAATTTTTGTTAGATCTCATGAAAAATTAAAAAAATGTTAAAGAGAAGTTGCAGAGAAGTTTCTTGTTTTTTAGGAAGCGTAAGTCCCCTTTTCATTACCAACAATATCAAATAATTCACTGAGTTATCCTAAAAACATGGTTAAGAACTAACTTTTAAAACCTTGGGGTAATCCTATTTGATTAGTTTGCTAGAAAATAAGCTTTCCTTGTTCAAGAGAGAAAAAGATACTCAGTATTTTTATTCTATGTTGGTGAGTGCAAAAGAATCCATAAATAGACTTGGTTTTAAAATAAGGGCAACAAATAATGAGTTAGAAGATGAATGAGTTTTCAAGTTATAAATCTTAGATATGATAGATCTCTTTATATGTCAAAAATCCAAAAAAATGAGAAACTAAAAAATATGCACATGAATAGACAACAATTTGTTATCTCTTGCTATGCAGAGAGTTGCAAGGTTTATATTCCTCAACTTCAAGAGTTTTTGAATAGATGGTTGTATCTTGAGAGCTTGTCTTATTTTGCTTTATCAAACCAATGTCAAATACATGACACTACTAAGAAAAATGAAATGAATTGTTTGAATTTTTTGACAAGGTTGGATATAGCTGTGGAAAGGGAAAATGTTCTTCTGGGATGTATCTAAGCCTAAACTATGCTTGATATTAGATGATTTTTTTCCTATAGATGATGATAGTATGGAATTACAATGGTATGCGGAATTCATTGAGAATTTCATGCAAGATCACTTTACTCTTGGGAATGAGATATGTTTGGAAGACCTATTGTTTCCATGTTGGTACAAAGTACACAAAATTGTCCATTTAAAATTTAGACATGTCTCTTATGTCAAGCTATAGTCAAAGAAGTAAAGGAGAGTATGGGATTATTCAAAAAATCCATTATAAGATCCCCTACATTCATTACAAAATATGTACAAGAGGTGGAAAGACATGAATCATAAAGTCACTCTGTTAAGGATGATCCACAAGTAGACAATGCAACCCAAGAAGAGGTGATTGCACAAGACTACTATAAATTAATGATACCAAATGTTTAGTCACAGCAAGATGATATGGGTAAAATTACAAAGCTATGTCACACTTTCAGCCAATTTATTAGCACAAGTGAATTTTAGCATTTATAACTAAAAATATTTTTTTGTCAAACATATGATCTAGCAAGATTCATTCTAGATAAGTTAAATATGCCAAAAAATTCTCAAACTAAAATTGTTGGTTGTAATGCCCTAAATTTAACACTCATAAAATAGTTAAGGAAAAAACACAAATTCCAAATTTCGTTCACTTATGCCCTCAAAACTCTAAAATTTTGCTACCAAATAAGGCAGTACAAGAAAGCATACAAATTTTGACCAGACATAAACTTTAATAATTTTAGTCAAATAACTAAATTGATTAGACCTTCATGGTCAAGTTGAGAGGAGACATGGAATCCACATCTCTAAGGTAGACTTAAATAGTTCAACCAATCCCAAAATGAATCTGAAACATTCTATAAGTCACATGCCAACAATAATATATATATATATATATATCAATAGTAATCATAACAATTATAAGAGAAAAAATCCTAGGGGCTAGACCTAGTCCTTAGGGGCTCGTCTCAGATGGCCTTGCCTATGTATATAATTCGTAGAGGCACCGTAGTTCATCAATTGGGCTTCATCCATCTCCCACATGGTTGGATAACAAAATAATATAATCACTAGGTTAAAAAAAATATCTTAACATCAACACTAACATGCGCTAACTCAATCCTCTACTCAAATTCATCCTACACCTCTATACTTTTAATTATAAACTATAAGAGTGGGTACGCAACCCTTTCTAGGGCCCAATACCACAAACAGTTCCATAGTCGGTTGCCACCCACTTAGGTGAAGCCTGAGATCTAAGACCTGGGTAAGGATATACTAGGAAACACACTCCAAGGATATTTCCTTTGAGTTTGTAAAGAAATGAAATATTCCAGATTTACCTAAATTGCATCTTCAATTTCTAGTTCCAAATGGTTTCTACCTTTTCAAATTGGGTGCCAATGCCCAAGACCTAAGAGATTCTATTTTAATAAAGGCCTTTCAAGTAATCTAAACTAATAATTATTTATCAATCATCAATAATTAGTAATATGGACTTGATCACTTAGATATATATATATATATAAATAATTTCTTATAATCATAGCTATTCAATTGAAGTACATAAGATACCATAGTATTTGATAAACTTTCCAATGCCACAGAGTGATAACAACTCAAGATACTAATATATGGATATCAACATAATTCTATGTTTCAACTACTTACTAGGTAAATGGTAACAAATTAATAGCCATACAAATGTTAACCAAAACTAAAACTCAATCTTTAACTATGGCTAACTTGATATGTAATACCCCTTCGTTTTGCTTCCCATTTGGTTTTCTTTATGCTATGTTTGGTTGCAATCACTTTGATATAGGATACATTTTGTTATGATGTTTTGATTGCTACTATTGAGCGACAACTATTATTGTGTGATGTGTTGACCTAATTAGTGTTTCTCATGCCTTAATGGATTAATGATGTTGTAAAGTTAACAAGAGATGTTATTATGAAATTATGGGATTATGATGGAAGTGTCAGTTTTGATGAGTGTATTGGTGAAGAAGATGGGTTCGCATCACTTGCTTGCAAGTGCCCTACGAATTCGTAATTCCTTCTTCACGGTGTGTATTATATGATGTTGTTCACTTGGTTGTAGGATTGCAGGTACATGACATTGACTCCACCTGGTTTCACAGGTTTGAGCGTGTTGATCCAACGGTTAAGTTGAACGGGAGATAGTAGCTAGGTAACATGTGTCAAGTCTACACCCTAGCCTTAGTGTGTCGCAAGTCGTGTGTGTCGAGTCATTGTCTATCTTGCTTTAATGTTATTTAATTCTGAAAGTTTCTTGATTTGGAAATAGATATTTAGAATAACTGCATTTAAATCATGTTGATGGTTATTTAATTTGAATAATGCAAGGTGGATAAAATTTTATATTTAAATTAATTAATTATATTTAATTTATTTAATTAATTAAATTTAATCCAAGGGGGTTGAATTTAGTTATTAAATAATTTAATTAATTAATTAAACGTGATGCAAGAGAATGAAAGGAAATAAAAGAATTAAAATTAATTTTGGAATTTAATTTCAACTTGTGGGAATTAAATTAGAAATTGTAATTAAATGTTTATTTGGGAAATTAGTTGCAACTTTGGAAATTAATTTATTATTTCAAATTGCATTTTAAATTGAAAGTGGGATTTCAAAAATTTGAATTGAAATTGAAATTGAAATTAATATCTAATTTGCATGCAATGTGAATTAGGGTTGTAAAAATTGAAATTGAAATTAATATCTAATTTGTATGTAATGTGAATTAGGGTTGTATTAGGTATTTTTGATTTATAAGGAATGCATGTTTTAATTTTGCGGCAGAAAAAGTTTTAGGAAAAATACATTTTTATAGCAAAGAAGAAATTTTGGAAACATTTGCACAAAGAAGGGTTTGAAGAGAGTTTTGATTGTAGAATTGATTGGAGGAAAGGTTGTTTGGATTTGTTGGATTTTGGATTGGATTCATTGGATGATTGAAAAAAATTCGAGAGATCTTTGGAGGAGGCTTGCATCAGAAATTCATTTGTTCCTATAGCTTCTTGAAGTAGGTGTTCTTCTATGTTTTTATTGTTCTTGATTGTTTTTTTTAAATAGTAGTGATTAAAGATTTGTTTGATAAATCTATTTGTTAGAAAAGAAATTTATTATTTGAACCAAACCTAGAGGTTGAGCAACACATTAGATCTATTTTGGAAAATTTATAACCTCTATAGAAAATCAAATTTATTTTGAAAACCCTCTGTAGAAATTAGATGGTGAAACCTTGAGGATTTTGAAACTTATGTTTTTTTTTATTTTAGATCCTTTTTGTTTTATTGCTCTTTAAAAAAAAAAAAATGGTTTAAAACAAATTAGTTTTAAATTTTTTGTGAAATTTGGATTGCCGGAAAAGTTTCACAATTTCACCTGTAGGTGAATATTTAGAAAAATTTCTTCAATTTATCTTAAAGTTGAAATTCTGGTTAAATATATATATATTATATATACATACATATGTATATATAAATATATATATACATACATATAAACATATAATATATATACATTTAAATTATGTTATAAATTATATTTTAATTTATGGAATTCGTTGACTGTATGGCGTCCTTTTTCCTTGGGAAATAGTTGGAAATTCAAAATTTTGCTTTGAATACTGCACATGTATTTTGTTAGGGTTTTTTTTATGCATTGGGGGAGGCTTGGGAGGCGCTGCCTCCACTGCCGCCCCCATGAGGTGACGACTGTGGAGGAAGGGCCTCCGTAGCCCCTTCCACTCTCCCTTCCTTCTGTTGCCTTGTGGGAGGAGTCACTGCCATTAGCAGTGCCCTCCATACAGTGTGTGGAGGGAGCGCTACCCTTGGTAGCGCCACCCCCCCTCTTTGCTTGTGGCCGCCCAACGGTTTGGGGTTCGGTTGTGCATAGCACAGCCGCATCCCCAAACCTTTGCGGATTTTCATTTTCATTTTTTATTTTTATTTTATATATTCATGCGGAATTTGGTTTGTATATATGAATTTATTTATATTTTGTTTTTTTAATATATTTTATACATAGATTTGGTTATAAGGATTAGATAATGTTAGAATTAATTTTTTATAATGTATAATTGTTGTAAATATATAGAAATATATAATGATTATATATTTGTATATTTTTAATGTAGATTCTGGATTTGGTGTATGAATTAATCTAAGTTGGAATTGTTTAAATAGGTTAATTAAAATATTTAGTCTATTATTTTGGGAATGGACATTTATCTAAAGATATTTATTTTAAATTGGTTGTATTTCAAAATTATCGTATTCTATGTTGGTTTGGAAGATAGAAAGAATGTTATAAAACATATTAGTTCTATTTTAAGGTTTAAATAACATAAGCATTTAGAAAATTACTAATTGAATATTGATATATTTTAGAATAATGTATTTGGTTATTAAATAATATCAATATATATTTGATGTAATTATTGCATGAGTATTGTTAATTGGGAGTATGTTTAATACTTATTTTAGTTTTATTGGATGTATGTAATTTAGTTTTCCATGAAGTTTTAGAGGATAAGATTGGTTTGCATGGCCAAATAGATAAGGGAAAAAATATTTTGTAATTTGTATGTTTCAAATAGAAAATTGAAAAGAATTATGGTAGAAGATTTATGTTAGTTTGAAAAGAAAACAATGGATTTGACTTCAATTATTTAAACTAGTCTGTCATTTATTATAAATTAAAGGCAGTTATTTAGTTATTTCAAGTAATTTTGAAAGGGCAATAATTATTACGTTTTATTTCCATAGAGAAAATTAATCTTTGTGATTGGAATATTAAAGAATCTATATATATATTTGATGTATATATAATATGGAGCACATATAAATAGGGTAAGTGTAAATTCATTATCGTATTTCATTTTAATAAGATGCATGCAATCTATTATTGAATAGAGGTTTAAAAATGGATTGATTAGTGTATATGAGAAAATAGAGAAACAATAATTTATTATATTAAAGTGATTGGATGGTCTAGATAGGAAATTGAATGAAATGTAAGATTTGGTTAGGAAATGGAAAGAGTTTACTTGCATGGATCTGTGTCGTTTTAACAGTAAATTAAAAAGTTTTTTTATTGATGAGGCAATCAATTATTTTATTTATTAATTTCTACTTAGATTAATTGAATCATTGTGATTGGATTATGAAAGAGATATGGATTTAGTATATCCAAAAATAGTAACTTCCTCATGATTATCTTAAATGATTTATTTCTCTATTTTCAATAAAGGGAAGTGAGTTTAATTGTTTTAGAGTTCCAATAATGAAAGAGGAAATAAGGGTTATGATTATTTTAGATGATCTAGTTATTGTGTCTTTGACTTTGTCAACACTACCTATTGAATGAATATGGATTTAGGAAATCCAAATATTAGATTTGATTAATGACTTGAATGCTTT
Source organism: Sequoiadendron giganteum (assembly GCA_007115665.2). Taxonomy (NCBI): domain Eukaryota; kingdom Viridiplantae; phylum Streptophyta; class Pinopsida; order Cupressales; family Cupressaceae; genus Sequoiadendron; species Sequoiadendron giganteum. The sequence continues at coordinate 631,370,286 of CM021102.1, forward strand.
TGTTGCTATGTCGTCAAGTTGCATTGTGGGTTTTGGGATTTAGTATTAGTCCTAAATTATACGTCTTCTAGAAGAACTTAGAGGATAAGGGTTGTTGAATCTTTATGTCATCCAGTTGTTTCCCCGATTTCCACGAACGGGGATATTTTGTACCTCCTATGAAAGGAGTGGACTATGTGTTTGTTTCCTCCAAGATATTTGGAGCGAGTTCTATCATTTGTTGCCTCATTGTGTTGGAGTGGATTATGATGCCTAGTGTCTATGCACTTGTATTTACTTTGGTGGATTGTTTGGGTGTGTGTTGTCGAATAGAAGAGTGGCTTTTGTTAGGGACCGGAGCCCAAAGTGGTAAACTGGGTAGCCTGTAGAAGTGAGTTGATCAAGTGATAACTAAATTAATGTACTTATATGATTAGGATGCATTCATAGTAATCAAGATAATTAAATCCTCACTCATATACACAAGGGCTCGTTTAGACTTGGGATGAGTGAGAAGGCCTAGAATGGCATAGTCATTTATTTTGTCAGTATGAGAGGTATTTGATGCCACATGAGTGAGCATGGGGCGTGGGATTCAGTTGAGGCCACCAGGATTATCAGAGCCTATGAAGGATGCCCAGAGGAGATCTCATGACTACTATGCGATGACGCTCTATCTAGGACAACTGTTGTTAATTGTTTTACGTGTATGGTTCTCTAAACATACTTGATCTATTTTATGTCTGAAAGCAATGTGACATATGTCAGTGATGTGAATGTTGTACTTGAGTTGTTCTGGATTTGTACTTGTTTAGTTCATTTGTTTGTTTATATCAGCATGGGTCAGTATGAGTCTGCCTTTGGTTAGAGGTAGTAGATTCTTTGTCCATGTCACTTTGTTACTATCTCCTAGCATGGGGGGTGGGCCTTCAGGTACCACTTGGTTGGGTGGAACATGCACCAAAATCGTTGGGTCCCCATCTATCTTCAGTACTTGGTGGCGAGACATCCAGATGGACAGCTCGCGGTTCTTATTGTAATTTCTTGCATTGTAATATTTTAATTTGTATAAGATATTTTATTCCTCTTTTGTTATGAGGTGGAGTTATGTAATTGTAATACATTTGTACTATTGTTTCATTCTAGGAATGAGTGATGTAACTATTGGATTAAGATAATGATTATGAGATTGTACCTTGGATGTTTATCTTTATTTGTTATGTGGTATTCTTTTGGTGTATGATGTTTATTTCATGAAGTTTATAATTCTATGGTTATATGTAATATGTATGTGTGGGTTTTAGTAATCCTAACCTTGTAGCCTTAGAGGTTGTTGTTAATTAGTAAGTGAATGTGTATGTTAAATGCACTTTATAAAAAAAAATTGGTTCACTTAAGACGTTAATTGCAACTTCCTTTAAGGTCACTTGGCGGGGCATTACATGATAATTATATAAAATGATAACAATGTCATACAAATGATTATCAAAAGGATAACTACATCCAAATGATACCATATATTACTAATAAATATCAAAACAATTGCTATAATATGCAATGCTAATAACTTGATCACTAAGAATTAAAACTAATAGATAATTAATCAACAACTATTCATTCTAAATGAATATGAAATCAAGATCTAGTCCATAAAATAGATAAATAAATAACAACTCATGATTTTTTCATTCGATAGTAAACGATTTGGTAACCAAAGAAAACAAAAATGAAAACCACCTAGTTATGTTGCAACAATGGAAACAAATATGGTAATCACATGCTCTCCTAAACTTAGAAATGGTTAAACTCATGATTTATCATCATGATATTGGTATTAAGAACTGAAGATCAATTTTTTTTAGATAGGTTTTAGATGTCAATTAAAACATTATATACTCACAAAAGTTTCATCTAGACTTAGAAAAGGAAACATACAATAAATGAGGTTGGTAGAATAGTTATTTATGTTAGATGGTAGGTTTAGATAGAGTCAAAGGAGATAGTTGCAGCTATAGGATTACTTCCTCTAATTACAATAATTCATCATAATGTTTACTACTCTCATTTACTAATTGTTTTTCATTTATATTTCCTAATTATTTTCTTCTTGCACTCCATTCTTTATTATTGATTTTGCATCTCTCATTAATTCATATCTCTTTAACAATCATATTCATACACCCATCCATTTCATTAAAATCTAAATACAAACTAAATATGATACTCGAGTAGTTAGAATTAAAATATTAGGTGGGGTGCAACAATGAATTTTCTCGCGACAATTTATGTTATCCAAAGATTCTTAGGGTAAATTAAAATGTTCAAATACATCATAGAACTAGCACACCTTCCTTGGGAGATGGGAAATAACCTTCCAAGGTATTTGTACACAAAACGATCAAAGGCCAAAATGAAAATTTTATGATTGTCACTCCATATGCTTATATCTACATTGGATGCCTTAGGTAAGGTTTAAGCAATCCCTACATAAGCTATCTTAGTTAGTGTACACATAGGGTTCACACTAAATAAAAACTATTTTCAAAATGACTTGCCAAAAGAAATGACTGCCCTATAAGATCCCTTCAAGCACAGTATAAGGGGTTTTAAATAAGAAATCATTCATATTTAGATAGTGTGTGAACAAATGCAATAACAGATTAACCATAAACCTAAAGAACAATATACTCTTAACAGATTCAAATGTAATACGAATAGAAGCAATTCAAAGCATGATAGAGTTCAATTATCAAAATGAGCTATCGACTAGCGAGAGAATTCGAGGATCGAGAACAGTGAGGCCTAATGATTGAACTGAATTTGCAAGAATAATTATAAAAAGGTCAGACATGTGATGTCTTCATTCATTGCTTAGAGCTAATTATTCTTAACAAAAATCATGAATAGAAGAGGTGCATGACCTATCTAACAAAATGCCTCAAAGAAATGTATTTTCATGGAATGCCCATATTATAGCATATAGATAAAATGGATTTGTTGAAAAGACTTTAGAACCTTCAATAAAATGCAATTAATAGGTGTAAGGCCAAATTTCATAACCTTGCTAGCATCAAAGATTCCCATGCCGAAGTGGGAGTTTTGGAAGAGGGAATAGACATCCATTGAAGCATAACGAATTTTATTAGATGTTATAATTGCAATTGCTCTAGTAGAAATGTATGCAGAATGTGGATGCACTAACAAAGCACATGAACTATTTAGTAGAATGCCTCAAAGAAATGTGGCCGCTGGAATGCCATGATTGCAAGATATGCATAAAATGGATTTATTGAAGAGGATTTAAAAATTTTGAGAAAATGAGACAGCAAGAGTAAATCCAAATTCCACAACCTTTTCCAGCGTCCTCTCTGCCTGTGCCAAAATGAGAGCTTCTTTTGTTTTTCTTTGTTTTTTTTTTTCTTTAAACAAGGTATGAGGCTATAACACAGAATGAGCTAGTAGACATGTATGAAAATTTGAAGCATAAAAATAAAACATAACTATTCAGTTAAGACAACCATTTAACATATTTGTACAAGTTCAGCAACCTAAGCTAAACAATTACATGGCGTATGTGCAAACTCATACTCTTCCAGTGTATAAGAGCTTATGCTTATTCTGGGCATTCAATTAGAGACACCATATGATTATTACCCATGGATAATTCTGCCATTTAGCATAAAGACTTATAAATAAATTCAAACTCACTAGAACTATAGATACATGAGCTTTCTCAGAGATGGAGTGTTGTGAAAAACTAACAAAATACGTGTAAAAGAACCTAAGGAAGAAATCGGTAAGCTTTGGCAAGTAATATTTGATGGGAATTACCTTCTACAAACATAATCTATAGCACTACATCAGATTTTAGTTTGAATCCTAAGAACAATTGTACTCACAATATTAATGAAATAAGGAATCTTTCATTTCAGAGTTATAAGTATTGAACATACCATGAAGGAGGGAGAGAAAGGATTTTCAATTTCACACCTCCATCATCACGTGCCTAAAAGATTCAAGCCCTTCTACCTCATACACACCAAGTGGATACTCTCCAGCACCATTCCAACCTTCCCTTGCCTAAAGGCCATCCTTCCATTAATTCTCTTGGCTCTTAGACCTCTCCAAGGGTCATCCCTATTACGCTTACCAAAAACCTCTCCCTTTAGTGGCTTCCATCCCCCACCCAAATACTATTGTTCTTGATATTAACATTCTCCCCATACCTCATAAATGGTGTAGGGTCAATGAACTATAACTAGGCGTGAGGAGGAGGAGGTAATTAATTCTACAACCACCCACTTACCATAATAAATAAACCTCCCATCACATATTAAGCATTATCATGGGACAACTAAAGGATGTAGTCTCATATGCGTGGTTTACACATAGCACACAGGTGGAGGCTATGAGTACTAAAGGCACCTATGCTGACAACTTAATCTGCCTAGGATTTTATTCTTTAATATTAGATATGAGTGCACAATGGAGAATATATTATGACAAGCTAGAATTCAATTCCCTAAATTCTGAATGATTAAACAACTTGTAAATATTCACTTGAATTTAATTTCAAGCATTTAATTCATATCCAAATCCATCATAGAGGATGATTATTAAGTGTTTAGATTTATTGTCCCTCATCTAAACACAACCCCCAACCTTAACATATCATGCATACTTGAATCTTCTAATGAATAAAATCAAGAACATAACTGCTACAATATTGTAATAATTATTACTAATTTTATGATAGTAACATCTTGCAAAACACTATCTTATGATCATTAAATCAAGTGGATGATAGTTAACATGATCATAATATTACTATCATTTTATATTAATAAGAGTAGCTTCCTAGTTTATTAAGAATATTACTTTTACAATAGTAATTTTGAACTTATATCCAGATTATACTAACCATTTAGTGTAATTTTGTCTCAATCTCTATCAAGGTTAAATAGTGCAGTGACAATTTTATTGCCCTTATTATATTCTATTAATTTCTTAACTCACTATATAAAATAATTTCTCACATCACTACTATATATAAAATAAGGCTAACATTATTACCAAATACTAATCTCAAATGACATTTCAAACTACAACAAACTTATAACTATTAACTAAGAATATAATAACATAGATCACAATTAGCTCACAATGGTAACTCCAAATGACATCACTAAAGAGCATTACTTATACTCTACATCTCACAAATAACTAAATTGCCTTATCCATAATTCATTTAGGGTACTTTTACAAGCTACTAAAAGATCCTTAGTTTACCTCAAAGAGAATTAATCAAGTGGCTAAATTATTGGGTGATAAATGCTTAAATTTAGATTAAATAGAAGTGAAAATTTATTCATTTATTATTCATGTTGTTGTAGCCAAGATTATTGTGTTAATTAAATATTAGCGACACTACCAATGCAGATTTAGTCACATACTGTAAATATTCACATGAGGATCTATCTAGTTTACTCTTAGAACCAAATGACTACAAGTACATAGGCACTCAAACACTATCAGATGCTCCATCATCCATCTGGTGCACTCGTAGTCTACGTAGCAGAATAGCATAGGTTTAGAATAAAAAGGGGTTGTAACCCTAATATAAAGCAAGAGACCTTACATCGGCTAAATGCATAAGTAGAACCACTTTGAGACTAATTTACTAAAAAAAAAAATTATTGGAAAATTTTAATGTTTCACCAACTCTTACTCATATAAATAATATTTAAAAAAAAATATATACCATTTTGTAGATCCATAAGTGTAGTTTTCAAATATATATTTATTTTAATAGTTCAATTATTATTATTATTTTATTTTTATTTTTTACTAAAATTAGGTTATCAACACAAAAAATTAGGTTGATCACCATGTTATGAAAAATACTAAAAAATATTAAAAAAACAAAAAAAAATGATGCCCTAGATAAAAGAATCTAGATTAAGATAGTATAATTTATTTTGTATTCTAGATAAATGTTTAATATAAAAGTTGAGGTTGAGTGTAAACAGTCATGTTTTAATACACGCACATTTAAATATTTATTTAAAAATATGTATTTAAAAGGAAAATTTACTATATAAAGTTTGACGTATCATGTAACGTCATTTTTTAGCATTTTATCAACAACTAAATTATAGTGTTAATTTATTAAAAACTATATTCAAATACTTTCTAATTTTTTCAAAAAATTACTTACATAAAATATACTAAAATATACATAATTTATTAGTTTACATCATTTCAAAATTTGAAACATATATGCCATTTTCTAGAGATTCAAATTTAAAAGTTATATCAGTGTTGGCCATTTCCTTTATAAAAGTGTGACACAACTTTGTACTTTTACCCATATTCTAATTGAAATATTGTCAATCAAGGGTAACAAAGACCAAATAGTTGAAACAATAATGGATAATCAAGATTACTTTCCTTCACAATATGATTTGTGCATACCTAAAGGAGGATGTTCTATATTAGTAATGAGGCATTTTTTCTAATTTTCTTGAATCTAGTAATTAGTTGCAAAATTATGATGGAATTGGGCAACCCATAGTTTCCATAGTCAGTGGCAAAAAAATGTGTTATTCAAATATCTAGTAGCTGAAGTTACTAGAATCTTATATAAGCAGGAGGATCCCATTGTAGTGCATGGAAAGAAGAAATGTGACTGAATACAAGTAATAGATGAGTGTTCTTGATTTCAACAACATAAAGACTCTTGGAAGTTTATTGATGAATTTTCTCAAACATCAATGCATGATTTGTAAGAAAAATAAATCCACCATGAGGGAACCCTAGTATATATTATCATGAGTGACGGATCACACCAATCATAAATTACAATAGAGAGTTTTTTTCCTATTAGAAAATGATTTTCCTTCATTACATTTGTACAATCAAAGTAGGGAAAATTCATGCATGTCATGTTTTAAAAGTACTATTGATATGTAGGAAATTAAAAGGGACATCAATCAAGCAGATATATAAAACATAAATATTCAACATGTTGCTATGCATCTTCCTAGAAGGAAATCAATTGAGGTTGATGATTACGAGGATTTTATCAAAGAATCACCCACAAATTTTTTATCTCAACCTAAAGTAGATTTACAACTAGGTAAAATGTTTTATGAAATTGAATAATTTGGTCTTTTACATGGTAGTTTGTAGTCCCCCTCATATTGTTCTCTACTAGACTGTTAGTTGTTTTTCTTAGGATCAAACATTATGAAATTTTGATGACACTTTGATGTTCTTGCTATTACTTGAGTTTATGCATATGCTATGACAGTTTTATGGACTTATTGGTTTATGTGGATTAATTTAATTATGAGTCTTATGTGTTTATCTGATCCTAGTTACTATGCATTTATCTGGTGATTGTTTGATGTGTCTTGGTGAGAGGAATAGTGTTGTATTACTCATTTGTGAGTACCCTACTATACTACGATTTCCTTTCACGATGTGTCTGACTATATATTTTTATATATATTCAACTATTTTGCGTGATGTAGGTTGCACGTACTAGGCATCAACTCCACCTCAATTGATAGGTCTGAGCATTCCTCAAACCCAATGAAATTTTTTGAATGAAGATAACATATGGTCCCCTACCCTTGGCAACATTCTCAATGAGGATGAGTGTCCAGCTAATCACCCCGTTGGTCTTTTATGTTGTTCATGGTTAGTTTTTCTTGTTTTGAACTTATTTGTGTTTGGGTGATTATTATTGATATTTAATTGTTAAATTAAATCTGTTTAATTATGGTGTTTGATTAATTTTAGAATTAAATAAATTATTAAATAAATCATGTTGATAAGTAGTATTCGAGTTGCTTTGATTAATTAATTTATTAAATTAAACTGCTAAGTTAAAAAGTATAAATATATTTATTATCAATGTTGAGTTTTAATAACTAAAAATGTAGAAAATATTATGATATGCAAATTAAATATTATAACAGAAAGAGATAATGGTTAAACAACAAAAACAAGTAAAAGGATAGAAAAATATTAGTTCAAAACACATGCATGACTTCAAATTGCTTGTCGTTTAGAAACTTGTTATTTTGTGAGATTTTTATCTTATTTTTATATTCAAAAATCTTGCAGATTTTTTTTGAGAGAAAAATAATAATAATTATCATTGGAAAGATTAGGGAGAGGATGGATTTTTGTTTTGGGAATAGAGAACTTTGTTTGCAAGAAATTATCTTTTGAATAATTGTATTTAGTTGATTGTTTTTTTTAAATAAAAATTGAATTAGAGAAAAAACTTTGAAGTTCATCAAGAATCTCGAAGATGAGAGGTTTCTACAAAAGCTCGAACTTGGCATTAAACTTTATCTCAACCTACGTTGGATCCCGAGTTAATTTCTCCTTATATTTAATATCAATGTTTCCCATTATGTATCCATTCACTACTTGATTGTTTGACTGTGATAGTGTTGGTTTTGTATTCCTCTTCCTCTATGGTAAACTGCAATACTGAATATAGCTATATTGATTTTGTTTTAATGGTGCAAATTGTAACTTGGAATTCGTTTGTTATGCTCTGTTTTGGCAGCCATTGTTTTGGCACTTGTTCTAATATATTTGGTGTTTGATGATCATGTTGCAATAGAATACCAAACCATATACATTTTAGATTCAACTGATATGCTTTACCCTTTCGTGTATAGCCGATATGCTTACCCTTTTGTTTTTGGAGTTGATGGATATGAAGTATGTTAGCGTCGATGGTTAATTCGTAGCAAATACAATGCTTACTGTATTCGATGTATTTATTACATAGAGGAGCTCGATGGTAAGCATTAGATATGATATTCGATGACCTCCATTCACCCTTGTTATGTGTTGAATGCTTTAAAAATAAATGATTTTGATGCATGCCCTTGTTCAGTTTATATGCCTTGCTGGGTATGGTTTTCTTTATGAATTGAATACTTTTGCTGGATGGAGATCGCCGTCCTCTCACCCTTTTGTGTTTCTTGGTTTTCATGTGGCGTTCCCTCCCATTTCTTTCTCCAACATAGCCCCCTCTCCTTGTGATTAGAAAATTTTAATTTCATGCTTTACCTCTGTCAGTCAATGCTGCATGGCGTCTAGTTTTTGTATCACAAAACTTGATATTGTGCTAATTGAGTTTCATTCGGTGGCTTTTGGATATTAGTTTTCTTTTTATATGCTGTGTGTGAGAAAATTGAATCATATGTGTAATTTCGATTAAATGCTGAGTATTGATTGGAAATCGATTAATTAATTCATGCAATAATTATGTATTATATTGGCAGTTAGTTATATATATGTACATAACTCGATATATATGCCTTATAGTTGATATTTTATTTTATTTCGATGGTTAGCTTTTTTATTTGGCATTTGAAATATAAATATATATGTATATATATAAATATGTATGTAAATAAATATTTAATGTATTCAAGTTGAAATATATTATGTTACAAATAATTTATCAATTATAACATTTGCTTATATATATGTATACATGTATTTGTATTATGGTGATAGAAAAAGAATAGAAGAAAATAATTATTTATATTTTGAAATGGAAGGGAATGTTTAGATAATAAATTAGATTATCTGTTAATGTTGATTTCCTTCTTAATCGATAAATAGTTGAATTGTAAACTATTTTAATTGATATCATAGAAATTTGAGAATTATTGTGTGAATGGGCTTATAAGTGAATTTAGTGGTTAAGTAGTGGGTTATAGAAAATGTGAAAATAATGTCAAAAACACTATTTGGTTGATTTTATTATTGACTATGGGTATGTGGAGGATCATTATGAAAAAATTAGGCCCTTAAGTGGTGATGAAAATTTAGAAAATCAGAGTTAGACAATTTGATGTAAAAATTTGAATAAGTTATCTATATTATTTCAAAAATATGTAAAAATAGAATCTGTAGAAAATTGAATTTAGTTTTTAAACTGTTAGGTCTATTTAAAAATATATATATCTATTTGGTGAAAATTTGAAATTTCAATGCACTAGTACTTAAATTTCAGGGAAAAAATAAGAAGTAGGTAACTGTTTGACCACCCTAACTACAATAAAATAATATTTTTTTATAATATTTTAGATATAAGAAGAAGACTAATGTCCTAATGTGATGCATATTTTTTTGTAATTTTTTTCCAAGTAAATAATTAATTATAATTTTTTTATTACAAATTTTTAAAAATATAAAAAATTGTATGTCTGACCACCTTTACTTGGTCAAAACTTCATAAAGTTCAATTTTTATTTTTTTAATCCTATAGTACACAAAGCATAGAATGTGATGCATGTTTCGGATTCAAAAAATGTGATATAGTTTGAAAGCTATAGATGTTTTTCAATCAGACTATTAAATAGGACTTTAGTCATAATTCAAATAGAAAATGAATAATAAATATTTATTAAATTCAAAGTATAACATAATTTATATTGGTGGAAATACAAGAATCCCCTTTAAAAACCCTTTTCGTTTCATGAATTTTGGGTAAAAAAAAAATCATCAACTACATGGGCCATCATATCACTTACATATCACCACTTTTTAGCCCATCATGATTCTACACATACCCCTATTATGTTTGATTTTGATATTGAGTGTTTGTTTATTTTTTTTTAGGGGGAGTCTTTTATGCAAATGGTCAATGGTAGGATTCCAAAGCCTTAGGGGCTTAGCTTGAATGTTGAATTCTTGATTATTTCATTTTGAGAATGGTTGATAATATACTTGAGGTGTGTACATGAGGGTCTTTAGCCTTGCACTGCTTATTCATTATTACAGTTGGAATTTGTGAGTGAGATGGTTCATGTCTCACTCTATATGTATGTTCATGTGGTTTTGTAATTTGAGCAAGAATTATTTATTCTATTTGATGCTTTAGGTCTTCTAGTTGCGAGTAGGGGGGGTGGCTCTCAATGGGGGTCAAAGTCCAAAGTGGCATCTAGGGTAATCCAAGTGGGAGTTTCTTAACTCAGTGGTATTCTAATTAATGAATTAAGGGGATGGGTAGAACTCACATTGATTAAGATAAATTATGTCTCTCTCATAGCTCAAGTGCTCATTTAGGCTTAAGATGAGATGGGAATGCATGGAATGGAAAGATCATCTATCTTGTCCTCATGAAAGGTATGTTGATTATGCATAAGTTTGTGTGGGGGCTAGGGGTCAAGAGAGGTCAACAGGGCAATTGAGGATGCAGGTCGGGACCTAGGAAGATCCACATGGGTAACCCATATCAAGCTATGTAACCCATTGCAACCTAGCATTCCCTAATCATGTGATTCGCTTTGTTGTGTGTGTGCCTCTAGAAGCAGTATATTCATTATGTGATGTCATGTTGTATTGATTATGTTGGAGCCATGTTTAGTCATTTGTGTTAGTCTTCTTTCTTCTTGAATGCTCGATGTAGTGGGGCCTTATTGTTATTTTCTGGCATGGGGGGTGGACCTTAGGGTTGCACATGGTTGGTTGGATTGTATTTTTTTCTCCATTGGGTTTCCCTTTCTGTTGTTCATGAGTGTGGAGTAAGTACCTCATGTAGAAGATTTCAGATCTTGTATCAGTTCGAGGAGATAGTTGCTTACGCTATGTATTGAACTTGTACATCATTTGTATCATGTAATGTAATCAAGTTGTATTCTTTCTGTTGTATTTAGGGAAGCATTGATGTAAGCTTGTAACAATGTAATGTATACCCTAATGAATGGGAATTTTTACATGTACTTTATGGTTCTTTATTAATGATATTTGATGGTTACTTATCTGATGTTATAATATGGAGATGTATGTTTAGATATTGGTAATAGTTTTTGCTGGTAATGTTTTCATGGAACCTTAGAGGACATATCTTAGCCTATATGTTATGTTCAAATATGATTTAAATTTCTTGTTATTTCTTTAAAAATTAATAAAAAATGTGTCATTATTGTAGTTAGATGTGTTGTCCTCTGGGGTTCTTTGGCAGACCGTTACAATACTTCTTAATGAATGTAATAATAATTTGTAGATCATTAATGTAATAGGAATGCTACATCATGAATTATGTCCTCCTAAGGCTAAGAATGCAAGAGAAGACAATAAACAAGTCATCAATGATCAAATGATACTTCATGTCCAAGCAACTCCCCAGGTTGTATTTTCCTTGTCCCTCACAATTCGTATGCTTATCATTTTGATTATGAGAATCTTAGAAATAGAACATGCATGTGGATTGATCATGGACCTAATGAGTTACCTTAGTTGTTATTTTTCTTGAGTGTGCTATTTAATTTTAAAATAGAAAGATGGGAACTTACTTTAAAGAATACAAGGATACATTTGCAAGATTTAAGAATATAACTACCACCTTGTTACTTATGCATGAATTAAAAACTCATATAGGGGTAGGTGTCATTTTAATTTTCCTAAGAATAATCTATATAAGGAATCTTTTGTATGTAGTTGGATTTGAATAAATTTAGTTTTGTTAGCTTGCTATCTTAGGTTTAATTTTTCACTTTTTTGTGGGCTATTTGAAGGGTTTTCTTGTTTTCTTATGGGTGTTTTGAAGGATCAACTACAATTTAACTATCTATAATTTTTTTGAGTATTTCTTTGGGAATCTTTCATCATGTCTTTTTGAATAGCTCGTGAAATTCTCTTGTTAGTGTTAGATGATTCAGATATTTGATTTAGGAAGATGGGTCAATGGTCTAATCTAACTTAAGATATCTTAAAATCTTACATTTTCACACATATTTTAAGAATCATGAGGATACTAATATGGGTTTCTTTGTGAGGTCATGTTAATTGAAACATATTAAGTTTCTACTTCAGTGTCAATGTGGTTACTAGCCCTGAAAGAAAACTTCATTTCTTGTAAGTTGGAAGTGAAAATAAAAATAAAATTAGAAGCAAGAAAAATAATGTTTAAAGACAATGAAAAATCAAAGAAATTTCAATTTTCAAGAGTATTTGAATATCTCTACTAGAGCTATAGATTCTCAACTGGAAGTAGTGCTTTGTTCAAAAGAATCACAAGAATAAAGTCATCGAGACTATAGAAGCCTAGCTAGTAGAAAGGTAATGTCCAAGCTTCTTTTGAAGTAAAATTATTCATGTAGCTTAACATAACAGAGCATAGGTTCTTATGGTCACTAATGGAGGTAAATGAATGTATTTGCATACACTTGAATTTTCAATCTATGGAAAGTTAGATCAACCAAGGATTTTGATTCCTTGATCATGTCTTTATTTATTTGACCTAGTTAAGGGGGTTAAAACCAGTGATTCTAGATTTGTGATTTTTTTTGTCAATTAAATGCTTCAAAGCATTTTCCTAGTAGAGTCACCATTTGTTATGTGGAACGCCCAACCATGTAAACCTAGAGGAAGTTGCAACAACTACGAAAGTGCATAATTTTTTTTTCTTTTAAAGTTCAATAATAACATGAAAGGTGCACTACACTATCTCAAAAATCCTCTAAGACACGTGACTAAGGTTACATCTAAATCCCATAACATAAACATTAACTCATTCATATCATATAAATAATTACTCATGAATTTAAAGAACATACATTCAAAGCATTAAAAATCACATAAGATAGATGTACATAAAGATTCAAAGACTACATTTATTTTTAATAATGTTTACAATAAACATTCCCAGAATGAGGAAGATCATACATAAGTTTTACAAATTACATGAGTCCTCCTTGAACACAACTAAGGAGTAATATAAACACAAAGTCCAACTAAAAAAATACATCAAATGAAATGAACATATCCACTGGTATCCATGAGCTCTCCAACTAGAAGATCTTTCCATGATGAACAAAAGAAAGGGGAACCAATAGAGTAAGGTGCATGTTCCTCCCAACCAAGTGGTACTCAAAGGCCCTCCCCCTGTGCTAGGAGATAGTAACCAAAATTCCTAGACAAGACCAACTACCTCTAGACACAAGCTAATATAAGACTAATCTCAATCAAATACCAATACAACACTAAAAAATTGGTTACATTGCTTCCTAAATTAAACTAATCAAGTATGCCAATTGAACCATACACAAAATCCATTGTCGTAAGAAGAGTGTCATCACACCATCTCGACAAGGGTTACCCAACATGGATCTTTATAGGTTACTGACCCATATCTCGTTAAACCCTAACAACCTCAACCGATCCCCAACCCCCATTCCCATTCATGCGAGATCAACATACCTTTCAAAGAGACAAGGCAGATGACCTTCACCATTCTAGGCCTTCCAAATCATCCCAAGCCCAAATGAGCACTTAACTTTGGATGAGTGAGGCTAACTTATCTGAATTAGTTTGAGTTACTATCTAAAACCCCTAATTACTTTAAATTAATGTTTTCACTTGATTAACTACTTTCAATAGGTTACCCAGTTGACCTCTTTAGGGCTCTAGCCCCTAAGGAAAGCCACTCTCTCCCATTGGCAGCACATAGATCAAAACCAACACCCAAGGGTAAAATAATGCACAACACAAGATAAAAAATTCCACTCCAAACTAAAGGAGGCAACACCTAACAAATTCCACTCCAAACATAGGAGGCAACACAACAAACTCCACTCCAAACATAGGAGGCAACACATCTCCGTTTGTGGAAACCAGGTGACTCATTGAAATTGACTATAAGCACTACCCAAGGGAAATCAAAAGGTTGACATTAAAATACAACAACCCCCGAATCTAGATTACCACAACAAGAAGTCTTACAAGCGATCAAAACAATTTCCCCAAAATGAGAACAAAAGAAATTACATACAAAGGACAATAAAATAGGAAATAAAACTACTCTTCGGATATACTAAATCCAATTTCCCCTTCAGTGATTTACAGTAAATTTTTTGCCCAAATAAATTAATTAAATAAAATCCCTTTACAAATAAAGAAGGAAAATCTAACTTATCTATAACTTCAATTCCTCGATTACTTTTAATAAAATATCAATTTTGACTTAAAAATTATTTCATTCAAATCTACTATTTGTACATATAATGCATGAACTTATATAAAAAAAAAAATCATTAAATATATATTTAAATACATAAACATTGAATATATACATAATCATATATATATATATATATATACACATATATATACTAATGTATATACATTATTTATATATTAAAATTATTTAACAAAAATACCTTTTCTTTAAAACCAAATAAATTATATATTTAATATATATATACATATATAAATATATATTATATATATTTAAATATACAAATATATATTATTTTATATATCAATTAAATTCAATATAAAAAAAACTATATTCGTATATTCGCAATGAATAACATTCATTTTATAAATGGCAATGCCCAACTCTCAAATGAAGGTATGACAAGTGGAATCAATATTAAGACACATTAGTTTGAGGAGGGGGCGACTGTGCTTTCCTATGGGGGTGGATGTGGGGAGAGCCCAACCTCCCCCAAAAAACTTACAATATAAATAAATTTCATTCCCTTTACAAAAAAATTATGATTAAACTTTCTTCGTCGTATGGTATGTGCCTAGTTTTCAACACAAATGAATTTGCAATATAAATATTTCCCATTTGGTTTTCAAAAAGGAAAATTACAAAGATTCTATAAATATAAATAAATAAATATATATTTTTTATATATATGTTTGTATATATAGTAATATATATATGCATATATGTATATAAAATATATATACAAAGAATTCAGAACAGTTTTTTAATCGGCAAATAATTTTCAAAAATGGCCATTTATAGGAAAATACCCAAATTTTACAAAGAGAAACAATTTTCAACACAGGGGATTTTTTTAAAATTTTCTTCAAACAAATAATTTAATCCAAAGCAATCATTTTATACAGAAACAAATCCAATAGTAATTTGGAGCACTAATTCTCTACAAAATACCTTTACCCAAATTTCCCGAGAATTCCTACAGAAGAATTTCTAAGAAAGTTTAATTTCCTCCTAAGAGAGAATTTTCCAAATCCCCAATATTTTCTTCTTCTGGGTTCTTCATTGTTCTCAAAAAACCCAATTTAAAATTCGCAATAGTTTCAATAGAAAATTTTATTTCTACAAAGGATTTCATTTTCACTGAGGATTTCACATACGACATTTACAATTTTTAACAAAACTCAAAAAACTTTAAAATTTTCACAAGAAATCTTTTTCTAGATAGTAATCTAATCTAAGACACTTTTTCCAAAATGAATTTAACTATAATAAAAGAGGACCCTGAAATCCAATGCCTAAGAAGATGTGAATTCCCATAGAGCCTCTTCCACATATGAAAGAATTTTCCCAGATCAACCAGAGCTTCCTCCAGAACAATAAAATTATAGAACACAAAAATTTCCCAAGATTGTATATTTTTTCAAAAAAATTCCAACAACATGCAATAACCAAAACTCAATTTCTAAAAGCTTTTCCCCCTACACAAAATATCCTCTCTCCTTCTTTCATGAAGAAGCTTCTCACTTCTTCTTTTTGCAACCATTAATTTCTCCGTAAATTTTTTTTCCCAACAACCCTCATCAATATTTTCCAACACATGCTAAAAGCAAAATATCTTTCAAAACCAAATTGCACCAAATCCTCAAGATATTTTTAAAAATTAAAACATTTAATAATTTCTAAAATACTTAGCATTTCTAATTTAACTTAATTCAACTTATTTAATTAATTAATAAAATAAATATAATCCTAAAATTAAATTATTTTACCAATTATATTAAATTAATTAATTAGTTAATTACCATCTTCTAACATAATAAACCTGATTAATTTAATAATCAACTAAAATATTTAAATCATTTATTTTCCTTTAACACACTAGGCAACATAAATAATATCAAGGAAAAATTGAATAACATTAAAACAAACAAAAATAACTAAACCAGTGACACACTATGACTAGGGTGGTGGGTTGACATAGGAAACCTAGCTACTATCTCGCAATCAACAATACTATTGAGCAATGGACACACTCAAACGTATGAAACTAGGTGGAGTCGATGTCTTGTACCTGAAAACCTACAAACAAAGCATATATTGAAAACACATATATATCATAATCAAACACACCATGAAGACAGAATCGTAGAATCACAGGGCATTCGTAAGCGAGTGGTGCTATTTCGTCTGCTTCACCAATACAATGTCACAAAACTGATGAATCTAACATCAATATTCTTCTCATGAGCATATAACAATATTAATTCAAATAACCATTATTCTAATCAAAAGAATGTGAACATGATAACATCAAAATAAGGTAACATCACATCATAATATAAAATCCACATCGCTCTAAAGTTAGCGATTGAATAATAACCAAGCATCATAGTATATCATAATCAAGGTGCTAACAGAAAGCAACACATAACAAAGACACACACACTGTTTGATCTAAAGAGAAAAATAGAGGGGTGTTGCATTATTCGTTGCACAATTATCCAATTAAAATAGGATCCCCCTTTTTCCCTTTTTTTTGTAGGTTTCCTACCTTTTCTCTTTAGGAGAAAAGTCCTTGAAATTTTTCTTTTTGGAGTCATCTTCCTATTATTTATCAAGATCATATCAAATATGGAAGATTATAATGTTTGTAACTAAGAAAGGCCAAGTTGGAAGTCATTAAAAAATATTTTGAGGTTCTAACACTCAAGTTCTCTTGAATTTTGGGAATTTCAAGTTCTTGAGGATTTCTTCATCTTGTGGAAATTCACCTCTCATGGAATAAAATCCAAAGCTATCAAAATTTCGTGAAATTCAAAAATCCTTAAAATTAAAAAACCTCAAACTTTTCATTTCTTGGAAAAATCCAAAGCTCTTTTAATATTTTGAAATTTCCTAACAGGTAAATTTCTCGAAAAAAAAAATTGAATTTTTTTTCTTGAAATGGAAACTTTCTTGAAATGGAAAATTTCCTAAAATTGAAAAATATTTGAAATTCCTAACAAAATAAGATCTTTGAAATTCTTGACAACCTAAAATCTTTGAAATTTCTTAATAGGACTAAAATTTTGAAATTCTATGATAAAACCAAAATATTGAAAAGGTTTTTTTCCCATAAAAGTGGCATTTCCACTAAAATTCCTTAAAAAGAAAATATTAAAACTTTTTCGAGTTTACAAATCGAAGCTCATTTTGAGCAGAGAAAAAAAAGCCATTTTAAAATGAGAGGCATAATACAAAAACCTCAAATAGCCATTACAAGATTATAATCCAAAGCTTTGAAGAGAAGATATAGTAAATAACCATTCACCAACCATCAACCGAAAATTGCATATCCCAATGCTAGAACCAAAATTATGAGGTCGTGGGTAGGAGATAGAGCTATCGAAAAGCCAAAACTAGTGAAGCGCAGAGGATGAAATTGCATAACAAGTGCTAGAGCCAAAATTAAGAAACTTTCATACATTGTATCCAGCTGAGAGAAAAATAAATCTAGAAAGAACTTAAAAAGAGGACATGTAAAAGTCCCAAAACATAGCCATTTCCATACAATGAAGCAAGCTATCAGAGTATCAAAAGGCCAAAATGAACCAAAATGGAGACCCCAAAAAATCATTAAACCATATAGAAAGAGAGATTAGGTGCCACTTTCAGTAGAAGAAGCAATATCAATTAGACGAGAAAATAATGCTCAACGTGAGGCTCAATAATAGCATGGTGAATGAGGAATCACACAAAATTATTGAGATTATCAATCATATCAAACAAAAAATTGCCATAATGATTTCTCAACCTATTCAAGAAGTAATTAAATTCATGAGGACAATCATCAATTAAACCACATGGTATCGAACAAAGGAGGGTTTAGAGGCACCTATCTGAAATTAAATGTTGACAACACAAGACTCCCCAATTAAATTAGATACTATGTTGGCAACAAAGGACTCCCCCAACAAAGGTTTATTGTGATGTTTTAAGGATTGGATTTTAGAATGTGAATCAATAATAATGGCATTTATTAAATGTGTGAAAAATGTGAGTTCTTTTCCCTATAATTTGAGGTAAATTTGATATATTTAGATTTATAAGGTAGATTTGTTCACGTTTTAATAACATATGCAAGCTAAGAAAAGATGAGATATCATAAAACTATTCTTGAAAGAGGATTAAATAAACTAAAAGGGGACTTGTATATGGATTCATTTAATTGATTATTGGCATAGGAGGTGTTATGTATCCCCAAGATAACAAGAGGGAAATTTGGAAATATTATAACTAAATTAAACCAAATATTTAATACAACCTTGGGCTCAATGTGAGTCCACATAAGAGTCTGAGCCAAAGTATGTGCCAACAATGCAAAGTTTTTTAGGGATCAGTGATAAGGATTTATTTTGAATTTCCAAATGGTGATAGATATCAGGATCAAGATTGTAATAAAAAAATTAAATTGGAGATAGAAGAGAATATTTTATAAGAATTTAGTGCATCTCCAATACTAAAAAAAAATGTAATATGGGACAACATAATATAAACCACCCTTTTTTGAGTAGATCTAAGTCATTGGTAGGAAAGGAATTTGATCCTTTCATTTAGTATTTGAAAATCTATAAAAATTTGTGTCATTTCTATTGTCAAAGATGAGAGAACTTCTAATTGTTGCTAAGATACTGACAAAATTAATACAAAGATCCAACTTTATGAATCATTTTGTGTTCAATTTTAAAAGTTGGCATGATTGCATGTTTCTTCTCTAGATTCATCTTTTAAAATCAATTATTTTATTTGAGGATTTATTGGAGTTGATATTTGTTGAAGTTCTAGGTTCATACCATTTGATTCTTGCTGACTATAAGTTTTTGTGTATAGTTAGTGTGAACAATTTTTATGTTTTAGTTCAATTATAAGCTTTTTATTAAATTGCATTGACATTAGTGGGTTTAATGAATGATTTGTAATCTAAAAATCTTTAAGAAACCATTGAAGGTTGCATCTATTTTGTGTAGTTATGTTAAATTGGCAAAGAATAATTAGGTTTTTATGGAAACTTTCTATTGATTCTAATTTATTTTAAATCATAGGTTAAATAGGTTTTCTAAACCCTAATCCTTTTGAATTTTATTTGAGGTAAAAAATTACAAAATAAAAAAATTCAAAAACTAAAAGCTAAATCAAAGATTTTAGATCTCATTAAAAGTTAGAAAATTATTGAAGAGAATTTTCATAAAAGTTTCTAGTTTTACATCATGCATAAGTCCCCTTGTTATTATCAACAATATCACATCATTCACTAAATTATCCTGAAAACATGGTCAATACTTGACTTTTGGAATCTTGGAGTAATCCTATTTGATCAGTTAGTTAGCAAATAAGTTTCTCCTTGTTTAAGAGAGAATAAAATACTTAGTATTTTTATTTTGTGTTGGTGAGTGTAAAAATACCTGTCAATGGAATTAGAACTATAAGAAAAGGAAACAAACAATGAGTTGGAAGATGAATGAGTTTCTAAGTTGTAAATCTAAGATATGATATATCTCTTTATATGTCAAAAATCCAAAAAAATTAAATTTTGAAAAACTAAAAAATAGGTTGATGAATAGACAATATTTTGTTGTCTCTTGTTGTGTAGGGAGTCGTAAGGTTGATATTTCATAGTTTCATGAGGTTTTGAATAGATTTTTATACCCTAAGAGGTTGTCTTATTTTGCATTATCGGACCAATGTTGAATACATGACACCACTAAGCACAATGGAATGAATTGTTTGACATTTTTGACAAGGTTAGATATGGCTATGGAAGGGAAAGTGTTCTTATGGCATGTACCTAAGCCTAAACTATGTTGATATTAGATATATTTTTCCTACAGATGATGATAGTATGGAATTAGAAGGGTATACAAAATTTATTGTGAAGTTCGTGCAAGATTACATTAGTCTTGGGAACAAGATATGGTTGGAAGACCTATTATTTCTATGTTGGTGTACATTATGCAATGTTTCCCATTTAGAATTTACATGTATCGTATGTCAAGTTGTGGTCAAAGAAGTCAAAGAGAGTATGGGATTATTCAAACAATCCATTACAAGATCCCCTACATTCATTACATAAAAAAGTCACTCCATCAAGGATGATCCACAAGTAGACAATGTAACCCAAGAAGAGGTGAATGAATAATACTACTATAAACTAACCATACCAGATGCTCAATCACATCAAGATGATATTATAATGGGAAAATGTATAGTCAAGGGTAATAAATACTGGATATTTTAGCTAATAATGGATAATCAAGATTCCTCTCCTTCTTAGAATGATTTGTACATACCTAAATGGGGATGTTCGAGATTAGTAATGAGGATTCTTCTAATTTTCTTGAATTTAGTAATCAATTGAAGAATTATGATGGAATTAAGTAAATCAATATTTCCATGGTTAATGACAACAAAAATGTGTTATTCAAATCTCTAGTAGTTGAAGTTGCTAGAATATTATATAAGAAGGAGGATCCCATTGTAGAATGTGGCAACAATGAATGTGATTGAATACAAGTAATGGATGAGTTTTCAAAAATTCAAAAACATGAAGACTCTTGGAACTTTGTCGATGAATTTTTTCAAACATCAATATATGAAATACAAGAAGAAGAAATACACAAGGAGGGAACCTTATAGATATTATCACAAGTGATGTATCACACCAATCACAAATTACAACAAGGAGTTTTTATACCCTATTAGATAAATATTTTATTTCATTACATTTGAATAATTTAAGTAGGGAAGATTCATGCATGTCATGTTTTAATAATACTATTGATATGTAGGAAATTAAAAGGGGAATCAATGAAGTAGATATATGAAAAAAATATAATATCAAAAAATTTCTATGGATCTTCCTGGAAGGGAATCAATTGAGGTTGTTGGTTATGAGGATTTTCTTAAAGAAACGCCTAGATATTTTTCATCTTATCTTGAAGAAGATTTACAACTAGGTAAAATGTTCTATTAAATTTAAGAATTTTGTCTTTTACATGTGGTAAACTTCTTAATTAATGTACATGTGTAGTCATAGTAGGAGGGTCCTAGAAGGAATAGTCTAGACCATGCAACAATGAGTCAAAACAATAGAAAAACATAAAAAATAGCTATGCAAACTTGAATCTTCATTAATGTAGAATGCGTACATGCAACATTGGCTACAAGGGTGAATATCCAGGGCTCACAGACCTTGCCTTACAGGCTTACAAAATTCCACTAGCCAATAGGCCTTATTACATGCCCTTGAAGGGTTACTACAAAAATGTATTGATATAAATCTAAATCTACTGAATTATCTAGCTAATGATCTAAAAATTATTGCAATGCTTATAGATATGCTCCTCAACTTCCAAAATATATCCACATCGGCCATAAGGGTTAATAATTTGTTGAATGCTCAAATATGAATGTAGGTCTCAAGATAAGAAAAATTAACTCCATGCAAAGTGAATTCTCTTATGAATATTTAGGACAACTCCCAACAAACCCAAAATGCTTGTATGTTGTTCAATTAAGCCCCACATGATCTAGAATAGGTCCACACTAAGAAATCAAGACTAATTCATCCCTCAAATGCTTTGGTTAGTAACATAATGAAATTCTAAGAGCAATAACTTGTAGTAGGAAAATGAAAATGATCTAAAACTTTGATATGTAGAAGATGTCAATGTCTAGGTACTATATCTTGTTGTGAGATGAGAAACAGAGACGTGTTAAAATCTAGAATGATCTAGTGAAACTATTATTGAATGCAATGCAAGAAAATAATTATTTTTGGTTGATATAGGATTGCTTTACAACCAGGGATGCTCCTACATTAGATGACAGTTGGGGTTGGAATAAAAGTGAGTCCCTCACTTTCTAGGGCTAAGAGGAAAACCAAAATGGTCTACCTCAGCCTGAGAAATCCATGATGAATCCTCCACTAGTCTTCATTTCCACTTCATAGGATATTATTTTTACTGATTGTTCCTAGTGTTCCTTCTAGTTCTGGTATCCAAAATCTGCTCAATCTCCTTCGGTTCCTGATGTGGTAACTTCTCCTTAAAATATACTTCATCACCACTACTACTTGAGTCTCCTTTATGAAACTTAGATATGTCATCCACATAAAAGATAGGCTATATACCCAATGTCTATGGTAATTCCACTTCATATGTATTTCTAGAATCAAACTTCCTTAGAATCTTACATGGTCCAAACTTCCTCATCTTTAGCTTGTTGTATGTGCCAACTAGAAATCTCTCCTTCCTCAAATATACCATCACTTCATCTCCAACAATAAATTATTTGTCTCTGATATTCATCTTCCTTCTATTTATACTTTTTGTTTAGGTATTTGAAATGCTTCCAAACTTGATTATGCATAGTCTCCATGAAATTTGCACTCTTCTACCTCCACTCCTTTCATTTTCCATATTGATTTCCCTTAATTTTGCAACTCCTCTAGGATCTAATTTAGTAACAATCTAAAATGGTGTCTTTCCTGTACTTCAATTCACTAAATTATTGTATGAATTTTTTTCCTATGGTAAAACTATATCCAAAATTCCTTCCTTACCTCCAACCAAACATCTCAAGAAGCTACCCAAACTTATGTTTAGGACTACCTCTATTTTTTCATCTGTCTGTGGGTGATATGTGGAATTGAAATTCAAATTTATTTTCATCTTATTCCACAATTTCCTCCAAAAGTATCCAATGAATTTGGTGTCTTTTTCTGAGACTATACTCTTAGGCAGTCCATGCAATCTCACAATCTCCTTGAAAAATAAATCAACAACATGCACAACATCACTAGTCTTCTTACAAGGAATAAAATGTGTCATTTTATAAAAAATTTCCATTACTACCATAATAGAATCATATCCTCATTGTGTTGTAGGTAGTCCCAAAATAAAATCCATCCTCAAATCTTCCCAAGGTCTCTCTAGTACTATCAAAGGTTTGTACAATTCGGTATTCTGACTACTCCCTTTGCAACTCAACAATTTTTGCAACTTTGAACATACTTCCTCACATCCTTATATATTTGCAGCCAAAAATAGTGTTCATTTACCAAATCTACTATCTTATCCACTCCAAAATGACCTAATAAACCTCCACTATGCTTTACCTTTACCAAATTATGCCTCATTGAACTCCTCGATATACACAACTGATTTCATCTAAACACCATACCTTCTTGAAAAAAATAGTCCAACCATTGGCTTTGGTCCATCACTACTCATTACTTACATGATCTCCATGCTTCACCAAAATATTCATCAACTTCATACCTATGTTTCAATTCTTCAAATCACAATACTTGTACTCTCATCTCTGTTAGCAAATTCCTTCTTCTACTCAGTTCATCTGCAATTTTGTTTGACTTTCCAATCCTATGCTTCAAAACAAATGTGTAACTCTATAAAAATTCAACCCATATCATATGTCTTTGATTCAACTTTCCTTATCTATTCAAATATTACAAAGCTTGATGATCTGTATACAACACAAATTCCCTAGGAAACAAGTAACATCTCCACTTCTTCAAGGTTCAATTATATGGCATAGAATCCCTAATAATAAACTAAGTATATTCTTCTCACATCATTCAAATTCTCACTAAAATAAGCTATAGGTCTTCCTTCTTGACTCAACACTACTCCAATTGCATTTCTAGTTACATCATAGTTGACTTGAAATACTTTTTCAAAATATAGTAATGTTAACACTAGTTGTTCTATCACCTTTTGCTTCAATAATTAAAAACTCTTTTGTGCTCCGGATGTCCACCTAAATTATTTCTTATATCCTCTAATTTTCTCTATCATGGGGTTACAAACACTACTGAAACTTCTAATAAACTTCCTATAGAAACTAGCTAGTCCATGAAATGATCTTACTTCTCCAATGTTTACTGGTGTAGGCCAATCTAAAATTTCTTTCACTTTCTCTGAATCTATTTTCACTCCTTTAGTGGAAATAAAAAATCCAAAATATACCAACTCTTTCTTCATGAAACTTCATTTCTTCATATTTATCAACAACTTCTCTTTTCTTAACCTCTATAATACTTGCCTATTGTGCCACAAATGTCCCTCTCTAGTCTAATTGAAAATTATAATATTATCAAAGTAAACACGAACAAAATTACCCAATAATTTCTTCAATACCTCATTCATCAATCTCATGAAAGTACTCAATGCATTGGTTAATCTAAAATCCATCACTAACCATTCATACAATCCTTCATTCATCTTAAAAGTGGTCTTCCATTCATCTCCTTCTCTAGTCCTAATATGATGATATCCACTCTTGAGATCAATCTTTGTAAATTACTTTGCTCCACTCAAATATTCCATGATGTCATCCATCCTTGGGAATGGAAATCTATACTTGAAAATGATCTTATTAATTTCTCTTAAATCTATACACATTCACCACTCTCCATCCTTCTCAGGTGCAAGTACAATAGGTACCACACATGGGATCAAAGTCTCTTTGATCAAACCTTTTCTCAACAATTCTTGTATCTCCCAGTTCAACTCTTCATTCTCTGTTGGTGTCATTCTATGTGTTAATTTTTTAGGAAAAATTTCTCCCGGTATAAGATCTATATGATGACTGATACTCTAGACTGGTGGTAATCCATCTGGTACATTATCTAACATGATATCTTCATATTATGTCAACAATTATGCAACTTCTCTCTGCTCTATGGTAGGGTTTTGTATCTTTGCATCATTGATTTTCTTTGGCATCAATTCAAAAAATATGTTCTCATGTCTCAACCCATCAAGAAATTTCCTTCCATCTAATGAACATAGTCTGGAAGTGCTACAAAATTTAGTCTTCTCCTCTTCCTCCAAAGGTATCAACTTGATTCTCTTTCCATTTGATGCCACAATATAAGTATTATGTCTTCCATCATGAATTTTTTTATTATCATATTGACATGGTCTTCCTAATAGTAAATGAAATTCATCTATAGGAATAATATCACAATACTTCATCCCTATATGATCCAATATGAAATTTCAGCAAAAATTGTTCATTCACCAATATCTTATGTTCATCTTGAATCAATTCTATCCTATAAGGGTTTGGATGTTTCGATCTCTTCAAATTCAACTTTGTTACCATATCCTTTGAAACTAGATTATCAGTACTACAACTATCAATGATAAATTTGTTGGAATGTAATGTTGTTGATTGCTTTCACTAATGGTTGTCATTGATGTCAACATATTTTGGTTGATTTTTTTGATGCTTTGGTCATTTAGATTGGTGTGTTTTGGATGTTGTGCTGTGATGATCTATCTTCGGTCGTGTTTGTCTTGGTCCCATTCATTTTGCAACATAATGAGATATACTCTTATGGGTATGGAATGATCTAGAAAGTGGTTAGTGTATCCCAAAACATTGCTTTCATTATAATGTGTATATCCTACTCCTTTTTGGATATCATGGTTAATATGTAGCATGTTGATTTGAGTGAGCAGGTTATGTGTGGTCCACATTTCATTCCCTTCCACCGTGGGAATATTTTTGTGGTGACCTCATTCAAATTATGTTCAACCGACTTAGTAGTTTATGGAAGCATGAAATGGAATAGTGTTTGGCCGACTTGGGAAGATTATGAAGGTATGGAATGGTATAAGTAAAAGTTGATTCTATTTAGTGAAAGTAAGTGTTGTGAATGCGAATCTAAAATCCAAACATTCTACCAAATTATATCGAAGACAACAGATTGTGAGTTTCTTCTGGTGTGACTATTGGTGATAGTTATTTCAGCGGTGGATTCCCTTTCATCACTATTTTGGAAATGAGCCATTTTCTATAGGCAGTGAGCCTTTTTATCTTTGGTTGTAATAGCCAGGTAGTGAGCCCATCGACAGTGAACCTTATCTATAGTGAGAATTTTGGCAGTGAGCCTTTGTAATAATCACCTTAACCAATGTTTTATAATTGAGAATTATCATTCTCTGTGGTTTTTCCCTTCTAGGGTTTCCATGTAAATTTTGGTGTTCTTTATGCATGGTTTTGCTATGTTCTTTCATGTTCACATCTGGTAGATCATTATTTCACTGATTTAAGTTTTCTTTGGATTAATTAAAGATCAAGAAAATTGTTGTATAATAACTTATCCCCCCCCCTCTCAGTGATCTAGACTGTTCAACAATTGGTATCACAGATTTGGTTCCTTGAAGAAGAGATTAACTGCTTCGGTTAGATCTAATCGTGCACAAAATAACAATTCTAGTGTTTGATGGATCTTACTATAGTTTCTAGAAAGTGCAAATGAGAGGTTACCTGATTTCTCTAGGGTACAAAACTTGGAAACCTGTTGAGACAAAATATGTTGAACTATCAAATGGTCCTTCTAGTGTGGATGAGATTTTAAAGAATGAAGAGAATGAGAAGGAAAGGTATGCAATCTTTAGTGCTTTGTTAAAGACTGAGTTAAGAAAAGTTATTTCATTAGAAACTTCTTATGATGTTTCGAAAAATTTGAAAGAAATCTATGAAGGAAATGATAGAGTCAAATTATCAAAGAAGTTGACAGCTAAGTATAGATATGAAAACTTGAGGATGG
The DNA here is from genome assembly GCA_007115665.2 of Sequoiadendron giganteum. Classification (NCBI taxonomy): domain Eukaryota; kingdom Viridiplantae; phylum Streptophyta; class Pinopsida; order Cupressales; family Cupressaceae; genus Sequoiadendron; species Sequoiadendron giganteum. The sequence continues at coordinate 631,397,885 of CM021102.1, forward strand.
AAGAAGGTTAGGATGTAGCAAGCTATTTTTCAGAGATTTGACAGTGCAGTAAATGAAGTAAAAAATCAAGGAGGCACTTTAACAGATTAAGATTTTATGGAGAAGATTCTAATGACCCTACCAAAGAGCTATAGTAACAAGATCTTAGCTATTGAGGAAGTTTATGATCTCAATAAATTCACCAGAGAGTGACTATTTGGCAGCTTGAACACATTTGAGATAAGAAAATTGGAAAAGAAAAGGAGAAATCTGAAACAACCTTCAAAGCCACAAAAATGGAAGAAGATACAGATAGTGACAGTTCAGATGCATTGGAAGAAAACTTCACAAGAATATTGAAGAAAGGTATTGAAAATTACAAAGGTATAATGCCTCTTAAATGCATTAGATGTGGAAACATTGGTCATTTAGCAAATAAGTGTCTGGAGAAAAGAACAAGGTTAAAATTTAAAAATATCAATAAGAAGGCCTATTATGTTAATGAGAATTCCAACATTTTAGATGATGAATCGGATCATGAGGATTGTTTGTTTTTTGTAGAAAAGGATGAACCTAGATTTGATATCTCTAATATTTGTCTCGAATCTAATGATAGCACTAAAGTTGCATTATTTGTCAAAAGAAATAGAGATTAATGGTTGATTGATAGTATATGTTCGAATCACATGACTAGTGACAAAAGTAGGTTTGTGAAGCTTGAGAAATATGATGGAGGTTTTGTTATATTTGGAGATCATAATAAAACACAGATTATTGGAATTGGTTCTATTACCTTTGATGGAAAACATAACAATGGCAATGTTTACTATATGAAGGGTTTATTTCATAATCTTGAGTGTTGGACAGATATGCGAGAATGGCTATAATGTTGTATTTCAGGATGATGGTTGTGAAATCTAGAAGAGTTCCATAACTATTATTGTAGTCAGAAAAATAACAAGTAAGAATATGTATCAACTCGAAAGAGCTACAAAGAGATGCTTATTCTCTTAGACTAATGATATTTGGATCTAGCATAAGAGGATTTGTCATATCAACTTCAAAAATTTGGTAGGGATAAGTTCAACAAGAGCAATTAGAGACTTGCCAAGACTGACCAAACTAGACAACACTATCCGTAAAGGATGTCAAGAAGCAAAATAGACCAAAGAAACATTTTGAAGAAAAGAAGAATCCTCTACTAGTTTGTTGGACCTTGTACACATTGACCTATGTGGTCCAACCATAAAAAAAATCTTACAAGGTGAGAAATATTTCATGTTGCTAATAGATCATTATTCTAGATTAACCTGGGTTGCATTTTTAAGAGAAAAATTAGAGGGTTTAGAAAAGTTCAAGATTTTCAAGGCGATAGTTGGGAATGAACTTGACAGAAGAAGCAATTGTTTAAGATTTTATAGAGGAGGATAGTTTACTTCTAATTAATTCAATAAGTTCTATGATAAACACAACATTAAAATACAACTATCTTCCCCTAAAACACCATAGAAGAATGGTGTAGTGGAAATAATGAACCAGATAGTTCAAGAAGCAACTAGAACAATGATCAATGAAGTAGGTTTACCCCAAGTCTACTGAAGAGAATCGATACACACAATAGTATATACTCTTAACAAAGTATTGTTCTAGAGGAAATATGGAAAGACATCATATGAGCTATGGCATGGAAGGGATCCCACAGTAAAGTACTTCAATTTGTTTGGAAGAAAATGATACATCTGGAGAGATGAGGACAATATTGGAAAGTTTGACAATAGAGATGATGAAGGTATATTTTTGAGTTAATCTACAAGAAGCAAGGCATAGTGGTGCTATAACAAGAGGATGAACAAGATAGTTGAAAGTGCAAATGTGAAATTATATTAAGATGCTCAAAGAAATTCTGACAGGTAAATTGAATATGAATCAAATAACTCAGATGACAAAGAAGAAAATGATAAGAAAGAAGAAGAAGAGATAAAGGAGGCTCCAACAAAAACAACCAAAACTCCAAGGTATATACAGAGAAACCATTCAAAAAATCAGATTATTGGAGATAAAAATAAAGGAATCATCACAAGAAGCAAAGTAGCCCAAGAAAAGGTATTATTGTGTTTACTCTCAGAAACTAAGTCAAAGACTATGGAAGAACCATGCAATGATCAAAATTGGGTGAAGGAAATGAAAGAAGAGCTTGATCAGATAGAGAAAAATCAAACTTGGGAACTTATTCCTAGACTGACAGACAAAAATGTAATTGGAACAAAGTGGGTATTCTAAAACAAGTTGGACAAAAATGGAAAGGTAGTGAGAAACAAGGCAAGATTGGTTTGACACTCAGATTGAAGGTATTGATTCTGAAGAGACATATGCCCCTATTGCCGGGATGGAAGTGATCTAGATATTCTTAGCTTTTGTAGCTTTTAAGGATTTCAAATTCTATCAAATGGATGTAAAATCTACATTCTTGAATGGAGAACTAAAGGAAGAAGTCTATATTGAGCAACGAAAGCGACCTAAGTCCATAACTGACTTCGATGTTGTTTGCAGGTTGAAAAAAAAATTATATGGATTGAAGTAGGATCCTAGAGCCTGGTATGGTAGATTAGACAAGTACTTGATTGGACAAGGATTTCAAAAGGGATCTATTGACAGTAATTTATACTACAGAATTCATTCAGATGAAATATTGATTATTGTGGTTTATGTTGATGACATAACTTTTGGAAGAAATGATGATATGTGTAGAAAATTTGCAGATGAAATGTAGAAATAATTTGAGATGTTTGTGATAGGTGAGTTGATTTTTTTTCTTGGATTACAAGTAAATCAGAACAACAAAGGAATTTTCATTTCCCAGTCTAAGTATACCAAAGAATTATTGAAGTTTGGATTGGAGAACTCCAAACCGGTTTGTACACCTATTGTTACTGGATGTAAGTTGACAAAAGAAGATGATTCACCTAAAGATGATGCAAGTAAGTATAGATCAATGATTGGAGGATTGTTATATTTGACTGCTACTAGACCAAAAATTATGTATGTTGTTTGTTTAGCAGCTAGATTTCAGCAAGAACCAGAGGAATCACATGTGGCTGAAGTAAAAAGGATCTTTAGATATTTAAAAGGCATGGAAGATATCAAGTTATGGTATCCAAATGAGTCAGATTTCACCTTGAAAACTTGTACTAATGTTGATAGGGTCAGATGTGTTGATAAAAGGTGAAGCACAAGTGGTGGCGCTTATTTCCTTGGCTCCCGATTGGTTGCTTGGTCAAGCACGAAACAAGATTTTATCTTTATCTAATGCTAAAGTTGAATACATTGCAACATCCTTATGTTGCACTTAGGCACTATGGATGAATTAAATGTTGAAGGAAATTAGCATATCATTTGATGAATCGATCTCAATTATGTGTGATAATACTAGAGCAATAAACATTTCCAAGAATCTAGTACAACACTCCAAAACAAATCATATATCCATCAAATATCACTTATTGAGAGAGAAGGTATTGGAGAATGATGTAAGACTTGAATATGTCCTACAAAATAGCACATTGTGGATATTTTCACAAAACCGTTGAGCAAAGATACCTTTGAGTATCTCTAGTAGAATTTAGGGGTTCTACCTATTAGTGTTTCTTAGATCAAATTGAATAATGAAAGCACTTAAAAGAATTACAAAACATAAGACAATGAACACACAAAGATACCCTGGGAAAACCCTCCTCTTGAGGGAGAAAAACTCAGCAATGAATCTCTTCCATAATATAGAACAATGGCAGAAGTCTGCTTACAACTCAGGCCCAGCAATGGCCAATAATGAATGCAATGAGGTCGCACCTCTTCTAGATACAAAAGATACAAATGAATATGTTCTTCCTTGAAATCAGACTGCTGTAGCAAATGCGAATTCTACTCTTCAATGATATATGCGAACTTCTGCTCTTAATGGTAAATGCGAACTTGCTTGATTGATTGGATGTTTAACAATGACAAATTAACCTTGTATTTATACAACACAAGGTGCCTCTTCATTTAGGTCAACCTTTCTTGGAAAACATAATAAATGATAAGCAATTAATATATCTTGGAGTCGGCTCAAGCTGAGACAAGGATAGGCGAGCTATAAGGGTCGGCCCTTAGCAAGTATATTGTATGATATAAATTAAATAGCCCAGAGGCTATACATTTAATTTATTCTTTTCTTCTTGGGAAGTGCAGACTGAAGATACTCAATAACATCAACACTCCCTCTTAGCTAGGGATGAACTTCCATCTGTACAAGACACATTATATTAGAATGAAAACAAAATAGAATATCACCTCAATGTGATATTAACCATTATGGCTACTTCCATAGATGGTATAAATGAAATCATCATGGATTCCCTCATGTGATGACATCCACCATAGCTTCTCCCAGAGGGTGGAAACAAGGGCTTTCACCTCAAATCTCTCTCAATAGAGAATTGCATTATCAAGGGCTTACACCTCAACTCTCTCTCAACAGAGAATTGCATTATCAAGGGCTTGCACCTCAACTCTCTCTCAGTGGAGAATTGCATTATCAAGGGCTTACACCTCAACTCTCTCTCAACAAAGAATTGCATTATCAAGGGCTTTCACCTCAACTCTCTCTCAACAGAGAATTGCATTATCAAGGGCTTGCACCTCAACTCTCTCTCAGCAAAGAATTGCATTGTCAAGGGATTACACCTCAACTCTCTCTCAATAGAGAATTGCATTATCAAGGGCTTGCACCTCAACTCTCTCTCAGCAGAGAATTGCATTGTCAAGGGATTTCACCTCGAACTTCTCTCAAAGAAGAACTCATTAAAAAAAGGAACACTGATACTGAGACTCCCTCTAAATCCTGGCTTCAGAGATTACAAAGAAGACTTCTGGAGATGTACTCCCTCTAGCCATCATCTCAGTCCCTCTAGTGTTTACTCCCTCTTGATTATTTCTTTGGTTGACATGACTTCTTCACAAGATGCCTCAAGCTTTTCATCACTAAGTAATCTCTTATCATATTCTTCCCCCTAAACCTATCCAGGAAGCATTTTAGATAGAGATTACTAACAGTCCATAATTATCTAAAGAAATATCAAGATTTAGAATCGTACAAGTTATATCATGAATGAAATTTTTCCAAAGATCTTATGCTAGTGAACACAACACAATTCAAGAGAATCTACTATCTCTCTTAATTACAAGATCCAAAAAATGATATAACTTAGCAACCAAAGAATACTTATCTTTTTAACTATTATGATAGGTCTAAATGCTGGACATACTGTGATACATTGTACTTGAGCTCAGATCAATCTGTACCCTTCACAGTTTGAACACAATGACGACCTGAAAGGCACATTGACTTCAAGAGATATCTCCAGCCATCAATGTAGTCCAATGATTGCAAGCTACGACTCCAAGCTTGATCATTTCTTCATTCGGTAAGACTTCGAGATTGCTTGATGCTCAGGTTATCTCAATGAAAAGAAAAAATAAAAAATAAAATAATTCATGAACATTATTCAACCATGCAATACTTATCTCAAAATCTCCTGAGTAATAGATAATTAATTCATTAATCATGACATGTATTTCTTTCAATTTCATAGAAGAGCTAATCTCAACAAGACAAAAGACAAACTTCACAAATTGGCATGATCCTACTTGCAATGAATAAGTCTAAAGAATCTTATTACAGTGATCACTATTTACTAGACACACATAATCCTAAAATAATGTCAGAATTGCATAACTCAACAAATTGAATTTTAGCCTAGAATAGTAAATACAATCAAAAGCAAGGAATACTTATCTCTTAAATATTGTGAAGGGTGGACACTGTATGATATGTTGCTCTTACGCTTAGTACACAACCTTGACAGCTTGAACATAGGCCCATGACTAGAGTAGAAATTCACTAGAATCATTTTGGGGAGAGATCTCAATCACATCCGCAAATGAAGCATGTTGATTAGGCCTGGTAGGACAATCCCTCGCATAGTGACCAAATTTGTCACATTTAAAGCATTAAACACGAGAGAGGTCCCACTTCTTCTTGAATGCAGGAGCACCATCCGACCCATTATGTTGATTCCTTTTAAAGGATCCTTTCTTCGATGAATGAGAGGCGAGAACATGTAAATCTTCATTCTTTGAACTTTGACCAATGCCCCTTGCCATTAGTCTCAACTCCTCTTGAATGCAGTCAATCCTCAATCGATCAAACTTGGGAAGTGTAGATCTTGCACTGATTCCTTGAATAAATGACTCCCATGAAAGCGGAAGACCATTGAGAGCAATCATGGTCAAATCCTTGTCATCAACAATATGACCAATGGTAGAGAGTTGATCTCTCAATTCGGAAATCTTCATGAAGTAGGTGATGACAAACTCTTCTTCCGCCATCTTAATGTGAAGTAGTTATTGCTTCAAGGTTAGGGCGGGACTGGTGTTGTTGATTTTGTACATCTCTTCCAATGTTTTGAACATCTCCCTTGTAGTATCGAACTTGAAGACAATCAGAACAATATGATCTTTGATGGAATCAACCAACACTTTCTTTGCCCTAGTATCTTTCTTCCTCCACTACAACTTCTCTTCTTCCTCCTCAGGTTCGAGAACTTTTGTTTTCACAAACTCAGCCAAATCATTCTCTTCTAATGTGAGCATGATCCTGAACCTCCATGATGTGTAGTTTGATACTCCTTCGAGTCTATCCTCGATTTTCAGACCGTTCACCATCTTGAAATTTGAAATAGGAGATAGACTAAAAAAGATTAGAGTGCTGCAAACTAAATCTGATCACGATCTTTTTCACACCCGCTCTGATACCATGTTAGTGTTTCTTAGATCAGATTGAATAATGAAAGCACTTAAAAGAATTGCAACACATAAGACAATGAACACACAAAGATACCCTGGGAAAACCCTCCTCTTCAGGGAGAAAAACCCAGCAATGAATCTCTTCTATAATATAGAACAATGGCAGAAGTCTTCTTACAACTTAGGCCCAGCAATGGCCAATAATGAATGCAATGAGGTCGCACCTCTTCTAGATACACAAGATACAAATGAATATGTTCTTCCTTGAAATCAGACTGCTGTAGAAAATGCGAATTCTACTCTTCAATGATATATGCGAACTTCTGCTCTTAATGGTAAATATGAACTTGCTTGATTGATTGGATGTTTAACAATGACAAACTGACCTTGTATTTATACAACACAAGGTGCCTCTTCATTTAGGTCGGCCTTTCTTGGAAAACATAATAAATGATAAACAATTAATATATCTTGGAGTCGGCTCAAGGTGAGACAAGGATAGGCGAGCTATAAGGGTCGGCCCTTAGCAAGTATATTGTATGATATAAATTAAATAGCCTAGAGGCTATACATTTAATTTATTCTTTTCTTCTTGGGAAGTGCAGACCGAAGCTGCTCAATAACATCAACACTACCCCCTCTGATTCTACAATAATGTGCACCAAGGTGTACATTGGTCTAAGTTATTATATGCTCACTCTTATCTGGATCAATGCTTGGTGGCTTCCTCATAGGGGGAGCAGAGTAAGTTATTCAGGGGGATTTTTTCCCCTTTGTATTTGATGTCAAAGGGGGAGAAGAAAATAGGTTGTTTGATGATGTTGACGCTATTTTTGAGTTTTTTGGTTTGTTGTTGATGAATTTTACCATCAATGAAAAAGGGGGAGATTGTTGGAATATAATGTTGTTGATTGTTGTCATTAATGGTTTCCATTGATGTCAACATATCTTGGTTGATTGTTTTGATGCTTTGGTGATCTGGAATGGTGTGCTTCAGATATTGTGTTGTGATGATCTATCTTTGGTTGTGCTTTTCTTGGTCCCATTCATTTTACAATAAAATGAGATACCCTCTTATGGGTTTGGAGCAATCTGGAAAGTGGTTAGCATGTCCTAGAATATTTCTTGTGTTGTAATATGTACATCCTACTCCTTGGTTCTAGATATCATGGTTAATATGTAGCATGTTGATTGGAGCAAGTAGTTTATGTGTGGTCGATGTTTCATTCCCTTACACTGTGGGAATGTTTTTATGGTGATCTAATTCAAATTATGTTAAGACGAATTAGGAGTTTATGGAAGCATCAAATGCAATTATTTTTGGCCGACTTGGGAATATTATGAAGGCATGGAATCGTATAAGTAAAATTTTATTTTACTTAGTGAAATTAATTATGGTGAATGTGAATCTAAAATCCATACATTGTGCGAAAGTATATTGGAGACCGCAGAATGTGAGTTTTTTCCGGTGTGACTATTGGTGACAGCTATTTCAGTGGAGGATTCCCTTTCATCATTCTTCTGGTAGTGAGTTGTTTTCTATAGGTAGTGAGCCTTTTTTTTTGGTAGTGAGCCTTTTTATCTTTGGCTGTAATAGTCAAGAAGTGAGCCCATCGATAGTGAAGCTTACCTATTATGAGCATTTTGGCGGTGAGCCTTTGTAAAAATCACATTAATCGATGTTTTATAATTGAAAATTAAGATTCTCTATGGTTTTTCCCTTCTTGGGTTTCGACATAGCTTTTTTTTTCTTTGTGCAAGATGTTGTTATGTTCTTTCATGTTCACATCTGGTAGATCATTATCTAATTGATTTAAGTTCGCTATGGATTAATTAAAGATCAAGAAAATTATTTTATAATAATCGATTCCCCCTCCTCTTAGTTATCCAAACTGTTCAAAAAAAATTATATGCCTTTCCTCTAAACTTATATCTGTTTTTGAGCAAACCTTTCCTCTACGACGGTTCCTCAATAACTTCTTCATGCATCAAAGCTCTTCTCATTACCAATGATTCACCTTTCTCTAGTTTTCTACATGAATTAGGGGATCCAAAATTTTCTTCCTCCACATATGTTCTTCCAATCTGATCAGGTTTCTTTCTGATACTTCCAACAACTTTGCAAGACCAAAACTCTAACACTTCAAACAAATGATTTTTCTCGCAATCTTCCACTATGTTCTTATGAGAGCAGAAAATAAGGTATTGTTGACATAACTTTCATATAAAAACTCCAAAAAATGATATAAAAAATTATTTGGATACCCATTAATCCCTTCTATAACATATTTCAAATTCTAGTATGGTTACTTTGGACCATATCCCTCAAAAACTTGCTGCTACGCTGTCCCAAAGGCCCATTTCTGCAAATTTATCTTAAAGAAAATGGAAATAAAAACTCAAAACTAAATGAAATTCGATGAGACTTGAAGAAAATGAAATTAGACTCTGATGGCTTCCACCTCCAATTGGTCTCAAGTCAAAATATGGAATATCAAATTCGTACCACGCACTGCAACAGACGGGTTGCAAAAAAATCTAAAAGTTGCAGTCACTAATTTGATCATAACTTACATAAAACTCAACAAAAATTAATCAAAATAGTTGCAAATGAAATATAACTCAATCCTCTATCATAAAAAAATATTTTCAAATCATTAAAATTATGTACAAATCCATATCAAGCTTTGAAACACAGAATTAACATTCAGAAATGTAAAAAACAAAGAGATCTTTTACTGATTTCACTTTTAAAATGTAATAACTGATTCTCCCCTCTTGGATTCGACCCCCCAAGGCTTAATTTAAAAATATTACATCAATTTAAAAACTTCCTTTTGAGTTTCCATAACCAAATAACTTCTTTTCGACAATGACCCTTCATATTCCTCATTTTTTGCAATTTTGCAATTTGACAATTCTTGACAATTTTTACAGTATTTGCAATATGACTCCAAAATGACTACATAAATTAAAAAATAGACTCATACATATCAAAAATGGTCTAATTGACCTTATTACATGATTAAAATACCCAAAAAAATCAAATTTTACAAAATGGCCTCATGGAGGCATGAAACTAACTAGGTGCTCCTACACCATACTCCTAGAGAAAAGAAAATTCAAGTCCCATTGAATGTTGGTCTTCTCCTTCTTTCTGCTCTTCCAGTTCTTTTTTATTTTTTACTTCCTATTTTTAACTCTTCCTTGGTCCTTCTTTCTCTTCTTCTTCTTATACCTTCTATCCAACATTCTCTCAGCTTCTAAGTTCCAAAACTCCATTTCTTGTGCATATACCTCAATAGCTTCATCTTTGTCTTTATCCTCATCATTGGAACACAACACTAAAAAATATTCACCATTAGTATAACCTACAGCATACTCTTGAAAACCTCCATATGCCTCATTAGCAAACAAATATGAACATCCTTATCAAGAACTTGATCGTGAATATCAACATCAATGTTATCAACAACTTTGTCATCAACAACTTGACTATCAATATCAAGGTTATCAGTAACATCAACAACCTTCTCAACTTGTTCATTATAAATAATTTCATCAAATACTTGAGTACCAACACCAACCATATCATTAATCTCAACATCAACATGTTCTTAAAAAAACAAAGAGTTTTTTCATCTTCAAACCCAATTGGAATATCACTTTTCTCAACAAACATTACCTCTACCTCATGTTTTGTTTTCCTTTATTATTTTTTGCTTCTTTGAATAATATTTTTTATGGACCATTCAACTTTATTTTTCAAGGTCAAGGGCCAACTTGTGACTCTTTTGAGAAACTATTCTATCATTTTCTTCAAATCTTTGATTTCTTGATCAATCTGCTTTTGCCTCATCTCTTCCTCTTTTCTCTTCTTTTCTTTTTCCTCTTGTCTCTTTTTTTTCCTCTCCTCCTCTACCTACAAAAATATTCTTATCACTTCCATCTTTTATATGGTATCTAATCAAGTCTCTCTTTACTTCAATTCAACTTTTCTCTGTCTTCTCTTGGCAACAACCAAGTTCTTCCTAACTTACACACAACCACAAAACCAAAACCACAAACTAGCACTAGCCTAGAAATTTTACTGAGCTCTGATACCAATTTGGTGCAGAGGTAAGAGGAATCCAAATAACACAAATTCAAATAGCTTTGCAAGACCAAAACTCTAACACTTCAAACAAATGATTTTTCTCATAGTCTTCCACTATGTTCTTATGAGAGCAAAAAAAAAGGTATTTTTGACATAATTTTAAGATAAAAACTCTTAAAAATTATATAAAACTTATTTGGATACTCATTAATACCTTATATAACATATTTCAAATTTAGGTGGGGTTACTTTGGAACATATCCCTCAAAAACTTTCTGCTGCGCTATCCCAAAGGCCCATTTCTGCAAACCAATCTTAAGTAAAATGGAAATAAAAATATCAAAACTAAATTAAATTAAATGAGACTTGAATAAAATGAAATTATACTCTAATGGATTCCACCTCCAATTTGTCTCAAGTCAAAATATGGAATATCAAATTTGTACCACGTGTTGCAACAGGCAGGTTACAAAAAAAATCTAAAAGTTACAGTCACCAATTTGATCATAACATACATAAAACTCAATGAAAATTAACTAAACCAGTTCAAAATGAAAGATAACAATCCTCTATCATAAAAAATAATATTTAGATCATTAAATTCTGTACCAAGATCTGAAACAGAAAATTAACATTTAAAAATGTAAAAAAGAAAGAGGTCTATTATTGATTTCACTTTAAAAATTTAACAACCACTTCTCCCCTCTTGGATTCAACCCCCCAAGGCTTAATTTAAAAATATTACATCAATTTATGAACTTCCCTTTGAGTTTCCATAGCCAAATAACTTATTTTCCACAATGACCCTTCATATTCCTCATTTTTTGCAATTTGACAATTTTTTACAATTTTTACATTATTTGCAATATGACTCTAAAATGAGCACCTAAACCCAAAAAATGGACTCATACATATTAAAAATGGTCCAACTGACCTTATTACATAATTAAAAAACCCAAAAAAAGAAAATTTTACAAAATGGCCTCATGGAGGCATGAAACTAACTAGGTGCTCCTGCACTAGATTACACTCCAAAACTCTACGTCCTTCACCTCCACACTTGAAACAAATTCCTCTGAATGGTATTCTCTCATATCTTTCTAAATCTCTCTAGTATCCATCATTTTGATAAGAATTATTACCTCCTCTATAACTATGGTTAGAAATTTTGTTCTCTTCCTTTGTTGTACGTCTTAACATCCTTTCCTTCACTCCAGTAGGGTTTTACATTTTTTCTTTGCTCCACATAGGGTCTTCTTTCTTCAAAATAGTTTCCATTCTTTTAAAATCTCCCTCTTGTATTTTTTTTTTCTTTGTTCAAACTTCTTGTTCAATTTCTCTTTTACCTTTAATGCAAATTGATATGCTTCTTCAACAAATGTCATCTTGACCAGGGTCAACTCTTCTTGAATTTTTTTTCCCAATCCATTGATGTATCTTGCAATATTTTATTTACTGGATTCACTATGACCGGTCCTGATTATCATCTTGTATAATTCTTTATTATACTCCTTCATAGATTGGTCCCTTTGTCTCAAGTTCTATAATCTCTTCAACAATTCCAGTTCATAGATTGGTATGAATTGATTCTTAAAATTTGTCACCATTCTATCCCACTTGATGATTATTTATTTTCCTCTTCTATTTATATCTAGTTAAGCTTCTCTCCATCATAATGTAGCATGACCTTTCAACTTTGTTTTCAAAAATCTGACTCATTCTAGATCTTCAATTTCTTCATATTTGGAGTATTCTTCCATTTCATTGATCTAATCAATCAATTCCCTAGGATTCAAATTTCTCGGGTATTTTTGAATTTTGACTCTAGGTCACTTGCCAATTTTTGAAATTTATTTCAAAATCTTTATTTGATTTGATTCTTCTTCTTTATCATCTAGAGTATTTAAAATTTGGTTCGCATATTTTTCTTCATCATCACTTTCATCATTCTACCTAGTGTTTAGGCCTCACCTTCAATCTTCTTCAACTACATATAATCAAACTCACATCTTGTGCATCATCTCCAACATTACATCCATTCTTTTAGCAACATTCACCATAGTAGGAATTCTCCTTGGTGCATGTCTCCCCTTGAATTTGGCACAACTACCTCAATTTGGTGATCTGGATACAAGGGTCTCAACTACCTCACAATCGTTGATCGATTGAAAATAAATGTAGTCTACCTCTATTTGGTGGTCTGTTCATCTCAAGGAATGTCTTCAAAAGTTGAATCTTGCTCAAATACCACTTGATGTAGTCATGGTAGGAGGTTCCTAGAAGGAATAGTCTAGATCGTGCATTAATGAGTCAACACAAAAGAAATAACATAGAAAATAGTTATGAAAACATGAATCTTCATTAATGTAGAATTCTTACATGCAACATTGGACATAAGGGTGAATATCCATGGCTCACAAGCCTTTCCTTACAGGATTACAAGATTCCACTAGCCAACAGGCCTTATTACATTCCCCCATAGGGTTACTATAAAAATGTATTGATCTAAATGTAAATCTACTGAATTATCTAACTGATGATCTACAAATAATTACAATGCTTATAAAAATCCTCCTCAGGCCATAAGTTTTAATGATCTATTGAATGCTCAAATATGAATATCGGCCTCAAAATAAGAAGAATTGACTCCAGAAAAAATAAATTATCTTATGAATCTTCAGGATAAGTCCCAATGAACCCAATATTCTTGTATGATGTTCAATTAAGCCTCACACAATCTAGAATAGGTCCAAACTAAGAAATTAGGAATAGGTCGGCCCTCAAATGCTTTGGCTGGTAACACAGTGAATATCTAAGAGTGATAACTTCCGGTAGGAAAATGTAAATGATTTGAAACTTGGATATGTAGTATATGTCAATGTGTAGGTGCTATATCCTACTCCACAAGCTAAGAAATAAAGATGTGGTAAAATATGGAGTGAACTAGTGACACTGTTATTGAATTCAATGCAAGAAAAGAACTAATTTTGGTAGATATAAGATTGCTTTACAACTAAGGATGCTCTTGCATCATGTACTTATGATATGAAAATCTATAATGAAAGAGGGATGCTACATCATGAATATTATCTACTAAATTTTGCACCTTGTTTAGTGTGAGATTCAACAATCCAGTGTAACATGGAAGACCTCTCAAAGTGTGGGCTTTGATAAGTAAAGGTCAACCTTCAGAGAAGGTCGGCTTAATCTTGGTAATATCACCTAAATTACTGAATTTGTAGAGGGAAAGGGAGAAATAATGCATGAAAATGAAAAACTAAACCCTATGGTGATGCACCTAAACACTACTTGGATTTGAAAACAGATTTCATACACTTGCTTTAAGACAGGCATGAATTAATTATGCACAATTCATTGTAGTATATTAATGCATAAATATTACACTAAAAGGTCATAATATAGTTACTTGAAAAATGAAAATAGCTTCACAATCAAAAAATAACATGTATTAAGTAGACACAATTAGTAAACTGCAAAAACCAAACTAGTTGCAAAAAGGAATAAACATGTGAGACAAATTTTTAAGGAAATTTAAATAATCTCTCTAATAACTTGATCAATCACTCATATACACTAAACAACAAGAACAAAAGGACAATAAATTCATTACCAAAAATAATAGAGGTCTCCATTGTATATCATATCCAAGAAGAAACCGAGTTACAAAGATTTCCAAAATCTGACTATGGACTACAAAAATCCACTAAGCTTCAAAAAGAAACAAGTAAGAAATAACTCTCCAAAATAGTAAAATGAGAATATATCCCAACACCCAACCAGATGCACCAAAATAGCTCCTAGAAAATTCATCTCGAATGCCTCAATAAAGCCTAAAATATAGTAACAAAATCTTCTCCAAAAAGGATCCAAAATGTTTGAAAAGGTCTGATTGACCATGTCCAACCATAAAAGCACCCAAAAAAGTTCCAAGTTACTCCTAAAGACTTCAAAAAGAATAAAAAAACTCCTAAAACCCTACCTCATGTTTTCAAATCATAAATAAAAATATATCCCCTTGACTTGGTCTTGCAAACCAATGCCTCTATCTTGCATTAATATAACATTAACAAAGTGATTTATCTATTATCACTTTAATAATTCTTTTACATTTCAAAAAGCCTAAAAATTATGCAAAAATATAACACTTGACTTGACCATATGGGAGTCAATGCAAGAATAATTCATAGAAGACTTAGCATATGACATACAAAGGGTATTATTGAGTTTGCAAAACTCCTAAGGCATCAAAGTAATGGTATACATTAGTTTGTTAAAACCTTTTATAAAAAGATAAAAAAAATTCCTATCTTTAGTCGGCATATATTAGGGCTTTGAAACCCTAATAAAAAAAAAATGCAAAAAAATTCAAAGCATTTCATTTGCACTTCGAGATTTTTGGAGAACTCCTTTCAGCCAACACATGGTTTCTTCCATGGCTTTGCTTTCACTTTCCATGGTGGATTCAATAGTCATAGTGGCTTTCTAAAGTTAAAACCCTACATACTCAAGGAAAAATACAAGGATGAGCTCAGGCTGCCCCCCTGTGAGTACAATTTCTTGAATTTCCTTTCATTTCCTATAGATAATTTAAGCATTTATGTGTATTCCACTTAGCATTTCTATGTAAAATACAGAGACATTTTTGAATTCAATAGTCATAGCCATATATTCTATAGTAGGTACTTTATTTTCTTGGTTCTTGATTACCTATGACCGAGCTTCATCTTGTAGCATTTATAAAAATTTAGGGATATTCCTTGTTTTTAGGTCATGGACATGCTTATTATAAACACTTAGAAACTATGTTCTCCATTTTTTGTTGTTTCCATGTTTAACTTTGAACTTTGTCGATTTGATCTTCTTGAAATAAGAGTCACAGTTAATAGCCAAGTGTAGGTTGTGCATCTAAAATCCGTATTTTATTTCAATTAGTCTTTCTAATAGGTAATTTGGAGGGTTTATATCTCTCTTTTGTGGGCCATGGTTTCATTGTTGTGAACCCCATCATTGTTGTAGACTTCATGGGTTTTTTATTTCTCAAAACATATGGATAGATCTAAAAGCTTTGCTTCTCCTTATGAGATTACTTCATGGAGAACCCTCAATAATGGTGCCCACTGATAACCAATAAACACCTCTACCTTTATCTCCTTTGGCATGTCAAGGCATGAAATTTTTATAGAAAGTTTTCATGAAATTATCTTTGTCTTGGTACTCTCATAAGACTATGCCTAGTCTTCATTTAGTTTTTCCATCTTAAATGACTATCACACATACTAGGAACTCACTGTCATTTTAGTTGTACCGTAGCCACCATGGTCAAAATCTTGGCTTGCTGCGGTATGGTGGTAATTGCCAGCTAGGCCACTGGCGGCTTTACCCCGGCCACCGCGGTTAGCCTCTTGGCTGGCCGCAATAGGGCGGTAATCACCAAACAGAGGGGAAGACCAATACTGCAACCACCATGGTGAGATGAAAACTGCATGCAGTATGGCGATAACCCCTAAACCCTTCACCGTAGTACCGCTAGAACACAAAATATGACCGCCGCGGTATAGCGGTAAATTGCAAAAATGCCAGAATTTCTCCAAGTCATTTAAATAGGAGTTTCAAGCTGGAAGTTGAGACACATTTTCTCAAAAAGCTCCCACTTGGCAAACACTTCCAACTTCCCCATGACTTGAAAAAATTATTGTCTGTCATAGGCCCTAAGGCCCATCGATTTTGTGCACCATCTGAACTTGTCTGTGCTAACCGGCTTTGTCAAACCATTTGTAATATTCTTCAAGGTGTCCACCTTTTCCAAACTGACCTTGCCATCTTCAACCATATCCCTTACAAAATGATATTGCATATCAATGTGCTTGGTCTTGGCATGAAAGGTCAGATTCTATGCCAAACAAATGGCACTCTAACTGTCACAAAAGATTGAAATCTGTCCAGAATTAAATCCAATGTCTGAACACAAATGGTTTAACCAAACAACCTCTTTATAGGCATGAGTTGCAGCCATGTACTCTACCTCTATCATGGATAAAGCAACTACAACTTATCACTTTCTCATCCAACTGATTGCTCCACCATTAAGCATGAAGGTGTATCCAGTGGTGGATCACCTGCTGTTAATGTCCCCTACCTAGTCAGAATGAAAGTACCCAAGGATGTTGAGAGTCTTCTGTGACCCAACCAAATTGTCTTGGTAACACAGTGCATAATCTGAAGTCCCCTTTAAATACCTGAATACTCTCTTCATGACATCCCAATGTGATCTTCCCGGATTTGCCATAAGTCGGCTTAGAACTCCCACTGCTTGGGCAATGTTAGGTCTTGTACAGACCATAGCATACATCAAACTACCAACAACACTTGCATAAGGCACATTGGTCATGTCCTCCATCTCAGTAGTAGACTTTGGATAGTCTTCAACAGACAACTTAGTTCCATGCATGATTGGAACAACAAGTTGCTTGCAGCCATCCATGCTAAACCTCTCCAGAACTATCTTCACATACTTACTCTGACTGACCCAAAGCTTTCTGCTTTTTCTATCCCTGGTAATCTCCATTCCAAGAATGTACCTAGCTACACCAAGATATTTCATCTCAAACTTTGCAGACAACTGAGATTTAAGATCAGAAATTAGAGTCTTGCTATTTCTAGTAAATAACATATCATCCACATACAGGGTGATAACAAGCACATGATCATTTTCAGATTTATAATAAATGCAATGATCAAATTTTGATCTCACAAATCCAATTGACAATACAAACATGTGAAATTTCTAGTACCACATTCTAGGAGAATGTTAAAAATTTTAGAGAGATATATTTAATTTGCAAACCAGATTTTGTTTACCTCTTTCAACAAAATGCTCAGGCTGGGACATGTATATTTCTTCTTCCACCTCACCATGGAGAAACACTGTCTTCACAGCCATCCACTCAATTTCAAAATCATACACAGCTACTAAAGACAATAGAAATATAATGGATGTCAACTTTGTTACAGGGGAAAAAATATCTCCATAATCTATTCCCTCAATTTGAGAAAAGCCCTTTGCAGCCAGTCGTGCCTTATACTGCTCAACACTACCATCAAGACCTGTCTTCTTTTTAAATATCCACTTATAGCCAACAAGCTTTCGCCCTTTAGGCAGTAGTACCAAATTATAGGTGTCATTATTTTTCAAAGAATCCATTTCTTCATTCATGGCTTCCAGCCAGGACTTTGAGTTAGCCATGTTGAATGCTTCTTTTATAGTCCTAGGCTCATCAGTGCTGGTAATTAAAGCATAGGCACAATTTGAATCTAACATAGAGAAACCATACCTATCAGGTTGCCTTATTTCTCATGTAGATCTTCTTACAGGCTAAGGTTGTTCTTCATCATCAAAACTTCCACTAGAGCTGCTTGAGCTCTCCTCAGTCTCAAGTACACCATGCAACTCTTCCCTTTCTAGATTTTGGGGAATTTCAACTGCACCCTTCTTCTTGTCACTCTGGTTTGTCCCAAGCTATTGATCACTAATTGAAGGTTTTAGCTCATGAAATAGCACGCTTCTGTTGTACACAACCTTCTCACTATTATGGTTCCAAAGATTGTATTGTTTCACACCAACTCCATAGCCGATGAGAATACATTTTACAGCCTTGTTATTGAGTTTAGATCTCTTTCATTTGGCACATAAACATATGCCTCACAGCCAAACACATGGACATGTCTTAGAGAGGGCTTGTTTCCAGACCATGCTTCCAAAGGTTTCTTGTCAACAAGAGCTGAACAAGGAGATCTATTTAATAGATAACATGTTGTAGCCACAACCTCAGCCCAAAAATTTTGTTCTAGACCAACACCACTCAACATACTCTTTGCCTTTTCCATTAGAGTCTTGTTCAACCTTTCAGCAACTCCATTTTGTTGTGGAGTGTAAGGCGTTGTCTTATGCCTTTTAATACCATGATCAGTGCAATACCTTTCAAAATATGTAGAACAAAATTCACCACCATTGTTTGTGTTCAAACACTTAATTTTCCTTCCAGTCTATTTCCTAACCAAGGATTTAAATTCTTTAAACTCACTAAACACTTCTGATTTACTTTTAATGAAGTATACAAATGCCCTTCTCAAACAGTCATCAATAAAAGAGACATAATATCTAGACTTAGATAACAAAGGAACCTTAACTAGACCAAACACATCAGAATGAACATAATCCAGTATACCAAAAGATTTGTGAGGACTAGAATAAAAAGAAACACGGTGTTGTTTCCCATAGATGCAATGTTCGCAAAAATCGAACTGAAGGTTACAATCATCAAGCTCTTCTACAAGATTTTTATTCTTCAAAGTTTTAAAACCTTTCTCACCAATGTGACCAAGTCTATTATGTCATAGCATAGTCTTCTCGGCTGGAAGTCTTACCTCCATTGCATTTGCAGCCAAAGAAGAGTCTTCATCTTTCTCTACAGGTGTAGCATTACATGACTTTATAGAGGCACTATTACAAAGAACAGGATGTGCATCCAACTCATACAGAATGCTAGTTCAAACACCCTTAGCTAGCACCATTGCACCTCTAGCCATTTTACACCCCTTACTTGAAAAAGAAACTTCTACACTAGCATCATTTAACTTACTTACATAAAGAAGATTTCGAGCCAGACTTGGTATGTGAAGTACGCCAGCAATACCTTTGACTCTCCCATTAGGAAACTAAATTATGACTCTTCCTCTGCCAACTATCTCCAACGTTGAATCACTTTTCAAGTATACCTTTCCACCATCATACTTCTCATATTCAGAGAACCATTCTCTATTGGACGTCATGTGAAAAGAAGCACCCGAGTCAACTAACCAAACATCATCTGATGCCTGAGTTGTCAAAACTGCTGCAATGAAGGCGTCTACATCACTTTGAGAAGATTCATTGTCAGAAGCATTCTTCTTCTTCTTCTCCTTGTAGTCCTTCCTGATATGACCAAGTTGCCCACAGTTTCAGCATCTCACCTTGACCTTTTTACCAGGAGACTTTGATCTCCCTGCAGATTTGGATTTCGACTTCTTGTCTTTCTTCTTTCCCATCTCCTTTGGTCTACCTCGAACAACAAGAGCCTCTTTGGCCATCTCTGAAGACTTCCTCCACATCTCTTCAGATAGCAGTGAGGAAACCACATCTTCCATCTTGAAAGTAGCCGTAGTGCTCCCAATGGCCATCACAAGATGGTTCCAACTGTCAGGTAATGAACACAACAAGAGAATGCAATGATCCTCCTCCTCAATATTTACACCTACAGAAGCCAACTGAGTAACACTCATGTTAAACAAGTTCAAATGGTCTAAAGTTGATGCACCTTCTTCCATCTTCAAGGAGTACAAATTCTTCCTCAGGAATAAATTATTTACCAGAGACTTTCCCTGATAAATATCACCAAGCTTCTTCCATAATGAAGCTGCAAACTACTCCTCATGGATATTTAGGAGAACAAAATCTGCTAAACTTAGTCTTATCAAACCCTCTTGCTTTTCTATCAACAAGATCCCAAGCTTCTTACATTGTACTTTGTGGCTTAGTTCCAAACACTACAATCTAGAGGTCTCTATCCACAAGCAAGTCTTCTATCTTGAGTTTCCATAGCTCAAAGTTACTGCCATTGAATCTTTCAATGTCTATTCTACCAGATGTACTCGCCATCTCAAATAGAAACAAGTTTTAACAATGCAAGACTCCCACTGAAACAATATTAGCACAAAAAACTAATCTTTCCTACAAGGATAACATAATTGGCCAAGCTCTGATACCACTTGAAGGGAAAACAGGCATGGATCTAGAGACCCAACAGTGTGCAATACATTCCCTTAACACTAATACAATAGAGGAGAAAACCATAAACCAGCCTCAATAGCTTTCTAAAACTACTTAAGATGAGTACAAGCATGTAAAATAAATATTACACAAAATTGAGCATTCATAGTTGACACCAGATATATGCAAACCTTTTCAAGTAAAAAATCCACCACACAAAGTCCAGACAATTTATATCATAGTAAAAAAATAGTTACAAACAAAATTATAGTCCTCTCTGATCAGCTCACAGCAGTCACACTTGAATATCTCACTATTATAATGTTTTCTCTCAAAACATACATTTGAATTCTGTCAACCAAGAGCCAACTAACAGGTACAATCATGTCTGATCCAATCACACCAAAGATCTTCCCATACCATTCTTCCTTCATCGAGCCACCTAGGCATTGATTCCATTACCCAAATTGGGTCCTGTTCGCCACCCTAAATCAACCTGCAATTACTGCTGCGACAAATTTGGCCTCTAGCCAATTAACATTTTGACACTGAGCCACGTGTCTGCAAATCATTTGTTGACCGCTTATGACACCAAGTCCAACTCGGTCAAACTAGTCACCAAGCTCATCTGAGCTCCCCACAGGCCTTATCATGCTACTGCAGACCCCACTCAACTAGCTCATAGTATGGCGGTAAGCGGTCTGAGTCCATCTGAGCTATATCGCTCAAGGTTACTGTGCTACTACAGTCAGCCCCAAGGCACACTGTGGTAAATTGGTAATCGCCAGTTAGGCCACTGGCGGCTTTACCGCGGCCACTGCGGTTAGCCTCTTGGCTGGCCACAGTAGGGCAGTAACCACCAGCCAGGCCACTGGTGGCTTTACCGTGGCAACCGCAGTCAGCCTCATGGGTGGCCTTAGTATGGCGGTAACCGCCAGCTAGGCCACTGGCGGCTTTACCGCAGCCACCACGGTCAGCCTCTTAGCTGACCGCAGTTTGGTGGTAACCACCAACTAGGCCGCTGGTGGCTTTACCCTTGCCACCGCGGTCAGCCTCTTAGCTAGCCATGGTATGGTGGTAACCACCAGCTAGGCCGCTGGCGGCTTTACCACGACCACTATGATCAGCCTCTTGGCTGGCCACTGTAGGTCAGTAACCACCAGACAGAGGGGAAGACCGATACTGTGGCCACCATGGTGAGACAAAAATTACTCGAGGTATGGTGGTAACCACCAAACCCTTCACTGTGGTACCACCAAAACACAAAAGATGACTGTCGTAGTATGGCGGTAAATTGCAAAAACACTAGAATTTCACCAAGTCATTAAAATAGGAGTTTCAAGCTGGAAGTTGAGGCACATTTTCTCAACAAAGTTTACTTGACCTTACAAGTTTAAAGTATTGGAAAAAATCATGAATTTCTCATTACAATAGCCACAAAAATTTGATTCATCAAACCTTGGATATTGTGCTTGAAACCTTGAACTCATCCACAAGGACTGTCACTATTTTCATAGCATGATGACTGCCAATCTGAAAGTCGCTATTCTCTTGAAACTTATTCATGACTATATTCTTGATTATGAGGGAAAATTAATTTGCTATCATACATTACATCAAAATTGTGAATGTGAACATATTTGCACCTTACATTAATTTATTAAGCCATCACTTCTCACATTGAATGTGAATGTGATTTAGCACTGAAGCTACTGCCCTTTTTCATCATAGACTAAATTTAATACACTTGAAAAATTCAATCATTATCATCATCAATGACTATCTCTTCCTCTTTACTGTTATGTTTCATTAGCTTCTCCACCATAAGAGAAGTGAGCAGTGACTATAATGTTATGCTTTTGAAAAACTTCACTAGACTTTGGTTCAATTAGACTGCCACCGTAACTTTGTATGATCATGTTGTCTAATATCAGAATATTCTCAATGTTGATTGTAAGGAGACATATCCTCCATCATGTAGCATCACTTCTCGTGAAAAATTACCTTGAATTGAGTATTGTAACATTGATTTGTGCTATATGTTTGTCTTTTATTAAGAATTGACTATGATGGTTGTCTTCTTCAATGTGTAAACTTATTAAAGAACATTGATGGCTATCTTTCCCAAGGAAAAACCATTCCATATAACATTTTGATGGATTTTATTTTATACCCATACATTGTTGTTTGGAACAACATGTTGATAAGATAGCCCAGATCATATATATACTACAACATTGATCATCATGTAATTCATGGCAACTTTTTGATTACATTTGATGATTCATGTTATGCTTTCATTGAATAGTACCTCATTGCATTTCTTTAATCTTTTTTGATGTAAAACATTGAATCTGTCCTTTATTCTTTCCTCAAGCAAGCATGTAACCCTTTTGACATTGATAAATAACTCATAACCATAACTGATATGTGCTTATTTGAGTAAGTTAAAAAGAGATGAACTCTTCAATGTATCCTCAAAACATAACAAAGCACATTGGGCTCAACCCTTGTGGGAGCCACATTTACCCCACATGCTGAAAATTTGATAAAATAAAACAAAAATACAAATGCACCTATATCTACACATGAAGAAAACATGTTAGAAAATAAAATGCATGTTTTAGGTATATATGATGACTTGATGGTTCTCCTAGATACCTAAAGTATGCACTTCTTGTTCAAAGTATATGAAGATCTATCTATATATGCATAGGTGTTTGTACATGTAAGACTGGAGAATTTTCATTGCTCTAACATCATTTCTCACTCAAATGCATACACTAGGACAGAAGAGAAACCAAGGAGGACACATGGTAGCTCAAGATAGAAAGAGAAACAAGGCAACTTAGACTGAACCAGTCATTCAGGCAATGACCCATCTTTCTCCTTATTTGTACATTTTATTTTATTTACCTATCCATGTATATACTTTTCTTTGTTTACATTGAACAGGTTTTTTTATATTGGATAAGTTAATGTCATGGCTTGTGTGAGACCATTTCCATTATCACATTCAATAAATATTACTTCTCAAAAATATTTGTACAAGCTTTCTTATTTTTTGTATGTATATGTGTGAATACAATCTGCAATTTGATAATGTAATCTTTCTGAATTTTTTTATGCACTAGAATGTAATATAGAAAATATTAAAAAATCTACCTTTTCTTAGTTTAAAAACAAAAAAATCTACCTGATTGAGCCTATGAGTGAAAATATTGTAACATTTTTGGTGACCTTTGTAGAGTGTTTTCTTGCTAAACACTATTGACCAGCTACCTAGACCTATCCTTGGGCATAGAGTCACTCAAAAACTAGGCTCAAAAACTTAGGAAAATAGATTCAAAGCTTTTGTAACTCAATTTGATAGAATGAATGACACCCTGGCACAATTGAAAAAAAAATAATAGAAAGGGAACTACCTAACTCTACTGAGACAACAGTTAGGGAATTGAAAACTAAAACATTAAACCTATGCTAAAATAAACTAGCTAGCAAAGAAGTTGGTCAAACAAAACCACTAACTATCTTTACAAAATATCAATCTTTCCTAATCAGCAACTGATGCATTACACAATTATATATTGCTGAAAGAGCATGAAACATATGGAGATATTCAATAAATTGTTGCAATGTTTCATGAAATGTGCAAATATTCTCACTTACACTTTGATTGTGATCATGCTTAATGCTTTGCTAGACTGGATAAATGAGCTAAATTCGATCATTTTTAGATATAACTCTAAATTTAGCTTTTTCTTGAATTTCACCCTCATGCCTGGGTGCAAGCATGATCTCTGGTACTCCAATGGCCTCCATCCTGGCTAAATTTTTTATAGGATAACCCCTTGAATGAAAAAACTTTGAACTACCATTGCTCGTTACTTCTCTTTCTTCCTGCTTACAATGGTTGTTCTACTTCATAGCCAATTTTAGAAGACAATCAAAATGATTAGAAAAAATATTATTACCTTCATCTTGCAAAATAAGTTGCTATGTTGATTCTTCCTCCATGATCAATGAACAATTTTCTTCCACCAGGGTAGCTAATAACTCATCAAATACATCAACTTCTAGAAAGCTCTTGATGAAAGCTAGTACAAGATCAAGGTCCTCACTATCATCCAAGGAATTACACTCTAACTAAGTCTTGTATTTTTCAATGAAGGAAGGCAAAAACTCAAAAAATGAAGAAGTATCTTGCGACAAACCTTCATTTGATAAATCAGCTTCAAACTCTATTACATAGTAGAAAGGGAGCTCCTACAACTAGCCAATGCCTTGCATATCAAGTTCATGAGAAACCTCTTGATCTGAGAGAATGAACTCCTATCTCTGAAGACTATGTTCCTCTTGTGTTTTCATCATTTGTTCAATTTTATGAACCTGTTGTTCCCGTTCATCATGATTATCAACTACTTCTAACTAGTCTACCTCTTTGTCATCCAATGTTAAATAAAATTGTTCAATAATATCTATGCATACCTCCTTGTAAAGCTCAAGATTAGTATCTTCATTCATAACATGATCGAAAACATCAAAGCTCATATCCTGGAAGAAAGTATCAGGTTCATTATTTTATTCTTCTTCAATGTCCAAGGCTCCATTGTCTTGTTGATTATCATCAATCAGAAACTCTCTAATGTCTTCCTGCTACTCAATCCTTTGTTTTTATTTCTTTCTATATTCCTCCATAGATAAATGCAAAAATTTAATATTTTTAGTCTCCTTTAAGTTGAGTGAGTTGTGTTGGTCAAAGGTTTTCCCTTCTTTTGCTTCCTGGATGCTAGAGCATGGTTTTGTTTGCATAATAGGTGAATAAACCTCACAAGGTGGCATAGATGATCCTTTCCAAATTGGAATCTTGAGGGTAGAAGGCTCATTGATAGGCTCACTAAAGGGCTCAAAAGTTTTATCTTGTTTAAAACAAGGAAACCTATATTTGGAAACCTCCTCCTTCATTAGACAATTCAACATTATAGGAAGAGGTGAACTAAAACTAGTAATGGAAAGGGTTGCTTGAGTTTGATAACTTTTTGCTTGATAATTTGAGTAAGCTTGACTATTTTTCACTTGAGTAGACAAAAACCTTATTTTCTCCTCCCTAGCAGCTATCTCCCCTTGAAGACCTTCTTCAAATTGAAATCCCAACTCCTATTGCTATGAAATAATATTTTTCTCCTTCTTGACATCGACCAACATGCCATACATGTATTAGAATACCTTACCGACATCATTAATCTGTATATGTCCAAATCTTTGTCTCAAAGCCCACAACACATGCTCAAACTGTTGGATCAAGTCCAATACAGTTTGGTAAGGATGCTCTTGAGGCTAATTATGAAAATAGTCATTCTAGTTAGAATCAAAAACCTCGTCCTAGGATTGATTTTAATCATATACTAGTTGATAATGAGATTGAGAAGGGATGGGAGGGTGGAAACCATGATAGGAATACTAGTAATGTGTTGTTAGAGGATCATTGGAAATAAATACAGCAAGTTGTTCAATGTGATATGGCTGATAAGAGGGAATAGATGTAGGATTTTCATGGAATGGAGGATGAAAATCCATGTTTCCATGAAATGAAGACATGCTACTTTCATTCAAATTAGATTTAGTTCAAAAAATTGAAATAGATCAGCACTTAAAGTACTAAAACTTGAAAAAATTTCACTTAGAGTCACCAGGTATGTAACTGAACTTGCCTCTAAAAGGTTGAAACTATTTTTGTACACACCAAACAACAGTAACATAAACACAAGAGAGACTAAAAATTAGTTCTTTGTCCCACCGGGCGTGCCAATAATGTTATCTACTAGATTTTACACCCTATTGAATGTGGAATTCAACAATCCAGTATAGCATGAGAAGACCTCCCAAAGTGTGGGCTTTGATAAGTAGAGGTCAACCTCCAGAGAAGGTCGAAATCCTCTTGGTAATATCACCTAAATTACTGAATTTACAAAGGGAAAGGGAGAAAGAATGCATGAAAATGAAAAGCTAAAACCTATGGTGATGCACTGAAACATTACTTGGATTTGAAAATAGATTCCATACACTTTCTTTAAAACTGACATGAATTAATTATGCATAATTCGTTGCAGTATACTAATGCATAAATATTTCACCAAAATCTCATAATACAGTTACTTGCAAAAGGAAAATATCTTCACAATCAACAAATAACATGTATTAAGTAGACACAATCAATAACCTCCATGAACCAAACTAGATGCAAAAAGGTATAAACATGTGAGACAAAGTTGTAAGGAAATTTGAACAGTCTCTGTAATAACTTGATCAATCACTCATATACACTAAACAACAAGAATGAAAAGACAAGAAATTCATCACCAGAAATAATAGAGGTCTCCACTATATATCATATCAAAAAAAAAATTGAGTTACAAAGATTGCCAAAATCTGAATATGGACTCTAGAAAGGCACTAAGCTGAAAAGAAACAAGTAAGAACTAACTCTCCAAAGCAATAAAATGAGAATATATCCCAACACCCAACCAGATCCACCAAAATAGCTCCTAGTAACTTCATCTCGGATGCCTCAATAAATCCTAAAATATAGTAACAAAATCTTCTCCAAAAAGGCTCCAAAATGTTTGAAAAGGTCAACTTGACCATTTCCAACCATAAAAATGCCCAAAAAAGTTCCTAAAGACTTCAAAAAGAATAAACAACCTCCTAAAACCATACCTCATGTTTGTAAATCATAAATTAAAACATATCCCCTTGACTTGGTCTTGAAAACCAATGCCTCTATCTTGCATTAATATAACATTAACAAAGTGATTCATCTGTTATCACTTTAATCATTCTTTTACGTTTCAAAAAGACTAAAAATTATGCAAAAATATAACACTTGACTTGACCATATGGGAGTCAATGCAAGAATAAGTCATAGAAGACTTAACATATGGCATACAAAGGGTATTATTGAGTTTACAAGACTCCTAAGGCGTCAAATTCATGGTATACATTAGTTTGTTGCAACCTTTTGTAAAAAGATAAACAAAATGCCTATCTTTAGTCAACATATATTAGGGCTTTGAAACCCTAATAAGAAAACAAATGCAAAAAAATTCAAATCATTTCATTTGCACTTCCAGCTTTTTGGAGAACTCCTTTCAGTCTCCATAGGGTTTCTTCCATGGCTTCTCTTGCACTTTCCATGGCGGATTCAATAGTCAAAGTGGCTTTCTAAAGTGAAAAACCTACATACTCGAGGAAAAATACAAGGATGAGCTCGGGCTAACCCCTTGTGAGTACAATTTCTTGAATTTTCTTTCATTTCTTGTAGAAAATTTAAGCATTTATGTGTACTCCACTTAGCATTTCTATGAAAAATACAAAAATTTTTGAATTCAATGGTTGTAGCCATATATTCTATAGTAGGTACTTTATTTGTTTGGTTCTTGTCTACCTATTACCAAGCTTCATCCTATAGAATTGATAAAAATGTAGGGATATTCCTTGTGTTTAGGTCATGGTCATGCTTATTATAAATACTCAGAGACTTTGTTCTCCATTTTTTGTTGTTTCCATGTTTAACCTTGAACTTTTACAATTTGGTCTTCTTGGAAGAAGAATCATGGTTAATAGCCAAGTGCAGGTCGTGCATCTAAAATCTATATTTTATTTGAAATAGTCTTTCTAAAAGCTATTTTGGAGGGTTTATATATCTCTTTTGTGGGCCATGGTTTCATTGTTCTAAACCCCATCATTACTATAGACTTCATGGGTTTGTCATTTCTCAAAACCTATGGGTAGATCTAAAAGCTTTGCTACTCCTTGTGAGATTACTTATTCATTTAGCCATGACCACTGCTTCATAGTTAAGATTCCTACAGTCTCAATGAATTAAAACATAGGTTTGTAGGGTTCTAATTCCTTGCATTTCTAAGTGTCATCTTGATCCTTGCAGCTATCACTATACCTTTCAATGTTATGCAAAAACCATGCTTGACTATCTCTAAAGGGATTTTCATATGTATAATTTGTCATTTTTCATATGTTGAAAATACTCTCATGGAGAACCTTCAACAATGTTTCCCACTGATAACCAATAAAAACTTATACCTTCATCTCTTTTAGCATGTCAAGGCATGAAATATTTATAGAAAGGTTTCATAAAATGCTCTTTGTCTTGGTACTCTCATAAGACTATGCCTAGTCTTCATTTAGTTTTTCCATCATAAATGACTATCACACATATTGGGAGCTCACTCTCATTTTAGTTGCTCTCAATATCTATAAATAACATCATTTTTTCTCTCATATGAAACCTTCAAGTGATGACTGTAGCTTTCCTGATCAAGATTCTACTCACATTTTGGACATCACTACCCCTTATGTTGACTCTACTTATGTTCAATTTATTTTATGAAGGTTACTTGACCTTCCAAGTTTAAAGTACTAGAAAAACTGATGAACTGCTCATTACAATAGCCACAAAAAATTGATTAATCAAACCTTGGAGGTTGTTCTTGAAACCTTGAACTTGTCCACAAGGACTGTCACTATTTGCATAGCATGATGACTACCAGTCTGAAAGTCTCTATTCTCTTGAAACTTATTCATGACTATATTCTTGATTATCAGAGACAATTCATTTGCTATCATACATTACATCAAAATTGTGAATGTGAACATATTTTACTTTACATTAATTGCTTAAGTCGTCATTTCTCACATTGAATGTGAATGTGCTTTAGCATCGAAGATATCGCAATTTTTCATGATAGACTGAATTTTATACACTTAAAAAATTCAATCATTATCATCATCGATGACTATCTCTTCCTCTAAACTGTCATATTTTAATTGGCTTCTCCACCATCAGAGAAGTGAGCAGTGACTGTAATGTTATGCTTTTGAATAACTTCACTAGGCTCTAGCTTTCAATTAGATTGCCACTGTACCTTTTGTATGATCAGGTTGTCTAATATCGAAACATTTTCAATGTTGATTGTAAGGAGACAAATCCTCCATCATGTAGCAGCACTTCTCAGGAAAACTTACCTTGACTTGAGTGTTATAACACTACTTTATGCTTTATGGTTGTATTATATTAAGACTTTACTTTGATGGTTGTCTTCTTCCGTTTGTAAAATTATGAAAGAACAATGATGGCTATTTGTCCCAAGGAAAAACCATTCCTTAGAAAATTTCAATGCATTTTCTTTTCAACCTATACATTTTTGTTTGGAACAACATGTTGATAAGATAGCCCAAATCATATATATATTGTAACATTGATCATCATGTAATTCATGAAAACTTATTATTACATTTTTTGACTCATGTTGTGCTTTCATTGAATAGTAGCTCACTTAATTTCTTTAATTTGTTTTGATGTTAAACATTGAATCCATCCTTTATGATTTCCTTGAGCAAGCATGTATCCCTTATGCCAGTGATAAATAACTCATAACCATAACTGATATGTTCTTATTTGAGTAATTCAAAAAGAGATGAACTCTTCAATGTCTCCTCAAAACATAACAAAGCATGCTAGGATCAACCCTTGTGGGAGACACATTTACCCCACATGCTAAAAATTTGATAAAACAAAACAAAAATACAAACACACCTATATCTGCACATGAAGAAAACATGTTAGAAAATAAAATGCATGTTTTACGTATGTATGATTACTTGGTGGTTCTCTTGGATAATTAAAGTAATAACTTCTTGTTCAAAGTATATGAATATCTGTCTATATATGCATAGGTTTTTGTACATGTAAGACTTGAGACTTTTCATTTCTTAGAGCTTTTCATTGCTCTAACACCATTGCTCACTCAAATGCAGGAACTAGAGTAGTACATGAACCAAGGAGGACACAAGGCAGCTCGAGATAGAAATGAAAACAAGGAAACTCAGATTGAACCAGTCATTCAGGCAATGACTGGTCTTTCTCCTTATTTTTACATTTTATTTTATTTACCTATCCATGTATATACTTTTCTTTGTTTATATTGAATAGGTTTTTTATATTGGATAAGTTAATCTCATGGCTTGTGTGAGACCATGTACATTATCACATTCAATAAAGATTAACTCTTGAAAAGATTTGTACAATTTTTCTTCTTTTTTGTATGCATCTGTATGAATGCAATCTACAATCTGATAATGTAATCTTTCTGAATTTATTTATGCACTTGAATGTAATATAGGAAAGATTAAAAAATGTACCTTTTCTCGGTTTAAAAACAACAAGCTCTACCTGATTGAGCCTATGAGTGAAAATATGGTAACAATGATTTACATCCTCCTGAAGCTAAGAATACAATAAATAAATTGTCAATGATCTAATGTTATTGCATGTGTTAGCCATTTCCTAGGTCGTATCTTTCCTTGTCCCTATCAATTCTTACAATTATCATTTTGATTATGGTAATAAAAAAAATATAACATGCATGTGGATTGATCATGGGCCTAATGAGTTGCCTTAGTTGTTAATTTTCCTTGATTATATTATTGAATTTGAAAATTTCAATATGGGAGCATATTTTTTTTAAAAACAACAATATATTTGCAAGATTTAGGACTATAATTACCACCCTATTACTTATGCATGCATTAAAAAACTCTATAGGTGTAGGTGTCATTTTAATTTTCCTGAGAATAATCTATCTAAGCAGTCTTCTATATGTAGCCGAGTTTGAATAAGGTAACTTTTTCTTCTCATTTTGTTTTGTCAGTTTTTTAGCTTAGGTTTGTGTTTTCTCACTTTTACTGTTTGGTCTAGGGGTTTTCTTATTTTCTTCTGGGTGTTTTATAGGTTCAACAATAATTTAATTATCTAGAAATTTTTTGAGTATTTCTTTGGGAAAATTTAATCATGTCTCTGTGAATAGCTAGTGAGAGTCTCTTGCTAGTGTCACATGATTTGGATATTTGATATAGGAGGATGGGTCAAAGGTTCGATCTCACTTTAGATATCCTTAAACATTACATTTTCACATATATTTTAGAAAATCCAATGCCACTATGGGTTTCTTTGCGAGGTCATGTTAAGTGAAAAATCTTAAATTTCTACTTTTATGTTGTTGGTTGTTTTTACTATTACCAGGTTGATCTTCTAATCTACCTATGCAATTTCCAATCCCAATCAAGGTAAGCTCGAAGGATTTGAACCAAATGAAGAGGATTTTAATGACCTCCTACACTTTGGGCTTTGTAAGATGTGGGAGGGTGATCCCTTAATGTGTTTACAACCTCTGCACCATTATCATAAAAAACATTAACAACAACAAATAATATCACTTAATAGCTCAACACAATAGGATAATACTGAATAGAATTTTTTTTCATCAATAATATCAACTATTTAGAGCATGAGATAACTAAAAAAAAACTTCACAATAAAAGATAGTCATTGATTTGCAATTTGTACCAAGCTCTAGGTAAAGACAAACAAATATTGAACCTCACAAATAAGTACAACTTAGATGAGTGCGATATATCCATTGGAGGAATCAGATTCATAAGCAGTTAAGGGCTCATGACAAATTTAACAAATATTATATAAGATCCTCGATAACATTGCCTTGTAATCTCATCAATATTTATTCTAACCCAATACTACTTATCAGATCCTTATACAAAACATATCAACCTACAATCCCATTTAATCATTTTAATTAATTCCTTGAATTAAAGCTAAAACAAGAATTGTACAAACCACAACAATGAGATGAACAAAAGAATCCTTGATCATTTTATTCAAAATTCAGATATGCTTGTACAATGGAGAGACATGAGCTTGAATTAATAGATTCAATTCAAATTCCAATAATGTCATAAAACATTAAATCTCCATGAGTTCAAAACCAACAACAAAATGACTCAAAACCTAAATTGCATTCTCTCTAAAAAACTACCAGAGTTTACAATTTGCTTTGCAACTTCACCTAGACTCGACCCCACAAAATCTAACTTGCTAACTCATATTTCTATCCTTGAAATCCTTCTTATAGAGAATGAGGGAGAAAACAAGGATCAAGCCAAAGAGTACACATGTCACTAACCACTTGGACCACCTTATGATATTTAAAAATCTGTTACAACAACAAGCTCCTCAGAGAATCTTCTTGTTCATCTTTCCCATTGAGAAAGGTTGATGCAGCAACAAAACTTCAAGAATTTTATGCCTAATATTGTCACCAAAAATAAAACTCGAATATGTTATAACTGCAATAGCTGATTTGTTAACCATTAGCAACCTACTCTGTTTCATTCCTCCTCAGTTAAATATACATTTACCCACTGCTAGTAATCTTCATCAGTTGGCCAATTAAAACTAACTATCTCATTTACCTTGACATTATATGGCATATACTTGACTACCACTTAATTTCCTTCTCTTTCAAATGACTCCAAGAATGAGCTAGTGCTGATAATTTTGTTCATACAGCTCACCAATAAATCAAAATATGAGTCATAACAAATTATTCTAATTTGAGCATTGATGACCTCATTTTCCCGATCCTGCCACTATTGAAGTGACTTGATATTTCCCTGCTCATCAATTATGTCAGGTAACAATGTGTCACTCCAATCATCAAAATTATTTACCAATTCTCTGATCTTCCTACTCAAACCATCTAGCAAGGCCCGAAAACCTTGTAATGACTTCACTAACATTTGAGTAGGCCTTAATGATTGGGGCCTATTATTTATATCAAACCTTGAGGCCCTATATATTATGTCTAAGTCATTGGCCCTAGGGATCCATTTTTCAATTAGTGGTATTACTACCTCCTAATCCCTATCAATTTTCATTATTGCATCTAATAATAAAGAATACGAAGAATACATAGATGTCAACCTATCATCAAACTTCTCATTTAAATGCCTCAATATAGCATTTAAAAATCACCCTTTGCTTTAAAAGTACTCCCTCCTCACTTACCTTCAAGGATGCCTGTAAATCTACAATTTTGTGCATTAGCTACTTCTTTGTTGGGTCAAAAGAGCATTCTAATTGTTCCTCTATTGGTTCCAAAGTAGGGCTGAGGGAAGAAGCTTGGTTGGGAGACCTTGGTGTAGAGACAATGGGGCAAGTAGGAGGCACTGACCTAGATGTCGAGGGCAACAATCTAATCCCTGGGGCACTTGATGTTTCTCCAATTTTCTTGTATCTCAACCTATTCACCTTAGTTTTCAGCTCAACATTCCTTTGCCAAACCTTGCTATATTCTCCAATTATGATATTGTACTTCTCCATTAGGCTTCTTTTTTTGGCCTCCTCTCTTTTAGAAGTCTTCTAGGAAAATTTATCCACATTCAAAGTCAAATTAGTGGCCTTTGTGGTTGAGGTCTCTAAAGCTCTCTTTATTATTAACCCCCCTCTTAGGTTTGGCTTAATATCAATAAAATTAGTCTTTCACCCTTGAGGGGACAAATCCCAAATTTCCAAGGTCTCGTATTCTTCACTAAAGGTAGAATCCTACAATGCTTCCTTAACCTCTTCTTTAGAATCTTGCAGGGGATGCTTGGACTTCATAATAGCATTAAAATCTACAACATCTACAATTTCCCACTCAAGAAGAATCAAGACACCAACTTGATTTACTAGTTTTCTCCCCTCCTCAAGAGTGATGCTCTTAAATTCATTCATTAATTCATCTTTTACTTCATCATCATTCTCCTGGTTTGACCTATTAGGCCTCAATTCTCTTCTCTTTTTTTGTGTTTTTCCTGATACTCTTCCAATTTAATTCTCCATACTAATTGCAAGAAGATTGGAGTTTGTACAAAGGAATCATCATCTAAGAACTCCTTACAGGCCTCCATCCTTTCATCTTGCACACATTTTCCTCTCATA
Organism: Sequoiadendron giganteum; assembly: GCA_007115665.2. NCBI lineage: Eukaryota > Viridiplantae > Streptophyta > Pinopsida > Cupressales > Cupressaceae > Sequoiadendron > Sequoiadendron giganteum. The sequence goes on from CM021102.1 coordinate 631,432,484, forward strand.
TCCAGATCAGATGAACCAATTCAGTTGGTTTGGGAGGAGAAGGCATACCCATCTGCATATTTTGGTCAGTCACAAAAACCTCACCCACCAAGTCCTCTTGTGATTGCTCAATATTTCGCCTCTTAGGGCTTGGCTCTGATGGTGGTGGTGAGGGATTATTTTTAGGTGATGATTCTAAATCAATTATGTTAACTGCCCTAGGTGTTTTGAGCCTTGGACCTGGTTGTGCAAGCAATTTCATTATTTGTTTTCCTTTTCTATCTTCTTCTTCCTCATCACTGCTATCATTTATTTTCATTTTGTAAATAGGCCAATTCTCTTAAGGTTGGTAGGCTACCCTCTCTTCAAGTGGCCTCACTTCTTGCTCCTATATTCCCTCATTCAAATCTAGGTTTATCTTCTTGGCCATCAAGATGCCCATGCTTTATTTGAAGTTGTCCATCAAAAATTCAATTTTCTTATGATACGGACTAACCTCCATCAATGGATCATACTTTGGATCCATTTTGTGCACAATGGACAATAGATTTTTATAGGCTATCCATTTCTCCTTGTTCAATTCCTGCTTACTTAGGTCAAATTCATTTCTAATCAAGTCCCTGGGGAATTTGAACTCATGCACAAATTTACCACCTTTTATGCTTTGTTTGAAAAGGGAAAAGAAGCCCCCAGGATCATGTTGCTACTTAGGACCACACATCAAATGGTATTCTTCAAAAAAAATCCAAAATAGACCCAACCTCCTTTTGAAAAGACAAAATCAGACACCACAGTATAATTTGGGAAAAATGTTCCTTTACCTTTTCTGTAAGGTTGTCTTCATGGATACAACCAATCTGCCACATAACTTCAGCAAAACCAACTCTTGGTGGCACATTATATGGCAATATATGAGGGGTCCCTTGAAAACCGTACACACTCAAAAAAATGCTAACTGGGTATGGGATAATGTCACCCCAGTTGTGGAAAACATTCAATTTTGGCTTCCTCCCCTTTGGTCTGAGGAAATCATGTAACTACTCAGGAATTTTGGGTACGTTTACCATCATCCTGGCTCTCAATTTGGATGCAAAATCGTTGTTGAACTACACATAACTGACACTCTCCCTGTTATATGATAAGTTAGTAGTCCATACTTGCACTGGCAATCTTTCTCCTTTAACCAACTGCCTTAACTCCATCTTCTAGGAGAAGAATTTAGTATTCTTATACAAGAACATATACATTAACATGGAATACCAAAAGAATGGAGTCCCTGCATGACCTTGCTACAACTTCAAAATCCCTTCATGTATCTTCGTGACCAAAAAAGAAGAAAAATCATATACCACTGAGAAATTGGGGTGTTTTATTTTCACCCCCATGAACATCTAGGCTATAGGCATGACTGTGTTAGAGTGAAAACCCAAACTATGACATAAGGAGTAAAAAGTGGCCAATAAATGATTTGTATAACAGTTTAGTCTGAAAGGTTCCTTGTCATTAGGGCTAATATAAATTTTGAACCTCCTACCCTACCCAAATGAGGTGGGAGAAACTTAACTTTGAAGAGTGACTTCGACCTCCCATACTCTTGTTTCATCCCCTCAAGATCAATAGAAACCAAGACCACACTAAACTCACTCAGATCAAAATCCTATTGAAACTCTTCTTTGTTATTGTTTATCAGAACCCCTCCATCATTAACTCTAATCACCTATGTAACAGGGTCATATTGTGTAGCCATTGCCTTGAGAAAGACCATATCAGGGAACACATTCAGTACTACGAGCGTCCCCATATCATATATCCAACCATTTGAAAAGGGGTGGGGAAAATTCCTTTGTCCAAACCATAATCTGAACATCTCTAAACTCGTAAGGGGAACCCTACCATCACCTATGTTAGAACAATTATACACTAATCTCTCCCCTAGGGTTTTTCCTCACATCAAAACCAACCCCTTCTTCCTATTATTTGTTGACAAGGGAAATTGATCTAGGAAATCATCATATAAATTTCTATTTAGATAATCAATCTTGCCAGAATGTTGCTTTACTGGTGCCATCTGAGTAAGCTAGAGTTTCCTCGCTACTTCAATCCTCACACAAACTAGGGCTAAATCAAATAAGGAAATTACAGAACAAAACCTTGCAATTTCTCACAATTCAATTAACCTATAGCCCTAAAATAATTTTTAACAAGCCTTTCGACAAGCACACAACAAATTTAACCCAAATTTAGATTGCAAATTAACGAGGAGATACAAAAAACAACTTATGGATTTGTGCTTGAAGAAACCCTAATCTTTGCTATAACAACTCACAAATTCATCCTTGGCCTTGAGACTGCTCCACAAAAATGGTTGAATGCTTTGTGACACAATAGGGCGGGAAAATGGATGCTTTGTTTTGATCAAATCATGCCAGTAGAAGTCTCATCCACCATTAAATCTCTCTTGCGGATTGTACCAACAACTCCAATCAAATTTGATGCAAATTCAAATAATAGCCTTCGATCCTACACTTTGGTTGTATCATCAAAAAATTTCCTTCAAAACAAACTGACACAATTTCCATCATGGCAACAAGGGCCCATCATATTTTGCATTGCCAAGGAAATCCATGTGGCGCTCACCCATGAAATCATGATCGGTAAAGACCTCACAACTTCTGATCACGTGATGGTCATAAACTGTTGATCTCAACCATCGACAATCCTACTCATTTGACATAGTCACCAACTCTATCATTAATCATCGAGCACCTTTCCTACCAAGATTATAACATCTCTATTGATTTGAAACATGTGCATCTCATAACTTTTTTAGTAACCTGCTACATAATGTATTAAAACCTGATAAATGTATTAAAGTATTTCTATCATCCCTTCGGCTTCACCAAATGAGACACGTGGCACTCACCTGTGATATTGCAATCAACCAAAAAAATGTGGTGGGGTCATCACGAGATGGTGGGGAATGGCTAAGATCAAACGGTAATTGATCTATGGTCATTAAAATTTGTTCCTCTAAAAAATATTAAACACTTATTAAAAGCACGAGGGGACATCACTAGGCCAATGACAAACAATGACATAAGTTGTTTTTAAATGTGGAAACACGGGGCCATCCTAGACTTAGGAAATAATAAAGTTCGGCAAAGGAAATAAAATGACTGATTAAAAGGGGCCCAACCTAGATGAAACGATGGGGCTTAAGTTGTTTTTTTTTAAAACCCTCCTAAAAGTTAATGACCAAATATAACCTACCCAAGGCATACAATAAAACACTTAGGGTTTTACATGAAAACAAAGATAAAACCCCAACCTTAGGCTAAACATCAAGTAGGACCAGGAACATAGGCAAGATAAGATGGAACTTACAGAACAAAAATCTAAAGTTCCATCAATGGCTCCAGTTGGGGACGTTCATTCCACTAGAATGAAGCGAGATTTCAGAATCTTGGGTTGAGTAGACCAATTGTAGAGACGACCAAAAGGGATTGTCTAGAATAAACAACCCAAAAGGATAGAAACCTACCACTAACATATGTACAAACCTAAACTATTGTTCATGGAAAAACATACTTCAGGTGAAGTACAATTTCAAGAACTGTCCATGAACTGGAAATTCAAGAATATCCCCTGCCATATCTTGGAGGAAGTATGAATCTTCACCCCACTTACTATTGACCAAAAATGGACCCAACCAGATTGTATTAAATTTTCCATGGTTTTCCTTTATCTTCTAATCTAGCATTCCACACTAGGACTAAATCTCCATCTTGGAATCTCCTTGTAGTTACCCTTTTTCCATACAATTTTTTTACTTGCAATTGTAATTTTTCATTTTTCATCTGAGTTTCCCTCCTTTTTTTATCCAATTCTATGAGAGCTTCCACTCTCAATTGAATTTCATCATCAATTTAATTGTCATACATCTGGACAAACTTATACATCTCCATCAAATTATTTTGGCGTAACCTTTCACTTATCCCATAGACCAAGTCAAATGGGGCACAACCAATTTCTTTCTTCATAGTTACCCTATCTACCTAGACTACTAATCTCAACTTAGAATCCCAAGCCTTATTATTTTTATCTAGGATTCTCTTAACAATTTTCATCAATCTTTTATTTCTTTATTTTTCTTTTCCATTTCCCTATGGGATATATGGTGATGAGTAAGAAATCTAGATCCTATGCTTTTCACAAAATTCTGTGCATTCTCATATCTGAAACACATTTCATTATCCAACATAATTCTTTCTAGACATCCAAACTGATTCAATATGTTTCTCACGAGGAAGTCAATTACCACTTTACTAGTTGCTCTCTTTGTTGGAATTTCTTCCACCCACTTGGTAAAATAATCAGTGGCCACCATTATCCATGAGTTTCCTCCACTATATTTACATGCTATCTCTCCCACAAAATCAATTCCCCATTTCTGAAATGGAGATTACACTGCAACTATTTTTAGATGCAAGTTACCAGAGAGTTTTAACTTACCAGAGAAACATTGGTAAACATCACATGTCTTTACTAGTTGGTGTGCATCCTTAAAAAATAGTAGGCCACCAAAATCCAGCCCTCATTACGTTATATGCAGTTGTTTTGGCCATATAATTCCCTCCACAAATTCCACTATGCATCACACCCAGAAGTTCTTGTGCTTGATCTTGATCTATACACTTTAACATGACACCGTCACCATTTCTCCACCAAAGCTTACAAAATATAATAACATACTTGATAGCATGTAATTTCAATGTCCTTTTTTTATTTTCACACAAGTTATTCAGACATTTCATCTTTTTAAAATAATATATCACACCTTTATACCATTAAAAATGTTCCATATCACATATGTTTGATTTATTTTCCTTCTTTTGCAAATTTATTTGATTTGCTTCCATATTACTTTGGTCCATAAGCTTGGCCAATCCTTGTCCTCTCACAAGCCTAGTAATCTGGACCTTAATATTGAATTCTTGGAGCCTATTGATCCATCTACACCTCCTTCCTAATACTTCCTACTGTGTGAAAATGTCCTTGACAACAGAACTAGGTACATATGCAATTACAGTAGCTCCCATCAAATAAGGCCTAAAAGCTTTTACTACCTTTACCAATGCATATGCCTATTTTTCATTTATATCATACTTAAGTTCCACAACTTGTAAATATTTGTTGAAAAAGGATATAGCCTGTTGAAAACCTTATGCATTCTTTTGCAACAACACAACTGCAATTGTGTGGAAAGAAGAAAATTTAAAGATTTGTAAAGGTCTAGAAAAATCAGGGTTTTTCAAAATAGGATCCTCCTTTATTGCTTGCTTAATGGCCTAGAAGACCTACATGGACTCCTCTCCCCATTCAAATTTAGCTCCCTTCTTAAGTATCTTGGAAATTGGGCAAACTATCTCAGCATATTTTTTCACAACCTCCTTTGGAAGTTTATTTTTCCAAAGAAAGATTGTATGCCTTTAACATTTCAGGGTTGTGATATTTTTTCTATTTCAATTATCCTCTCTAGATCAATCTTGACTCCATCCTTGGAAACAATATGTCCCAACATTTTCCCTCTCTTACCCCGAATGCATATTTCTTCAGATTCAAAGAGATACCATACTCTAATGTTCTAGTAAATGTCTTCTCCAGATGGTCACAATGATCCTCTTCTTTCTTGGAATATGTTGTCAATTCATCTTGGTATATCACCAAAAACAAGTTAATGAAATCTAAAAATGCCACATCCATGGCTCTTTGAAAAGTGGCCCCTACATTTTTCAGACCAAAAGACATTTTGACATAGACATATGTTCCCCAGGGTGTAGTGAATGCTATCTTATATTGCTCAAACTCCTTGATCATGAGCTGGTTGTAACTAAAGAACCCATCCATCATAGACATTAATTCATAGCCTATCACCTTTTTCAACATGGCTTCCATATTAGGTAATGGATAGTTGTCTTTTAATGAGAACACATTCAAATTTTTGAAGTCTACACATAACCTAATGTCTCAATTTTTCTTTCTCACTGGTACGAATTTTGACACCTAGGATGAATGTATGATAGGCTTGATGATCCATAAATCTCTTAGCTTGATTAATTCTTCTTGCATTTTGGGGGCCAAAGTAGGATTAATGGGCCTTTTTTTTGCCTAAATGGCTTAGCACCATCACTCAAAGGAATCTCATGTTGGAATAGATCCTCCCTATATGCCTAAAGGTCATCATAGGACCATAAAAACCCATGCCTAAAATTCCTTAATAATTCAATTGACATCCTTCTCACCCTTGGTGATAGTTTCTTTCCAATATACACCTTTTTGGTGATGCCTCTGTTCGAAGATTTATCTCCCCCAACTCAACAGGATGGGAAGCAGTATGATTAGCCTTTGTCCTATCCTGATTATCAAACACTCTCTCTAACACAACTAAACCTTTAGGAATTGTATTTGTCTTTAACTGAATGAACTCATTTCCAAACATAGTATATTTACCCTCAATTGTTTCCAAAAAATATCCAAATTTAATTTCTTGACTTTCATATTCATCCACACAATTTAGAAACCTTAGTATGTCATCATAATTATCAAAAACTTTCCATTTTTTGATATTATCAGGAATCGATGGCCTAGTTTGCACTTCAACCTTTGAGATCCTAGCATAAGTCATATCATCTAGTTTTAATGCAATGTTCTCTAATAAATTGACCACTTTGTTGTGGCCTCTCTCCATCCAACCTATTCCAAATGCATCAAAGTTCTCCAATTCATCCCAAACAACATTCCTATGCTATTTCAACCTCTTGTTCTTTGACACATACCTAGATCTAACTTGGAAAACCACAAGCTCAGAATCTCCAATTACCTTGAGCTTCTTGATCCCATGTTTTTCAGCTAATCTTAACCCCAATAACAACGCCTCATATTATGCCACATTATTGGTGCATTCAAATGAAAAAGTGAAAGAGAACCTAAATGTCTTTCCACTTGGTGATCATAACAAAACACCTACACGAGATCCTTCTTTTGAACTTGCACCATCAAAGTACATAGTCCACAAGTCATCAGACTCTGACAATTATTTTACTTCTATATGAATCAGTCCAGTAGGCTTATCACAATTGCTATGGAATTCCTCAACCCTGAATTCATTTATGCCACTGTCAATAAAACATGTCATATTTTTAGTTGGATCATGCTCAATCATATGGGATACTTTTGATTCTCTTTCAATCTTTACATCCTTACCATCAATGTAGAAAGTAGAAAATGATAGATTACACTGCATGTTACCCCTCATTGATTCACTCCACTTTCTTGACAAAATAATCCCAAAATGTGGTGGGATGTCTACAACTAATATAGTCATGGCTAAATCCTTCTCAGGATACTGATTTAGTTTATAAGGCAATGCTCTGATAGTCTCAATAACTATCAATTACCTTGAATCCATTGTATAACATTTACCTTGAGCAGTATCCACATTCAAGCCCATTGTCTCCATTATTTTGACTGGCATAACCTTATTTGATGCCCCCGAATATATCATATAGTTCCTTAAATTCTTCCCATTTATATCAACACTTAAGAAAAAGGGGTTTATATTTTCATGGCACATATTAATAGAATTACCTAAATATACAGGGGGAATTTGTGACACAATTCCCTCCACTTATTTATCTTTTCCTTCTTCCTTTTCTTCTTTACAACTACCTAGTTCAATCTTATTACTAGCAACACCTGTGATCAAGGCTATTGTATTTTCCTTATGCTCATTTATTCTCATCATTTCTAGCAAAGGTATAGTAAATTTAACCTGAGAAAGCACTTGAAACATATCTATAGGTGTATATTTAGGAAAATAAAATACCATACCTTCATCATTTTATTTCTTCTCTTGTTGCTAGCTACCCTAAAATTTATTTTGCTTCCTATCCTCTGAAGCAGGTTCGACAAACTTTGTTATCACTTTAGTCTTCACCAATGATGAAGCTACATCTTCTTGGGGCTTTGGGGTTTCATTATTTTTTTCCCAAATCTTATCATTTTCAACCTCTTTAATTTTAACAGTATCCTTTTTGCAATCAACCCTAACACCCTTATCTTTGTTCTTTTGTTCTTTAATAAATAATCCAGTAGGTCTACCCTATTCACCACCCATAGTTTTTCTTATCAGCTGAAGTGAACTTATCATTTGAGCAACCATTTCCTCAGTCAACCTTGCAATCTCTTCTTTTGATGGTCTCCTAATGGACACTGAGTCGTTAGCCTACTCCATATTGCAAGCATTATCGTCAAAATAATCTTCTTCATTAGAGAAGACCTTTTGATGGTATATCTCACTTCTTTGTCTCTGATTATCCACATCAGCTCCCTATGATTCATCATCAAAGGAACACTCTACCTCATCAATGTATGATCTCGCCATACAAACATCTACATAACCCTACCCACTTTCAGGATTCTTCTCATGAGTTTCTTGCTTCAAGTTCCCTTAGCAACAAGAAGCTGAGCAATACCATAGTAATTTTGATCATGTAGATGTTCAAACACCTCACACCATGGTCTATCCCATACCAGATTTATTGAATGCTTTTGTAGGGGGTCTAGTGTATTCTGATCATTTTTAGGCTTCTAGCTAGGCAAGAGTGGTTTCTCATCTTTCTAATTTGTATTATAAGGGTAGTTTTGCAACCTAGGCGGTCTTTCATTATTATTATACTGTTTCTTTTCATTTCCTATACCCTTCTCTTGCTTGGAAATAGTATATTTTATGTCTTTCAAGGTACTCAAGATCTTATTCCATTTCTCATCACCCTTAGGTTGTGCAACAAAAACCTTCTCAGCCTTATCCCTATGATTTCTTAAAATTATAGGCTCTTCTTTCCTACCATACTTCCCAAAAGCTTGCCTATTACTCTCAATGTTTATAGCCACCCTGAATGCATCCCTTATAGTTTGAGGGTCTTTATCTTTGAGGAGATATGCCATTTTAGCATCAAAAGCATTGAAATATGTAGTTAGACAGACGTTTTCATCAAGCCTAAATATCTAGAACAACTTATACATTGATTTTTGGAATCTTAGATTAAAATTTGTCACAGGCTCATTAAATGACTTCTTGATGTTATTGAGCTCATTCAGCATGAAACCAGCATTGGTTTTATCACTATATTGTTCCTTGAAACACTTTTCAAATTCATCTCATGAACCAATACTAGCATTAGGTAAACCTCTGTACCAATCCCTTGCATCCTCCACCAGAGATTGTACAAAAAATTTCATTACAACATCTTCATGCTCTACCTCATAATAATTTATCATATCCCTAAAAGCTTTTAAGTGTTCCTCTAGTATCACAACATTGTTGCCAACAAACTTACTCATTTTTTCTCTCGAATCATCAGGGATGGGGTTTGGATAACCAGGAATACCATCAAATAATAATTTCCTATACCTTTCCAACTGTATAGGTATTCTTTGGAATAATCCTTCAGTCTTCTAAGAATCAATACAAGATCCTAAATTTTGTACATTAGGGCCATCCTGATCTAGATTTACAAACTTAGTTGCATGAACCTTCCAGCCATAATTGTTTGTGGTAGAATCTAGATTGGTTTTAGGACCATGTTTCAAGGCATCTTGGTGACTTGATGAGGTTGCAGCTTGTGTAGCCTCATCCATGTTTGACATATTTAGGAAAAATATTTTCCTCTTCATTTCTTCATTTGCAGCCACAATCTTCATCCTCTCCAACTCTTCTACAAGAGCCTCACCCTCCCTTCAAACATTTTCTAGGGAATTTTCAGATTCTAATGGTACATGTGGGGGAATGTCTCGTTTAGGAGGGGTGGGAGGTCACCCTTTCACTTATTTTAATCCCCTTAGCCTTTTGTTTTCCCTTGTATAAGATAGGTTTAGGGTTTGGATTACTTCTTTGAGACTTAATAGGGTTTGAGCGTTTTGGGTCTACAAGTTTTTATTGGGAACCAACTTGACCTAAAAGACCTACTTTAGGCATGGGCTTTATCTCCTTATCAACAATTTATGTACAACAAGGCCCTCAACATCTAGCTTAAGTTTTTCTTGGTTCAAGTGCTTCATTATTGCCAACTATCTAATCAACCTATCCCTTTCAATTACAACATGCATCAATTTTGTTTCCCTCTCCTTTTCCTTTTTCATCCTGAGCTCATCTTGCTTTTGGATCTCTTGCCTTCAGGATTCAATGTCTCCAAAAACATCATCAGGGTAAAGCAAAGTCATATTAGAACTCGATGTATCACTTAGATCAATTAGATTGACCTCTTCAAGTACATTTTCAGATAATAAAGGAGTTTAATCAGCCTCGACATGAGGAGGAGGCACATCACTGGTGCTCTCTCTATGATGGATTCGATTTCAACTCTAACCTCTTCTCTTTTCAGCATATTGGACACTAATAGGTTCTTTATTTTGACATGTTACATCCTCTTGAACTGGTGTATTAAATAGTGCATCAAAAAATCAACAGCTATCTAATTTTGAATTTTTAGACACTTCTTCAAGAGTTTCAGGATTAGGGTGTAAAGGATTACTTGTACCTTGGTGTACAAGGTTTTGTGACATCGAAGAAACAATGCTAGATTCTGGTCTTTTCTTTATCCAATCCTTCTTTGTTTTAGGAAGTTTAGCCTCCAATTTTTGTTCCGAATGATTCTTGATTAATGACCTAGTGTTCTTCATTCTGTGTACTTGTCCAAAAGATTCTTCAAATTATATTAAATTTTCAAAATAAGATGCACTATGGTGCAGAGACTTCAGAGTCGCCACCCAATTAACTTGGGAAAACCAAATATCTAGAGATACTTCGTGAATTTCAAAAACCTTTGGAACTTTGTATTGACAATGTACAATGTACTCTACCAATGACTTCAAAATTATTTGAACAACAATATATATGGACAAACCTAACACAGAACCATGAGCTCAACCTTCAAATCATAGAAATACAATGATAACTATATGCAAAATGGATAACCGACACACTGACAGAAAATATTGAAATTAACATCCCTAGTAGAGTCATCATTTTTTTGGTTGTTTTTACTGTAACCAGGTTGATCTTCTAATCTACCTATGGAATTTCCAATCCCAATCAAGGGAAGCTCGAATAACTTGGACCAACTAACGAGAATTTTAACAACCTCCTACACTTTGGGCTCTTCAAGACCTAGGAGGGTGATCCCTTAATGTGTTTACAACCTCTGCACCATTATCATAAACAACATTAACAACAACAAATAATCTCATTTAATAGCTTAACACAATAGGATAATACTAAATATAATTTTTTGTTCATCAATAATATCAACTATTTGGTGCATGAGATAAATACAACAACACTTCACAATAAAATATAGTCATTGATTTGCAATTTGTAGCAAGATCTAGGTAAAAAAACACAAATTTTGAACCTCACAAATAATTACAACTTAGATGAGTTCCATATATCCATTGGAGGAGTCAAATTTATAAGAATCGAAGGGTTCATGATAGGTTTAACGCATAACATATAGGATCCTTGATAACATTGCCTTACAATTTCATCAATTTGTATTCTAACCCAATACTACTTATCAAATCCTTATACAAAACATATCAACCTACAATATCATTTAAGCATTCTAATTATTTCCTCAAATTAAAGCTAAAACAAGAATTGTACACACCAAAATAGTGAGATGAATCAAACAACCCTTGATCATTTTATTCAAAATTCAGATATTCTTGTACAATGGAGAGACATGAGATCGAATTAATCATTTCAATTCAAATGTCAGCACTGTCATAAAACATTAAATCTCCATGAGTTCAAAACCTACAACAAAATGACTCAAAAACTAAATTGCATTCTCTCTAAAAAACTACCAAACTTTAGAATTTGCTCTGCAACTTCACCTAGACTCGACCCAAAACATCTAACTTGATAACTCATATTTTTGTCCTTGAAATACTGTTTATAGAGAATGAAGGAGAAAACAAGCATCAAGCCAGATAGTACACATGTCACTAGCCACTTGGACCACCTTATGATATTATAAAAATTTTTACAACAAAAATCTCCTCAGAGAATCTTCTTGTTCATCTTGCTCACTCAGAAAGGTTGTTCAACAACAAAAGTTCAAGAATTTTGTGCCTAAAATTGTCACCAAAAACAAATTTGGAACTTTTTATAACTCCAACAATTGATTTGTTAGCTGTTAGTAGCCTACTTTGTTTCATTCCTCCTCAATTAAATATGCATTTACCCATTGCTGGTACTCTTCATCAGTTGGCCAATTCAAAATAACTAGCTCATTTACCTTGAAATTATATGGTGTATACTTGACTACCACCTGATTTTCTTCTCTTTCAGAAGACTCCAAGAATGAGCTAGTGCTGATAATTTTGTTCATACAACTCACCAATAAATCAAAATCTGAGTCATCAAAAATTAATCTAATTTGAGCATTGATGACCTCATTTTCCCAATCTTGCCACTGTTGAAGTGACCTTATATTTCCCTGCTCATCAATTATGTCAACAATGTGTCACTCCAATCATCAAAATTATTTACCAGTTCTCTGATCTTCCTACTCAAATAATCTGGCAAGGCCTAGAAACATTGCAATGACTTAACTAGCATTTGAGTAGGCCTTAATGATTGGGGCCTATTATTTATATCAACCCTTGAGGCCTTATACATTATGTCTAATTCATTGGCCTAGGGATCCATTTTTCAATTAGTGGTATTACTACCTCCTGATCCCTATCAATTTTCTTTATTGTATCTAATAATAAAGAATATGAAGAATACACAAATGACAATCTATCATCAACCTTCTCATTTAAATGCCTCAATACAACATTAACAATCTCCCTTTTCTTTAAAAGTACTCCCTCCTCACTTACCTTCAAGGATGCCTATAAATATGCAATTTTGTGCATTAGATACTTCTTTTTTGGGTTAAAAGAAAATTTTAATTCTTCCTCTATTGGTTCCAAAGTAGGGTTGAGGGAACTAGCTTGGCTGGGATACCTTGGTGTAGAAACGATGCCGAAAGCAGGAGGCACTGACCCAAAAGTGGAAGACAAAAATCTAATCCCTGGGGCACTTGATGTTTCCCCAATCTGCTTATATCTCAACCTATCCACCTCAGTCTACAGCTCAATATTCATTTGTTTCACCTTGTTATATTCTCCAATTATGAAATTATATTTCTCCATTAGGATTCTTTTTTCAACTTCCTCTCTGTCAATAGTATTTTGGGTCAATTTGGCCACATTCATAGTCAAATTAGTGGCCTATGTGGTTGAGGTCTCTAAATCTCTCTTTATTATTAACCCCCCTCTTAGGTTTGGGTTAATATCACTAACATTGGGCTTTCTTCCTTGAGGGGCCAAAGCCCAAATTACTAAGGTCTCGTATTCTTCACTAAAGGCAAAATCCTACATTGCTTCCTTAACCTCTTCTTTAGAATCATGCAGGGGATGCTTGGACTTCAGAATAGCATTAAAAGCTACTGCATCTGCAATGTTCCACTTAGGTAGAATCAAGACACCAGCTTGATTTACCAGTTTTCTCCCCTGCTCAAGAGTGATGCTCTTGAATTCATTAATTAATTTAGCTTTTACTTCATCATCATTCTCCTAGTCTGACCTATAAGACCTCAATTCTCTTCTCTTTTTGCACTTTTCTTGATACTCTTCTAATTTCTTTCTCCATACTAATTGCAAGAAGACTGGAGTTTTTACAGAGGCATCATCATCTAATAACTCCTTGCAGTCCTCCAACCTTGCATCTTGCACACATTTTCCTTTCATATATAGATCAAATAGAACCAGTTCAATTGGTCTGGGAGGAGAAGGCATACCCATCTGCATATCCTGGTCAGCGACAAAAATCTCACCCACCAAGTCCTCTTGTGATTGCTCAATCTTTCACCTCTTAGGGCTTGCCTATGATGGTGGTGGTGAGGGACTATTTTTAGGTGATGATTCTAAATCAATTATCTTAACTGCCCCAGGTGTTTTGAGCCTTGGACCTGGTTGTGTAGGAAATTTTATTATTTTTTTTCCTTTTCTATCTTCTTCTTCCTCATCACTTCCATCATTTATTTTCCTTCTGTAAATAGGACAATTCTCTGAAGGTTGGTAGGCTAGCCTCTCTTCAAGTGGCTTGACATTTTGCTTCTGTATGCCTAGGTCCAACTCAAGTTTTATCTTCTTGGCCATCAAGATGCCCATGATTTCTTTGAATTTGTCCATAAAAATGTATTTTTTCTTATGATATGGACTAAACTCCATCAATGGATCATACTTTGGATCCATTCTATCCACAATGACCAATAGCTTGTCATAAGCTATCCATTTCTCCTTGTTCAATTCATGCTTATTTAGGTCAAATTCATTTGTAATCCAGGCCTTGGGGAATTTGAAGTCATGCACAAATTTACCACCTTTTCTCCTTTGTTTAAAAAGGTCAAAGAAGCCCTTAGGATCATTTTTACGCTTAAGACTACACCTCAAATGGTATTCTTAAAAAATAAATCAAAAATAGACCCAGCCTCCTTTTGAAAAGACAAAATCAGACACCACAATATAATCTAGGAAAAATGTTGCTTTACCTTTTCCTATAAGGTTGTCTTCATGGATACAACCAATCTACCACATAACTTCAGCAAAACCAACTCTTGGTGGCACATTATATGGCAATATATGAGGGGTCTCTTGAAAACCGTACACCCTCAAAATAGTTATGATTGGGTATGGGATAATGTCACCCTAGCTATGGTAAACTTTCAATTTTGGCTTCCTCCCCTTTGGCTTGAGGAAATCATGCAAATCCTCAAAAATTCTAGGTACATTTACCATCAGCCTGGCTTTTGATCTGGAAGGAAAATAGTTGTCGAATTACACACAACTAGCCATCTCCCTATTATATGATAAGTCAACAATCCATACTTCCACTAGCAATCTTATTGCATTAACCAACTACCTTAAGTCCATCTTCTCAGAGAAGAATTCAACATTCTTATACAAGAACATATACATTAACATGGAATACCAAAATAATGGAGTGCCTACATCACCTTTTTGCAACATCAACAACCCTTCATGTATATTTTCAGCCAAAAAAGAAGAAAAATCATATACCATTGAGAAATTGGGGTGTTTTATTTGCACCCCCATGAAAATGTAGGTTATGGGCATCATTGTGTTGGGTTAAAACCCAAAATATGACATAAGAAGTAAAAAGTGGCCAACAAATGATTTGCAAAGTAGTTCAGTCTGAAAGGTTCCTAGTTATTAGGGCTAATATAAAATTTGGAACCTCCTACCCTAGCCAATGAGGTGGGAGCAACTTAACTTTGAACAGTGACTTCGACCTCCCATTTCTTGTTTCATCCCCTCAAGATCAATAGGAACTAAGAACACACTGGGCTCACTCAGATCAAAAACTTGTTGAAACTCTTCTCTGTTAATGCTTAATAGAACCCCTCCATCAGTATCTCTAATCACCCGTGTAACAGGGTCATATCATGCAGCCTCTTCCCTGAGAAATTCCACATCAGGGAACACATTTGGTACTACAAGCTTCCCCATATCATATATCCAACCATTTGAAAAGGGGTGGGGAAAATTACTCTATCCAAAAAATAATTTGAATATCTCTAAACCCATAAGGGGAACCCTAGCATCAACTATGTTAGAAAAATTATACACTAATCCCTCCCCTAGGGTTTTTCCTTGGATCAAAACCATCCACTTCTTCCTATCATTCGTTGACAAGGGCAACTGATCTAGGAAATCATCATTAAAATTTCTATTTAGATAATCAATCTCACCAGAATGCTACTTTTATGGTTCCATCCTAAGTAAGCTAGGGTTTTCTTGCTACTTCAAACCTGACACAACTTAGAGCTAAATGAAATTATGAAATTATAGAAAAAAACCTTGCAATTTCCCACAATTCAGTTAACCTATAGCCCTAAAATAATTTTCAACAAGCCTTCCTAAATACACACAACAAATCCCCCCAAATTCAAATTGAAAATTAACCAGGAGATACAAAAAACAACTTATGGCTTTGTGCTTGCAAAAACCCTAATCTTTGTTGTAACAATAAAATTCATCCTTGACCTTGAGACTGCTCTGCAAAAAAAATTGAATTCTTTTTGACACAATAGGGTAGGAAAATGGCCACTTTATTTCAATGAAATCATGCCATTAGATGTCTGATCCACCATTAAATCTCACTCGCATTTTGTGCCAATGGATCTAGTCACATTTGATGAAAATTCAAATAGTAGTCCTCAATCCTTCACTTTGGTTGTATCATCGAATGACTTCCTTCAAAAAAACTGACACAATCTCCATCGTGGTGACAAGGGACCACCATATTCTGCATTGCCAAGGAAATCCATGTGGTTCTCGCCTATGATATTGTGATTGGTAAAGACCTCACAACTTTCGATCAAACGATGGCGGGAAACCATTGATCTCAACCATCGACAATCCTGCTCATTCAATAGAGTCGCCAACTCTGTCATTAATCATCGAGCACCTTTCCTACTAAGATTATAACATTTTCATTGATTTAAAATGCATGCATCTCATAACTACTTTAGTAACCCGCTACATAATGTATTAAAACTTGATAAATATATTAAAGTATTTCTATCATCCTTTCGGCTTCACCAGATGAAACACGTGGCGCTCGCCCGTGATATCGCAATCAACCAAAATAGTGTGGTGGGGTCATCACAGGATTGCAGGGAACGATTGAGATCGAATGGTAATTGATCTATGATTATGCAAAAGATTTCCTCTATAAAATATAAAACACTTATTAAAAGCACTAGGGGACATAACTAGATCAATGATAAACAATGACATAAGTTGTTTTTAAATGTGGGAACATAGGGCCATCCTAGACTTAGGAAATAATGAAGTCCAGCAAAGGAAATAAAATGGTAGATTAAAAGGGGTTCAACCTAGATGAAACGATTGGGCTTAAGTTGTTTTTTAAAAACCCTCTCGAAAGGTAATGAGCAAATATAACCCAGCCAAGCCATAAAATAAAACACTTAGGGTTTTACATGAAAACAAAGATAAAACCCCAATCTTAGGCTAAACATCAAGTAGGACCAATAACATAGGAAAGATAAGATGGAACTTATAGAACAAAAATTTAAAGTTCCATCATATGCCACTATGGTTCTCATCCCTAAAAGCAAGCTTCACTACTTGCAAGTTGGAAGTGAAAATAAAAATAAAAATAGAAGCAAGAAAAAGAAAGTTCGAAGACAATAAAAAACCAAATAAATTTTAACTTTCAAGAGGATTTGAATATCTCTACCAGAGCTATAAATTCTCAATTGGAAGTAGAGTTATGTTCAAGAGAATCACAGCAACAACCTCAACAGGGCTATAGATGCTTGGCTAGTAGTGAGGCAATACCCAATTAGCTTTTGAAACAGAATCATTCATGTAGCTTAACATAATGAAGCATAGGTTCATATGGTTGCCAATAAAGGGAATGAATGAATTTGCACACACATAGATTTTTAGTCTATGGAATTTAGATCAACCAACTATTTGTATTCCTTGATCATGTGTTTTGATTTATTTGACCTAGTTAAGGGGGTTAAAACCAATGATTATGGGTTTGTCATTCTTGTTTATCATTGAAATTCTCTAGAGAATTTTCTAAGTAGAGTCACCTTTTGTTGTACCTTGCACACATGCCCTATCAAAATAGGGACCCTATTTTTCCTTTTCACTTTGTAGGTTTCCTTCCTTTTCTCTTTAGGAGAAAATTCCTCAAAATTTTACTTTTTGGAGTCATCTTCCTATTATCTATCAAGATCATATCAAATATTTAAGATTAGAATGTTTGCAACTAAGAAATGCCAAGTGGGAAGTCATTGAAAATCATTTTAAGGGTCTAAAGTTCAAGTTCTCTTGATTTTCCAAAATTTAAAGTTCTTACAGATTTCATTTCATGGAAATTCACCTCACAAAAAATTCCAAAACTATAAAAAATATGTGACATTCAAAAATCCATAAAATTAAAAAATTCACAAATTTATAAAATCTGCCAAATTAAAAAATCCTTGAAATTCCATTTTCAACAAAATTCAAAGCTCTTTGAATTTTGAAATTTTCCTTAAAAGGAAAATTTATTGAAAAGGAAAATTTATTGAAAGGAAAATTTCTTAAAGGAAAATCTTCCAAAAGGAAATTTTCTTGAAATTGAAAATTTCCCAAAAGGAAACTTTCCAAAAAAGGAAAAAATCTCAAAAATGAAAAAATTCCCAAAATTCAAATATCTTCGAAATTCCTAATAGAGTAAAATCTCTAAAATTCTTCCCAACCTAAAATCCCTAAAATTTCTCAATAGGGCTAAAATTCTGAAATCCTATGATGAAACCAAAATCTCACAAAAGTCTCTTTTGATGTTTTAAGGATTGGATTTTAGCATGTGAATTAATAATAATGATATTTTTTAAATGTGGGAAAATGTGGGTGTTTTTCCTTATAATTTGAGGTAAATTTGATATATTTAGATTTCTAAGGGAAATTTGTTCATGTTTGACTAACACGTGGAAGCTGAGAAGAGAGGAGATATCACAAAATCATTCTTGGAAGAGGATTGAATAAATCGAAAGGGGACCTTGCATATGGATTCGTGTCAATGCTTGCTGGCCAAGGAGGTGTTGTGTATTTGTAGGATACTAGGAAGTAAATCTATAAAGATTGTAACTGAATTAAACCAAATATTATATGCAACCCTAGATTGAATTCCAGTGAATATTAGAATATGTGCCAAAGTATGTGCAAAGTGTTTTAGGGATCAGCAATAAGGATTTATTTTGAATTTTCAAATGAGGATAGATTTTAGGATCAAGCTTGCAACAAAATTTTAAATTCAAGAGAAAATGGAATATTTTTTAACAATTTAGTGGATCTTCAATATTAAATACAAATGTAATATGGGTCGACCTAATGTAAATTTCCCTAATTTGAGTAGATTTGAGCCATTGATTGGAAATGAGTTTGAGCCTTTCATTTTGTATTTGATAATATATAAAAGGTTGTGCCTTTTCCATTGTAGAAGAGGAGAGAACTTGTGTTTGTTTCCAAGATACTTCCAAAATTAATACAAAAATTCAGGTTAATGAATTACTTTGTGTTCAATTTTGAAAGTTAGTATGGTTGCATGTGTCTGCTCTAGATTCATCATTTAAAATCACTTAGTTTTTTTTAATATTTATTGGAGTTGATATTTTATGGAGTTCTAGGATCTACCATTTGATTCAAGTGTTGACTATAAGTTTTTGTGTATGGTTAGTCTAAAACTGTTTTTATGTTTTAGTTTAATTATAAGATTCTTATAAAATTTTATTAACATTAATGGGTTTAATGAATGATTTGTACTCTAAAAATATTTAAGAAATCAATGAAAATTGCATCTATCCTATGTATTTGTGTTAAATTTGCAATGAAAAAATAGGTTTTTATCAAACTACTCTATTGATTCCAATTTATTTTTAGTCTTACATTAAATAATTTTTTTCTAAACCCTATTCCTTTTGAAGTTTATTTGAGGGTAAGATTCATAAACTATAAAAATTCAGAAGTTGAAAGCCAAATCAAATATTTTACATCTCATAAAAATTTGGAAAATTATTTTAGAGAATTTGTAGAGAAGTTTCTAGTTTTCCAACAAGTGCAAGTCTCATTATGATTACTAGCAATAGCACATCATTAATTGAGTTATCCTAAAAACATGATCAAGACTTGAATTTCAGAACCTTGGGGTAATCCTATTTGATCAATTAGTCAACAAATAAGGTTTCCTTGTTTAAGAGAGAATAAAATACTCATTATTTTTATTCTATGTTGGTGAGTGTAAAAACACCCATCATCAGATTGTTGAAGGTAGTGAGTCGACAAAAAAAGTGTATGAGTGTGTGCTGAACATAGTAGCATATGTCTGCATAAGGAAGTTTATATGGTGAATAAATAGTGTCATAAGTAGTGAGCTAAAGGTAGTAAAGTGAAAGTGTGTTGAAGGCAGTGAGCCAGAGGTAGTAGAGGTGTTGCACTGGATGTTGATAGCCATAATTCATCAAGGATTATATGTTGAGGTTGTAGCCTCTTTCTGTAAGTGTTGTATTGATAGGGAGTTGTAAAATTCCTTTGGTTGTAGCCATAAAACTATATTTTAAATCTTGTTTTACTTTTGTGAGGCTAGATTTGGATATTATCCCCAAGCATCTCTCTCACTGTGGTTTTTCCCTTATTGATTTTTCCACATAAATCTAGTGTTGTGGTCGTGTGCTTGTTCTTTGAATGCTTTATCTAGTTAAGGAAGTAATAAGTTTTAATTGTTAAAATTAAATTGAATTAATTTGAGGGATATACTAATTCACCCCCTTCTTAGTATATATGTGTGTTATAATACATAATGGTTTCATTAATTTGTCTAAGTTTCACTACACCTAATCATGGATATCATGGATGTAGTATGGTCCCAACCATCTAACCTTCGATTTTCTTTGTTTCTTAAACTTACTATGGTAAAGTAATAACAATTCCTCTTTATTGAATGTTTTCAACCTTAAGTTCCTATCATTCCATGTTTTTTTCCTCTGGTGCTCAAGTTGGTGACTACACATTATAATTTATCGATACTCATCCAATTTATCTAAATATTCTATTTGTTTCACCAAGGATTGATCATCTTCCAATTGTAAGGTGAGTGCAATATGTAAGTTGTGTTGAACATCCAAAATATTGAGAGGGGGGATGAATCAATATTCTCTTAAACCATTTAAACATTAAACATCTAATCACCAAAGAATATTCAACTATAATAAGGAAAGAAAGCATGAAACATACACAACATCGCATAACACATCAACACCAGGATTTTTATGTGGAAAACTCAAAATTGGAAAAACTATGGTGAGGGTTAGCTCACAATATATTATAACCGGTTATAGTATATTTATAGAAATTCTCATTGCAAGTGGAATCACTACATGTAGAAAACAAGATAGAAGAGAGATAGTGGTTCATAACCTATTTTTGACCTATTACAATTTTCATCTTACATATGCATGAAATATAGTTCCATTCAAGCTCAATAAACAATCTTTATCTGATTCAAATTCAACAATTTTCCTTGCTCTTTATTTGCACAATTTTGATCTTCAACTTAACATTCACAACTTAACTTTGCATTTCTCATATCAAATTCACATCATCTCATCACATACTACATACCATACATAAAAATTATTGAAAATAATTCAACTTATATATTTGCATCAAGTGTAACATCAATTAGGTCAACCTAATTAGATATAACAATCAAAATACAACTTTTCAGCTCCAAAACTTATCATCCACACAATTTTCCACAACTCAAAACTCAAAATATCTTAAGATAGGTTGACATGGACCTATAATAGATCTCACATAAGATAGGAACTTTGATTCATCCTTCGCATAACGTCAAACATATTTGGTCGGCTTCGCATAAGACCTTAAAACAAAATTCCTTCAATTCTATACCCACATCTTGAAATGTGGTCCCTAAAACTTAATACCATCTGGAATCTATGTTCTACTGAAATGTAGAAACTTATCTCCAAAACCACAAGGCCAAAATATCATTTGCGGAGAAGTGTAGATTCTTCCATACAAACACTCTATTACTCATATCTTTCAAACCTCTTGTCCAAATATGATGAAATCTTGAAATTAGATGCATCTAATATCCACCAAAATAATGTTAGAAGTGCAGAGTGATATCTTCATTTGTAGAGAGGTGTGGACCCAAAATATAATGCTCTATTACATTGAATTAGAAAATTTGACACATTCAAATTTTCACACAATTGAACTTTCTAAACCAAAACATCTTCCACAAATGTCTTCCTTAACAACTCCAAAACTTGTTAAAACTAATTAGAATTATCCACAATGATTTTGACATCAATGAAAAAATTATATCATGTTGTTTTGTATTATTCATGTTCATGTTTCCAAACAAAATCATCAATGAAAAACTTCCAACAATCTCCCCAAACTTTCAACAATCTCCCCCTTTGTAATTGATGGAAACATGCCAAAAATATCCAAAAATACTCTCCCCTTTGACATCAAGGGAAAAGGGCACCTATACAAATTGTTCTGACTCTTACCAGAACTCCCCTTGAAAGATGTAGTCATATATATAGTTAGAAAATAATGAATTGAATCCCCCTAAGTCATGTACCAGAGCACAAATAAAAAGGTACTGAATATTTTTATATTGTCCACACATATACAAATAATCTAGACATAAATGTATAAAAGGATAAAAAAAATGAGTCAATTAGAGTCATTTGATGCCTATAACTTCTTTAAATAATCTTCCCAAGCTTTCCTTCCATATTCCCTTTCATACATAGCCTCCACAAGCAACCTATTAAGTGTTTCAAACTCTAATAAAAGTGATCCTTCTTCTGAAGTAGCATGTACTAGATTCATCTTCTTTTCTTTATTAGAACTAAGAAGATATTTTGAAACAAGTAGAAAATTTGGGACTGGCCAGATCCCTTATCTCTCCAAGCTATAAGATGATATGTTCTTTTTGTGCTTGGAGTTACAAGAATTTCTTGTGTAGATCTTCAATTGTGTTCGTTGTTATTAAAGTGAGGTCAACAATTGGGTCATATGCACTAGAGGAAACATTGATTTGGGACTCAATAGAGTCCATCTCCTTCTTTATTCTCTATGTGGCTCTAGTCCAATTCATGTCATACTAGTACAAGGCCTTTTCCCCATCTAAACATCCTTCCACATCCTCTAACAACTCTAAAAATTTATTATGTGCAATGGCACATTTCTCAATTATTTCTAGCATTCTCTTATCATTCATTCTTTTCTCCACTTCTTTCTCAGCTTATTCCTTCAATCTAGATGCATAAGTCTTGAAAGAATCAATCAATAGTTTGAGGTTTTCCATACCAGATAGTGTGATGTCAAAATTTGATCTGAGTATGATCTCTTGGAATGCTTTGACTACTTCTTCCATCAGTTCTCCACTCTTCTAATGTGTTTGAATTATTTCTTTTCTAGTGGATGCATGAAACATGTCTCCTAGTTGAAGCTTGTGGATGGGTAATATACTCTCCATATCAACATTCCCTTAATGCATTGGCAATTGCAACAATTTTAAAGACACAACTAGTTGAAAACTAGGCTATATTGTTAGTAAATTCTTTAGAGAATCTTCAGAGGATCCAAACGATTCATGGGAGCCTTTTTTTCTTCTACAACCTTTCCCTTATCCTCTGTAGTACTGTAGTCAACTATTTTTTCTTTTTCTACATCTCAGGATGCATCATTATCTGTGTATTCATATTCCTCCTTATTATCTTCATCTTCCTCTTCATCACCTTTTACTTCATTATCATCTTTTTTTACATTCTTTTCCTTTATAGTGTTTTTTTCATTGGTGAAAGGAGTAATTTCTTCTTGTGTCAAAAGAGTAGTGGTTCTTTCCTTTGCAATGTATTATTTTATCATTGCATCCTTATCATCTCCTTTTTGTCATTTCCTCTACTTCTAGAGGAGTGTTTTCTTGTGCAGTATGTACATTTATGTCATGCTCATGTTGAGCATCATCTACCTACACTTTTTCCTCTATATTAGGTTCCAGAGAAGTGGTGTCAACATTTACTCCTTCAACCACTAGAAGCAATACTAGCTTTTGTGCAATCTCCTCTACTTTATCATTTCTTTTGTTTCTGATTTTCTCAAGGTCATCTTTGTCCTTACCCATAAGGGAAGTAACCATTTGTTTGATCCTCAAATCCTTGCTAAATATAGTAGCCAATGTGGCTATTTCATCCTTAGATAATGGAGCACTCACTCTCGCCAAAGCCTCCTTTTTAAGCTTTCATGATCTTTTATTCTTCTCTTCTCTTCAATAAAATTTTCCACAAATCTTCAAGTGCATGCTTCTTTATGTTTTGCATTCCCACCTCAAGAACAACTATGTACTTGACTATGGCTTCAATAATAGTATCATTTTCTATTTTATTTGCATCCTTATACAATATTTTGGTTTCTCCCAACATTTCATTTCATAAAATTCTATTAAAAAATGCCTCAAATTTCATGGGGGAATGAGGCCTTACTCGTTTATCTTGTTTTTTCTTTTTGACTGTGACCAAAGGTTTCTTCTAACTTGTTTCTTTCTCCTTCTTATTTTAAGAATAATTCTTGGCTTCCTTCTTCTTTTCCATCATATTTATTACAAATGCTTCTTTTTCCTTTTTTTATCTCTTCTTCACTTTTGTGTCAATTACACGTCTTTTCCTTTTTGCACTAGCTTCACCTTATGAAGCCTCATTTCTTCCTCTCTAAACAAATTGTAGTCCTTATTCTTCCAAATCTTCCTCTTATTCAAGAACATTGATGCCTAACCCATCTCTCTCATAGCCTTTTGTTTAACTATTCTTTTTGTAGGGGCAAGAAGTGGTGTGATATTGCCAGTTTTCTTCTTCTCTACCCTTGTGGATTGTACAACTAGTGAGGATTTATCCCTTATCAAAGGACTAGAATTTTTCTTCCTTTTATCTCTAGTAGAAGGTAAATTCCCATATGAATTCTAAATATATGGTGGAGTGGTAGTTATTCTACCAAATCTCCTTGCACTCTTAGATGCTTCTCCAACACTCATATCTTCTTTGTCTCTTTGTCTTTCATACTACACTATTTCCTTTGAAAGACACAATTCTTGTGCATATACGTCAACCATAACATCAATATTCTTCTTGATTATAAGTTATTTTTTGTTTCAAGTGTACTTCCATATAATTTTCTTCATATGTCCCATACCTTGTTTTTTTGGTATCCTTAGGACCTCTTAATAAAAGATCTACAAAACCAATAAGATCTGCCTCTATCACCTCATAACCTAATTTAGGAACCCAAATAATCTTTGGTTTCACTTCCTCCATAATGTATTCATCTATAGATAAAAGGAATGTGATATAATTTTTATATCTTTCAATAGTTGTCTTTGGTATTCTCTCTCTCTCCTGCATTCTCTTCTTGAATACTGCAAAGAAAGAAGTAAGGGAATCATCTTGTGCTTTGACATCTCCAAGAATCCTCATATGATCTACAATTTTATGTGCAATAGGCCTTCCACTTATCCATTTTACCTTTACAATTATGGGAAGCTCCTTCAGGAAATAGAAGAGTAAGAAGATAACTAAAGTACCATACTTAAACACATATTTCTAGTCCTTCGTCTACTTCGAATTCTCCATTAATTGTTTCCTAAGAAACTCAAAAAGGTCATAATCTATACCATTCACTATTATCTCATGTGCCACATTAATTAAGGTGGTAGAAATAGAGTTATCTCTATTGATAAATTAGATTTTTTAACAAATAACCATTGCAACATATCTAACAACTTAGTTTCTGATTGAATTAACAATTAATACTCTCTTATCACATGTAGCACTAGTTCTCTCCATAACCACTACATTTTTAATAGACTTCAGAATGGTGATGGGTTTAGTTGAGAATAGACTGTTGACTTCTCTTATTACTTAATTTTTTATTATATTTGGCATATCGATCAAGATGAATTGATCATGAATTTTTCTCAAATCCATTCTAATCCACTTGACATCATATATGAAATCAGGAAACAATTGTCATAAATCTAGTTTCTTTTCGACTAGGTTTTTACATTTTGGCTTTAGGGTGAAATCATCTTAGGGTAAGTCATTTTCCCATATATCATTTAGCTTAGTAGGATAATTCTCTTCTATTTTTCTATGAACATAATCCCTCATATCTTCAGCCAGTAAAACCCCATATGGAATATGAGAGAATGCGCCTAACAGGTCATCATCTATGGCTTTCGTTAGATACTTTTTGATTTTTGGTTGTGGTTTCTCTGTAACCTCTATAACCCTTAGTGTAGATATTGCAGTGTAGATTAAAACTGATTTCAAACAAA
Organism: Sequoiadendron giganteum; assembly: GCA_007115665.2. NCBI lineage: Eukaryota > Viridiplantae > Streptophyta > Pinopsida > Cupressales > Cupressaceae > Sequoiadendron > Sequoiadendron giganteum. The sequence continues at coordinate 631,458,546 of CM021102.1, forward strand.
TATTTCTAAAAATTAGGGCATGCAAGATTCATAAAATAAATTTTTACTTTGTTTTTCGAACTAGGGTTTTGATGCTCTAAAACTCAAACTATCTTATACACTTCAAATTCTCTTCTCACTAATTTTCTCCTCTTTGAATGCCTTTGTGAAATTAATTTTCATTAGTTAATTTTCTTATAACCCTTGGATCTACCCAAATTCTTCATTAAATGCTTCAACCCATAAAGATGGAAACACATTATCTATATGCACAAACAACTTCCAAAGCTCCACAAACTTTTGTATCGTCATATTTTCTTCCGTAATCTTCACCAATAGATAAATCATATTGATCCACATCATATATATTCATTCTCAGACCTTAGCACCTCCTTTTGGTGGGGTAAAAATATATCCATTAAAGCTCCCCCTAAGCCATAGCTCTTGGCTTAGTTTCTAGAGAAAACATCTACACTGGAGGATGGTACAGATTCTCAATTTCCTTATATCTCCTCCTTCTTTCTCCAAATATTTTCTATTTCCTTATTTATTTCAACTGGATCAACCTTTTTAAACTGGTTCATTCCTTTCTACTAGATTATCATTCCTTTTATTTCTACTTTTACAAAACTTAGCAATGTGTCCATGTCTATTGCAATTGTGACATGTGATATTATTCTAAGCAATATTCCTTCCATTCACTCTAGATCTATATTGATTAGCTTTGTGTCCAAATCCATAACATGTATAATAGTAACCATTGAAGGATTGAATAATTCTACCATTTCTATATGCATTCATCATTTGACTTCTACATTCACTTTCTCCATGTCCAAATCTCTTGCATGTAAAACATTTACCAAAAATGGATGGAACATTTTGATTCATTTTTCTTCTACATTCCAATGCCTTATGTCCAAATTTATTGTAAAAATAGAAAAAACAATTGAAATATGGGTACATTTGTGTATTATGTTGTCTTACTAGTTATCTTCTAGCTTCATTTATTTTATTCTAAATCTTTTCATTGTTCTTCTTTCCTTCAGTCTTCTTTGGTTCATTGATCTTCTCTTTTGCATTAGGTGTCTGATGTGGTTTTGATCTTTTACCTTTTTAAAATCCTAATCCATCTTTTCTTTTAAATAATTTCTACCCTACAATAATCTTATCAAGCTTTGTAGGTGCTCATTTTAAATTTTTCATCATGACTTCTTGCTTTCAGTAGATCTAGTCTTAGGTTTACCACTTCTTGCTCAAGCCTTGTACATACCTTTGATTTCTTTTCACCATTCCATTCAAGCACTCTTCAACTTGTATGTGTGTGTGTGAATATGTGGACTAAACTAAATAATTAAACAAACACACCAATATGACATTATATTAAATAAATCTAATTTAAAGATGAACAAACTCTAAATACAATAGTTTCTTTGAAGATGTCCCATTGTCCTCTATCTCCAAAGATTCATTGTAAGTTGTTAGCTCTTAGATTGTGTAAGTAGTAGCTTTGGAGAATGATAACCTAGAGAATGAGATTATGCAACATGTATTTCTATGCTAACTGATATGAGATGATGAAGCTAAGATATGAAACTATAATGGATTATGAAAGATAAGATTCTATTCTCAAGAAATCAGATTGCTAAGTGCTCAACAATGCAACTATAATTATCACGCTATATTTGATTAGGATTCTAGATCTAAGATCCTTTTCAAAGCACAAAGAGGTTGTATTTATAGAATTTTGGTGGAAAAAGCCTAGTTAGCAAAGATCGATGGTTGAAATCAAGCCTAGTAAGATGAATGGTGGAAGATCGAGAAGTTAGAGAGAAAGATGGAAGCTTGAGAGAAAGATGGGGGATGTTTCCTCCTATACAACCTCTTCCATTCACAAATGAAGGAAAGTTGTCATTTGAGAATTTTAGTTATGAGGAGTTAGTTGGTAGTTAAGGATAAATCCATAATTAAATAATTTAATTATATGTGACGTGTGGATTTAGAAATTTCCATAATTAAATATTTAAAATATTTAATTATGTGTGAAAAGTGACTAATAAGTTTCATATTTAATTATATGCTAAAAAGAGAATAAGAAGTTTCTAATTAAATATTTAGAATTTGTATTTGAAAAGAGAATAAGAAGTTTCTAATTAAATATTTAGAATATTTAATTATATGTGAAAATAGGATAAAAGGTGAGTAATTAAATATTTTGAATATTTAATTAAATGTGAAGTGAAGAATCAGAAATAATGATGAATTTAGAAGAAGATATTTATTTGATTTCAAAAATTCAAACATGATGTAATATGATAATTAATTTATATAAATTATAAAACTTATTTAATTAATTAGGAGGAAGATGGAAAATGATAATAATTAAATAAACTTATCTATTTAATTAAATCAGAAGAATTAGAAAGTGAACGATATAAATAAATAATTAAATTTATTTACATGTAGATGACATTAGAAGATTAATTAAATAATTCATATTTAATTAATTATGAGGCTTGATTTAATGTGACGATTTTTAGATGTATACATTTTTCCCCTCTTTGAAGTGATGTGTTTTACGCATTTCTTCAAAGAATTAAAAAGTTTTCCCCATATGTGAATTTTGGAAAATTGATGCCTACACGCCCCCTCAGGAGATGAATCAGAAAAAAAATTGAATTTTTCAGATTTTTTTTTTTTTTGGAAATTTTTGATGATTTTTGAAATTTTTTACATTGATTTTATGTTCGATTCATCAACCGATAAAGATGATTTGATGAAAAAAATTATTGAAAGATTGATATGAAATGATGATGATGAAGATGATGATTTTTGATAATTGATCTCATCATAGGTGAGATTCAATGATAGGATGATGACGATTGACCTCATGATAGGTGAGGATCAATGATAGGTTGATAGATGATGGATCGATTAGATGAAAGGTGAGATGAGGAAGATGATGCAAAATTATGGACAAGAGTGGATGATTTATCAATCATCACTTTACAAATATTGCATGTAGAAAATCAATAATAATTTCTATTAAATTCAAAATAAAAAATATCTTATATTCGTAGAATATTGATAATTTGTTCAAAAAACCCTTTTTATTTCATCAAAATTGGATGAAAAATATCATTAGCATGAAGGGTGAAGTTTGGAAAGCCCTTGAAACCCATGTAAACACATTACAGATGTTGACTTTTTGGGTTGGACATGGCCAAGCCAAATTCCAAAGCAATATTAAGGCAAAAGAGATATTTATTATTAACGAATATTCGATAGAAACAAATATCTATTTTTTAAAGTTAAAAATAGATATCTAATTTTTAAGAAATAGATGTTTGTTTCTTTTAATTAAAAATATTAGTATATAAATCACTATAGATTTAAATTTAATATGCTATAATATTAATATTAATATTAATATTTATATATATTATATATTAATATATATAATATAATATATGAAAAACTAATATATACTAAGAAATATTAAAATTAATATAATATACATTATATTTAATATAAATATTTAATGTTTTGATTAAGGGTAAAAAAAGGGTTTTGATGGGGCCCAAAACCCAGAACAAAGGAAGGTAGGCTACAAATAAGATAAATCTTAAACCAATAGAAACACCACAACAACCTCTAAAAAATCAACATGACTACAAACCAGGACCATAAACCATTAACCAATTGAAACAAACAGGCAACAAAGAAGCAACGTTGCATCCAACCATCTGCTCAGAATCAAGAATACTGAGACCAACAAAAGAAAAAGGTAATTTAATGGTACAAAACACCATTAAACCCAAAACCATAATCAAAGACAATAGAAAACAAAAGGAGAGACCCCCCTTGAAACTCCCAAACATGCCATAGACCAACTACAAGTGCACCTCGAAAGGAAGGAGCTCCACTCTATAGGAGAAGATGTTGTGACAACCCAAGAAACCAACAACACACCTCTCTAGTATAGGAGAAAATTCCACCTCAATAGGAACACCAGTAGAGGAAACCAGAAAAGAGGACTTCCAACCACATCCACCACACCCACCTCCACCTCAATAGGAAATGACTCGTGGCCATCAAGAGTTGTCTTTGCCTCAAGAGAAGACATAGTGCAAAGGAAATGGAAGAAAGAAAAATCTCAAGAAGGGTAGGGAGACACACCATCCTTTAGCTAAGAAAGCAAGAGCTCCAAGAGAGAAACCACAACAAAACCGTAGCAAGAAACAACATCAACAACCAAACTTCTTCCCAAAGTAGCAACATGGATGAAAACCACCATTCCAACATCCCCTACTGGAAACAAAGATTGGGAAAAAAAGGATAGCTACTCCACCATCTCAAAAGATCTCCCAACATCCAAGCATCCAGGGGCACCTTCATTCGCAAGAAAAATTTCAACCCATTCTGCTTCAGCAAGGTAGCAGAAACACACTCCAAAACCACGTAAGCAGTAAAAAGCTACAAGCCATAGAGGTAGCCAAGGAGCAGAGCTAGGCACGAGAAGCCAAAAAATAGGGAGAATGGCACAAGAGTAAAACCATGAAGCTCACCATCCAACCCAACAAGGTCTAGGAGAATGCAAACTCCAACCACAAACAACCCTATCACAGTTCACCCACACCAAACTTAGCCCCAAGAACCTCAACTTGAAATTCAATCTCCTAGCACTGGAGAACATCACATCTGCATGAAACAACAAAGATTCAACCAAAACAGTCTCGCAGAAACCACAAAGAGCCCCAAGCAGAGAGGGGGCACAAGAAATAAAATAGGCCAAGTACCAACGTCAATAGAAATGAACATCACAACCCAAAAAGTAGAGAACTCTAGAAGGAAGCAACCACCATATTCAACCAAGAGAAGGCCAAAAAAAATAGCTACTAAAACTGTAGCCCACAAAATACTAGGAAGGCCAATGACAATAGAACAAAGGAGGGTTAGAACAAAAAAAAGAATCACCAAGTAGGGAAGATCAGGATCAAGAGTTCCACAAGCCACCCATGAAGGAAGAAGGAAGATTCCATCAACTAGAAAGACCCGACCCACCCATGCCTTAGGGACCAACCAGAACATGTGCATTGGAAACACCAGTCGAAACCTCCCCACACAAACAACAACCAATAGACCAAAGATCAATAACAAGGTAGGAACAAACCCATTTGTCCAAAGCCACCACATCACGTAGGACGAGAGGGAATCAAGAAGGTAGCCAAACCCCAGAAAAACCATATCCTCTAGCGCACTCAAATATGCATTCTCAAAGGCTGCCATGGATATGAGAGAAGAAGGAAGAAGCTCCTCACCTAGAGGTAGAGAAGCCCAGGAGACCCCACCAAACAACAGCCAAACAACATCTGAGGGAAAGAGAGGAGATGCCACAACAATAGGAAATTGTAGCAGCTCAATTGCCCATGAGTCTACATCAAGTTCATCCTCCGCATCACCACCATCGATAGAGGAATTCAAATTTCCTTCACCCCTACTCTTCCCACTCACTTTGGCTCCAACTCTAGATCCCGCTCTCGTCATTCCCTAAAACTTTATAAATATTTAATGTTATATTATATAAATATAATATTATATATAATAATATAATATTTTATTTAAAAAATTGATGGAAAGGATATTTTTTTCTTTTAATTAGAAATATTAATATATATAAATATCACTATAGATTAAAATATAACACATTATAAAATTAATATTAATATAAATATTTATATATATTAAAAATATTTATATATATAATATATGATAAATTAATATATACTAGGAAACATTAATAGTAATATAATATACATTATATTTAATATAAATATTTGTGCTATATTATATAAATATAATATTATATATTTAATAATATAGTATATTATAAAACAATATTTGATGGATTGTTGCAAGGGAGTTTTAAATATCATATTAATTATAATAAAACTACAAGGAGCTGAGAGAAATATATACATATCTCTCCCTCCCTCTCTCTCACCTTCCCTCTATAATTTTTTCTATCTCTAGTCACCCTCTCCTTCTCTACCTATATTTTTCTCAATCCATCTCACATTACCTCTACCTCCCTCCTACTTTCCCCTTCTCCCTCCATCCTTCCAACTATAGGTCACTCTATCAACTTATCCCTCCCTTTACCCCTCGCTCCCTCCCTCTCCCTCCCCATCTCTCTCACACAAACACACTAGATCTCTCTCTTTGTACCTCTCCTACCCTACCTCTCTATCTAGCTTAAATTACCTCTCTCTTTATTCCTTGCATGTTACCTCTCTCTACCTACCTCTCCCTACCTCTCTCACTTGCTCGCTCCCTCATTCCCTCTCTCTATATCCACTGACTATCTCCCTCTCTACCTACCTTTCCTAAATCCATCCCACCCCACCTCTGTATTTACCCAAGTCTTACTCTATACCTACATCTCCTACCCTACCTCTCTTTATCTCAATTCATCCCTCTCTCTCTCTCCCTCAATCACTCCCACCCTACAACTTCCTATCTCCCTCCTTCCCCTTATCTCTCTCCCTCTCTCCCACATATACACACAACCTCTCTCAACCTACCCATCCCTCCATCCCTAACTCTCTCTATACCTATCCCTCCCATCCTACCACTCCCTATCTCCCTCCTTCCTAGTTTCTCTCCCTCTCTCTATCTCTCCCACCCTACCACTTGATATCTCCATCCTTCTCTTTCTCCATCACACAAACATAACCTCTCTCCACATATCCCTCCCTCCCTATCTTACTCTCTCTATACCTATCCCTCCCACCCTACCACACCCTATCTTCATCCTTCCCTCTTTCTCTCCCTCCATCTATCCCACCCACCCTACAAATCCATATCTTCCTCCTTACATATATTTCTCCCTCTTTCCCACACAACCTCTCTCCACCTACCCCTCCCTCTCTCCGTCCCTCTCTCTATATGTAACTCTCCTACCCTACCTCTCTTTATCTCCCTCCTTCCCTCTTTCTATCTCTCTCTCTACCCCTCCTACCCTACCAATCCCTATATCCCTCCTTCCCTCTTTCTCTCCCTCCCTTTATCCATCCCAACTTATCACTCCCTGTCTCCCTCACACACACACAACCTCTCTCCACCTACCCCTCCCTCTCTCCCTAAATCTCTCTAAACCTACCTCTCCTACCTTACCTCTCTCTATTTCCCTTCTTACCTCTTTCTCTCTCTCCCTATCTCCTTCCTTCCCAATCCAAATGGATTTTTGTACCTCAAATTTATAATTTCTTAGAACTTGATGAAATTGACTCCATTGTGTAGAGCTGATTGAGAGCTATCCAGCACAATTTGAGCAGGCTCAAACAAAATTTGTATTCAAAAGTTATAGCTTATTGAAGTTTCAATGAAATAGGGGAATCTAGGGGGTATTCTTAGAAAAAAAATGATCATTCCAAATGTGGATGGAAATGGTGCCATATCGAAGATCTCATCAAGATGATTCTGATGCTACTTGAATTGCATCAATCAAAGTCCATATGTGCAAGTTATGGCTAGGAAAAGTTTCCAAAAACATGGTGACTAGACCGTACAAAGGCTGATGTTAGCATGATGATGTGGAACTCTAGAGATGACACATGGTAGGCTCAACAACTAAAACATAGAAAATGATGACATTATCATAATGTCATGGAAGTATAAATGGTGACATGGTAGGCACAGTTTGCAATAATGTGGCAATATGACTTGATGACATGGTAGTTGCTGACATGGCAATGTGCTTACATGGTAGACTCGTATGTTACCACATAGAAGATAATCTGGTGGTTGACTTGGAACAACTTATTGACATGAGCCAATGGTTGATTTACATGTGTTACTTCTAGTTTGCATACATCACTAATGTGAACCAATGAGGTGATGCCACATGTCATGATGATATCTAATAGAATGGTGCCACATGAAAGAATGATTGGGTGCCACGTGGCACCCCTATAGTTTCCTTGGAGTGGGTTTTTTTTTTGTTAAGAATAGTTAGGGGAGGTTCAAACAACCAACCTCCCCCATATCATTCTTAGCTTCCACTGCTAGGCCATGTGGGTTCCTCAAAAATAATATGGTTTCAATTTTATTTAAAGTATATCCAAATCTATATTGGGCCAAATGGGGGGCCCGACAGTTTGAATCGTCGACCTCCTAACAACCAATACCAATGACCACGACTAAGCCCCTTGATAGGTTGTCGTTAGTTCCTACTACTTTAGAATAATTGAATGCCAATTAGTCAATTAGGCAGTGTCCAAGGAAATTTGCAGAAGAAGATGATTTGGATAACTCATTTTATATTTTATATTTTATCTTCAACTATCAGAGTCAATTTTAATCTAAGTCCATTCCTATTGAACACGAAAATAATCTTACTCTAAGAAAACAGGAAATACTAAGTTAAAAAGAATAAGATAACTAATTTAGAAAGCAACACAACTAAACTAGAAATCATAGAGACAAGCAAACTAAACAACTGATATACTATGGAAGCAGAAAAGTAAGTGAACAAACAATGAAACATTTTTAACAGTAAAGGATTTTATCAACTATGAAAGATAAATCATACCAATGAAAAACAATAGTGCTCCAAAACTTCAGACTCCACTCTTAACAAAATTAATTACTTTCTACTGAACAAATATTTAGCTTTAACAAATGAAACAACAAAACAAAAAAATTACTTATCTATCTAAACTACTTCCCTCAAGTGGCCAAGTCATAGGTTAACACCTCATCTTAAAATCACATAAGCTACTAGTTATGGATTCTACCCATTACGAACAATCTTCATCACTCATAATTCAACAAATTATCACTAAACAAAAATTAGATAACTCATTTCAACAGTATTTGGAAAACCATATGAACAACATAACGAAAATTCCTCTCTATCTTATTCATCACTTCTGAAATTAGATTTTTATAGATAAATTTATAACTAGATCCTAAATTTAAGATGGCATGGATAGCCATTGAAAAAGTCTTCCTCAACTTAAAACTAACTTTGATTTCTTTAAAGCTCATAAATGTGTAGAAGGTTCAAGAAGAGCCATAAATTTTTTAACAATAGAATTTAAAGAACAAAAACTAAATCTTCGGTGCATCATCCAGGCATCTAGGAGTGGGTTCACAACATTACTCTTGAGGCACGTGCTGGTTAAACTTCTACAACTGCTGCATGATGATCTTTTATTCCCTACAAAAAACGCTCAATTCAACCCATTAAACTTGCTTTGGTAAAATTCCTCAATTGATCAAAAGAAAGAAAGAAAGCATAATTTTCCTTAAATTAAGCAATTACTTCTCGTAAATTTTAATAAATTGGCAAAGTCTTAGGATTGAATTAGTTTCTAGATTTTTTTATGATGAAGTTATTTTTACCTCATCACCACTCACATTCTTTAGAACACATTATCAAAAAAAAATATTTTTCTCTATGTTAATCCATGTGGACCAAAAAAGAGGGGCTCGGGTTCAAACCCGAGCCCTCCTATATATACTGCAAAACTTTATACCATTGAACAGGATCCTGAACAATATAATTATAATGCACAAAATTTTATTTGAAGTTATATTTTCTCAAGTTTTTTATGCAGAATTATGAGACAAAAGAATTTATTGTAGACTCTGACATGATTCTCAAGGTGGGAGTTTGATCTTAGCTGAGTAGGGACATCCTAGAGGCCAGAGCCAAGGTATGTCAACTTTATAGTCAAAAGCCATTATTTTTCATAAGGAATCCAACTGTGCAGTCCATCTTAGAATCTGAGTTACAAAACTTGAGGAGGTCCTCAAAGTTGTAAGCTATTGGCATGTAGATTGAGACAAGAAAGTGCATCACTAGAAGGTGGTCGAGTTTATACTTGAAATTTTCAAAATTTTGAGATGATCATAGTATTACATTTTATTACTACATTTAAAGAGCAGATGTGAAGATCAAGGCATAACTTGTGTGTTTATTTTTATTTTAGTCTAACCCATGTAATTTAATGGTTAGATAGAAACATCAAGATGATGTATTCAAGTTTGTCTAAACTGGGCCGTATATTTGGCTTTATAATGAAGGAATGATGCCTTAAAGACTAGCTCTCATACTTGGAGAGTGATGAGAGGACTAGATGATGCATTTTTTTATTGCTTTTGGAAGCACTGTGTGTTTAAATGATGTGAATTAGGAATATCTTATAGGGATTGAATCTTCCTCAAAGGCATAACAACTTGTTCTTGTAGTTTGAAGACCAAAATGATGTATAAAGCATTTTGCAGAATTAACAACATTAAAATGGAAACGATCACATAAATTAAGTGGACTCAGAGATGTATCCTAGAGTGGTGAACTTCATTATTAACTCCTCTTTTTATTTCTTCATTTTCTTTTCTATTGTTTTGAATTCTCTTTAAGTTCATTAGCGAATCAATTTTAAGGGATTGTTATATTCACATACAAGTTCCTCAGCGATCACCATATCAAAATATGAATCCATAAGTGAATCTAACAAAATGATAAAGTGATTCATAAGAGTAATTTTCAAATCAAGTGGTATCAAAGAAAGTTTGGCTTTTGTAAATTGTGAAAATGGGTAAAGGGTTGAAGCGTGAAAGGCTCCAAGAATTGGAGGAAACTAGCTAGTGCATCCAAGCAGAGAATGTCAAACTTAGAAGAATTCTTGAAATTGCAGAAGACAAGAAGCAAAAATTATGTCTTTTGTTGGAAAATTATATAGTGGAGTAGACTCAAGAATGCTCTGGTATAGTAGAAGAAAAAATACCTAAGACTAGACAAGCTTGTGGCCATGGAAAGTATACCAATTATAGTTCATGTCATGAGAATATGTATGCACCTTTTGTCAAAAGTTTGACGATACCTCCTATGTGCTAAAAACCCAAGGTGATTTCCTAGAAGCTTCATCTATGGTGTCATTCAAATCAGTACAAGAGGAGAAATTGGAAAAAAATTAGGAAGTGGACCAAGGGTCACCAACAGGAAAGGAGGTAAAAAGTACTCCATATTCAATTCCTTCCTTTGATAATAATAATGCTTCTTTTGGTGTTTTTGAAAAGCATACATTAGGAATTGGTAAAAATATCCTAACCAAGATGGGGTATAAAGGAGGTGGTCTTGGAATTAATGGACAAGGTATCATTCAACCACTAGAGGTTATAATAAGACCTTGATTTTTAGTTATAGGGTATAATAGGAGAGAGAGCTTAGAAATGGCTACAACAGGAAGCTCTTTAGAACCTAATTTGAAACCAAAGTCTCTTTAGCAAGAGAAGGGTATGTTACCTTCTGAGAGTGATAGATATGGCAATAGATCTTTGAGAAAATACAAATCTCCTTATAAATATGGTGGCAACAAGAGTCCACAAACGTATAAGTCTCCTTACTCCAATGTTTTCTTGAACTATAAGAATAATGGAGATATTTTCAGTAGCCTATGGAATAGTTTTCCTTGTTCATTCTATGGAAAGGTTTTTTATTGTGTTGCAAAGTGATGGTAGCATAATGCTCTTTATAGGAATATGTTGATGACTAATAGAGAAACTAGACATAAAGACCATCATCCTCGTCTAAATAAGGAGAATGGAAAGATTCAAAGATGAAAAACTTCTACACTCATTGTAATATGAGTGGACATTGGGAAGAAAAGTGTTGGAAACTACATCCAAAGCTTAGTCTCTCACCAAGAAAGAAACCAATGCAAGAACATAGTGAAAAGGAGGTTGCAAAGGAGAAGGTAGAGCATGTGGTTTCCAATCCTAAAGAAGTTGATGATGAAACTCAACTAAAGAAGGAAAGTTCTTTGGCTCAGTTTAGTAAAAGATGGATAGAATGTCTATCTAGTTGATACTTCATATTTTTTTGTAATAATTGGGAAAACATTTTTGGAAGGTTTCTACAATAATTACAAACACATGCTAACTATTTTTGGAGCTGAATGTTGAAGCCTTAAATTGGTTTTATTCTAAAGTAGAAAGGTGAAGGAATGCATTAAAATTGAGGAATATTTTAGTAGTGTTTGAGAAACTCATGAGTAGGAAGAGCATCATAGTTATCCTTGAATCTTCCTTGAAGCTATTGATTTCATATTCATGACCGTGTGATGATTGGGAATGTTTTCACATCAATGAATTAGTCAATAAAATAGTCAAATTGTATGTAAGTAAACTTTTGGAGTCCAAAAGTTTTTTTTGTGGGGAGGTGTGATCCAAATGGATTTTTGTACCTCAAATTTGGAAGTTCTTAGAACTTGATGAAATTGACTCCATTATGTAGAGCTCATTGAGAGCTATCTAATTCAATTTGAATGGGATCAAATGGAGTTTGTATGCAAAAGCTATAGCCTATTCAAGTTTCAACAAAATAGTGGAATCCAGGGGCTATTTTGAGCCAAAAATTTGATCATTCCAAATTTGGATGGAAATGGCTCCATCTTGAAGGGATCATTAAGACAATTCTGACACCACTTGAATTGCATCAATCAGATTCCGTATGTGAAAGTTATGGCCGGTCAAAGTTTCTGAAAACATGTGGATTAGACCATATGGATGTTGATGTCAGAATGATGACGTGGTAGTCTCTAGTGATGACACATGGTAGGATAAAAATCTGACACATCGTCGATGATGAAATCATCATAATGATGTGGTAGTACGAATTGTGAGGTGGTAGGCACAGTTGGTAGTGGTGTAGCAGTACTATTTGATGTTGTGATAGGGTGCTAACATGGCAAGATCAAATGTTGTCATATGGTAGATGATGTGGTGGTTGACTTGGCACAACTTTTTGACATGGGCTAATGGTTGATTGAAATGTGTCACTACTATTTTTCATACACCATTTACATAAAACAATGAGGTGATGCCACGTGTCATGATGTTATCAAATAGAATGGTGTCATATGAACCAATGGTTGGGTGCCATGTGGCACCCCTATGGTTGCTAAATAGCGAGGTTTTCTTTGTTTGATAAAAATAGTTGGGGGAGGTTTAAAAACCCAACCTTCCCCATACTATTCTCATCTTCCACTACTAAGCCATGTGGATTCCTCAAAAATAATGTGGCATTAGTCTTATTTAAAGTATATCCAAATCTATATTGAGCCAAATGGGAGGCTCGATGATTTGAACCGTCAAACTCCTACCACCAATACCAACAACCACCACTATGCCACACGCATTCTTTAGAATACGTTATTAACAAAATTGATTTTGTTATATGTTAATCTATGTGGGCTGAAAAAGAGGGGCCCCGGTTTGAACTCGAGCCCTCCATATACTGCAAAACTTTATACCATTGAACTAGAGCCTAGACGATTATAATGCACTTAATTTTATTTGAAGTCATATTTTCTTAGGTTTTTTATGTAGAATTCCAAGATAGAGACATTTATTGTAGACCGTTACATGATTCCCAAGGCGAGAGTTTGATCTTGGATGAGTAGGAGCATCCTGGAGGCCAGAGCCAAAGTATTTCGAATTTATAGTCAAAATTCATGATTTTTCATGAAGAATCCAACTATGCGGTCCATCTCATAATTTGAGTTGTAGAACTTGAGGAGGTCCTCAAAGTTGCAAGTTGTTGGTACATATACAGAGATAGGAAAGTGCATCACTAGAAGGTGGTTGATTTTATACTCAAAAGCTTTAATATTTTTAGAGGATCATTGTATTGTAGTTTGTTGCTACATTTAAAGAGAAAATGTGAAGATCAAGGTATAAATTGTGTGTTTATTTTTATTTTAGTCTAACCCATGCAATTTAATGGTTAGAAAAAAGCATCAAGATGATGTATTCAGGTTTGTCTGAACCGGGCCTTAGATTTGGCTTTGTAAGGAAGGCATGATGCCTTAAAGACTAGTTCTCATGCTTGGAGAGTGATGAGAGGACTATATTTTGCATGTTGTTTCTATTGGAAGCATTGTGTGTCTAAACAATGTGAATCAAGAAGAGATTGTAGGGCTTGAATCTTCATTGGAGGAATAAGAACTTGTTCTTGTAGTTTGAGGACCAAAATGATGTATAGAAATTTTTGTAGAATTAACATCATTAAAATGGCAATGATCGAGAAAATTAAATGGATCTAGAGACATATCCTTGGAAAACTTCATTATCAACTCCTCTTGTTATGTATTCATTTTCCCTTTTGTTGTTTTGAATGCTCTTTAAGTTTATTAGTAAAGAATTGTTATAGGATTATTGGCTCATATTCACATACAAATTCGTCAGCAATCACCATATTAAAATTTGAATCCATAAGTGAATCTAATGAAATATTAAAGTGATTCATAAGTGAGTAATTTTCAGATAACTTCCCTCTTTCTCTTCCTCCATCTATCCCTTTCACCTTACCACTCCCTATCTCCCTACTTCCCCCCTCTCTCTTCCACACACAAAAACAAAACCTCTCTCCATATAACCCTCCCTCTCTTCTACCCTACCTCTCTTTATCTCCATCCATCTATATTTCTCTCCCTTCAGGTTTATCCTTCCCACCCTACAACTCTGTATCTCACTCCTTCCCTCTTTTTATCACCCCTCTCTCCCTCACACACACACAACCTCTCTCAACCTACCCCTCCCTCCCTCCCTCCCTTCCACTCTGTATCTCCCTCCCACACTACCACTCCCTATCCCCCTCCTTCCCTTTATCTCCCTCCTTACCACACAATATATCTCCACCTACCCCTTCCTCTCTCCCTAACTCTCCATACCCACCTCTCCTACCCTACCTCTCTATCTACCTCCTTGCATGTTTCTCTTTCCCTCCCTATATGCTTCCCATCCTACCCCTCCCTATCTCCCTTCTTCCCTCTTTCTCTCTCCCTCTATCCCTCCCACCTTACCACTCCCTATCTCACTCAAACACACACACAACCTCTATCCACCTACCCCTCCCTCTCTCCCTAACTCTCTTTGTACCTACCTCTCGTACCATAACTCTCTCTATATTCCTCCTTCCCTCTTTATCTCTCTCCCTCTCTCCCTCCCACCTTACCACTCTGTATCTCCCTCCCTCTATCCCTCCCACCTTAACAATACCTATCTTACTCCTTCCCCTCTCTATCCATCACACACAAACACAACCTATCTCTCCCTACCCATCCCTCTCTCCCTAACTCCCTATACCTACCTATCCTACCCTACCTCTCTCTATATCCATCCATCTCTATTTTTTCTTTCTCGAGGTGTATCCCTCCCACCCTACCACTTCCTACCTACCTCCTTCTCTCTCTCTCTCTCCCTCCCTCTCTTTCACATAACCTCTCTTTACCTACCCTTCCCTCCCTCCATAACTCTCTCTATACCTATCACTCCCTCCCTACAAATCCCTATCTCCATCCTTCCCTCTTTATCTACCTCCCTCTATTCCTCCCACCCTACCAATCCCTATCCCACTCCTTTCCTCTCTCTCTCCCTCCTTCCCACCTAACCTATGTCCATTGATCCATCCCTTTCCCCCTAACGCTCTCTATATCTACTTCAACTACCCTACCTCTCTCTATCTCCCTCCTTCCCACTTTCACTCTCTCCCTCTATCCATCCCAGCCTACCACTCCCTATCTTTATACTTCCCTATTTCTATTTTTCCTTATATCCCTCCCACCTTACCACTCTCTATCTCCCTCCTTCTCCCTCTCTCTCCACCTCTTCCACCCCTACCTCCTTCCTCTTTCCTCCACCTCCCCTCCACCTCTCCCTCCTTCTCTCTCCCTCCACCTGCCTCTCTCCTTCCCCTCCCTCTTTCTCTCCAGTCTATCTCTCCCTCCTTCATTCCTTCCTCCTCCCCTTCCTTTACCTCCCTACTATCCCCTCCTTTCCACTACCCCATCTCCCCTCTTTCTCTACATCCCTCTCCATCTCCCTCCTTCCTACCTCTCCACCTTTTCTTTCCTGTCCATGTGCCTCTTTCTCCCTCCATCCAGTCCACTGTGTCTCTCTATTTCCTCCTTTTGTCTCCACCTGTCTCTCTCCACTGTCTCCTCTCTGCGTTGTCCATTTGTCTCCACCTCTTTCTCTGTCCCTCCATGTCTCTCTCTTCCTCTTTGTCTCTGTCCTTCTCTCATCCTTCCACGTTGTCCGTCTCCTCCTGTCTCCTGCCCTCCTCTCTCCTGACTCTCTTTGTCTCCACCTCCACCTACTCCCTACCTCTTTCCTGTCTCCCCCCGTGCCTCTTTCTCTCCTCCTCCATCCTCCCATCACCCACCACTCCCCGTCTCCCTCCTTTCTCTCTCCTATTCCTCCTCTTGTCCCTCACACACTGACCTCCTCCACCTGCCCCTGGCTCTCTCCTAGCTGTCTTTGTTTGCCTCCTGCCCTGCCTCTCTTTGTCTCAGCCTTCTTCCCCGTTCTCTCTATCCTACTGTCTTCCTCATATGTCCCTCCTCCCTCTCTTTCTCCCCTCTATCCCTCCCACCCTACTGCTCCTATCTCCCTGCTTCCCTCTTGTCTCCTCCTCCGTCCCTCACTGCCACTCCATCATCTCTCCTCTTTCTTGCCTCTCTCCATCAGGCCACACAACCTCTCTCCACCTATCCCTCCCTCTCTCCCTACCTATTTCTATATCTTCCCTTCCCCATTTTCTGCCTCCCTCTATCCCTCTTGTTCTACCACTCACCATCTCCATCCCTCTATCCCCTCCACCCTACTAGTCACTATCTCCATCCTTCTCTCTCTCCCTCCCTCTCTCCCTCACACATACATAGACAACCTATATCCACCTACCCCTCCCTCTCTCCCTAACTCTCTCAAAACCTACTACTCATACCCTTCCTCTCTTTACCTCACTCCTTCCCGCTTTCTCTCTATCCCTCTATCTCTCCCAATATACCAATACCTATCCGCCTCCTTCCCTCTTTCTCACCTTCAAGGTCTATCCCTTCCAACCTAAAAATCCCTATCTCCATCCTTTCCTATCTCTCCCTCCCACCTTACCTATCCCTCTCTCTCTACCTCTCTCTCCCTGTCTCCATTTATGTTTCTTGATTTTATAATAATAATATAGTATATAATATATATTATAATACATAATATATAATATAATATATGTGTTATATATAAAATAATATAATATGATATAATATATAATATGTAATTATTAGAAAATGAATATGGATATATTTTTATTTTCATATATTGGATATCATTTTTTTTCAAAACAGGCACTAGTTTTGTTTTACAAAATGACTATCCATTTTGTAAAGTTCATTTTCACAAGCAAGTAAATAGGCTTCAAAAAATGGATATCTATTTTTCCTTACAAAAGGATATCGATTTTTTAAAGATATTTCTTTAATAAGAATACAAGCTTTGATAAATGGTTATCTATTTTTCTTAAAAAAAATATATCCATTTTACTTTACAAAATGGATATCCATTTTGTTTGAGTGGAAAAAATAGCTAAAATTCTATTTTGGGCATTCCAACGATCCCCACATTCTCTCTACTATAGGGAATGTTGTGATTCATGTGCATTACAAAGAAATTTTTACTCTTTGAGCACTCTTTTACATAAAATTTTATCCTTTCAATCATCAAGGTACTTGATTGAGTTGGGATAGTGGGAAGAAACAGTCGCCATAAAGTGAAAAAGAAGAGGAAATATCAAGCAGGGGAAATTGAGGTAAGTAGTGAGAAAGATAGAGTAAGAAAGAGGATGGAAAGAAAAGGTATTTCAAATTTTCTTCAAGGAGAAGGATCATATTTACCTTCAAGTGAGATTGAAAGTGACCATGATATTGAATTTGAAAACATTGAAAAAGATATTCAAATTATAATTTTATAATATGAAATTGTAAATGTTGAGCATGAAATTGAAAATCAAAATATTGAACATGAAATTGAAATTGTAAACATGAAATCGTAAATGTTGAGAATACAACTAAAAATAAAAATGTTGAACATGAAATTGAAATTTAGAAAAAAAATATTGAACATGAAATTATAAATGTTGAGCATGAAACTAAAAATTAGTATGTTGAATATGAAATACATAAAATATTTCTTGACCAATGTGGATATATAGCCTATGAAGTTCAAAACATACTCCATAATCCACTCATTCATAGCATTGATGAAATTGATAAGACACAAGAAATAATGAATTTCAATGTATTTCCAAATGACATAAGAAGAGAGTATCTTTGCAAAGGAAAAAATGAAACCCTAAATCCATCTATTTGTAATGAATCTAATAAAAGTGCTCAACATTCAAGAACCCCAAAATGGTTACTTAAAATAGATGAGAACAAAATAAATAAACTTGAAGGAAAAAGGTCATCATGAAAAATTTAGTTGTTGGGCTACCGAAGTGTTCAATCAATACTTTTTGAATAAGACATCAACCGAACAATGTCAAATTTTTGTACAATTTCTAAATTCTTACAAACTGAGACCATTATTAAAGAAATTGAAGATTCATATAAACAAGAAGTCTGATCAAAATAATATTATTGCTTAAAATATTTTTAATGCACTCAATTCTATTGGAAAGACTAGTAAGGAAAAATATAAGAGATATGCTTGTAGAGTAATAACATCTTTAGTAAGTAATCAATTAAGAAAGGCTCGATTATTGAGGCAAACATGTGTTCACTTAAGGCTAAATTGTAAAACATTGTCAAAAGAACTAGCAATAACATCAATACTAGATATTCCTCTTCAAAATGATACTTGGAATTTTAGTAGTAGGCTTCGATGAGTTGATAGGAAGCTAACTAATACCGCGAAGGATGAAACTCAACAATTTTAGCACTCTAACTCCAAAGTATCAAAAAATGTAAAAGATGTTTGAAAATGAATAATTGGTGATTTATACCACACACCACATCCTAAAAATTTCTGAGAACATAGCCAAACAACATTGTACAAACTATTTTGTTAAACACATCAAAATTTAAAAATCTCACAAAGGGAATTTGAATATTGTAAGCCATTTTATTGTTTTCCTCTTAAAATTTGTAATACATGTTGCAAATATCATGCGGATTTTTTTATGTATCATGAATTATTATCTAATATTCATTCTACTTTGCATACTGATGAAATCCTATAGGAGTTTTCTGTAATGCAAATACCAACGTTGTCTAGGGACTTATTAGATTTATTTCTCTATGTTAGAGTTAATGGTTACATTTTCTATAGAGATGATTATTTAAATGAAAAGTGTTTGCAATGTAGTGGGTTATCAAATTTTATATCATGTATTGTTGAGTGTAGTGAAAATGATTTTGGAAAGAAAATGGTTGATAAAAGAGACTTGAGATAGTGAAATAAGATTTGAAGAGTGGAAGTGAAGGTTCCAGATGTGAGTTGGTTACAAGATGTAAGAATTTCTGATTTTATTTATGATTTAAAAAAAAATATTTTTTACAATTATGCAAAATACAACCACAAGTCTACATGTTTAGATCAATAATGTAAGATGTGTAAGGATTTTTTCTTGATTGGAACTATCATCTCTATAATTGATTTCGAATAAAATTACACATTGAAACCACAAAATGAAGTCCAATTTCAATATTACAATTCAATTCAGGTTACAATTTTTGCTCACATCACGTATAGGCATGTCCCTGAAATTACATAAGTGAACAAGAAGATAGTCAGGGAGTAAAATTTTTACATGAGTGATGATCAATCTCACTCATCAGAGTATGTACAATACTGTCTTAACATATTTTAAAAGTTCTTGCAAGAAAAGATATTAAAATGGTTCAAAATCTCATTTGGCTAGATAATTGCACTCGTCAATTCAAGAATTCTCATATGTTTTATTGGTTGAGTAGAATGCATGCAAAGAGGGGTATAACTCATGTTTGGAGTTTTCTAAAGTTGGGCATGGAAAAGGGGATCATGATGGGGTAGATGCATGTGCAAAGATGACTCTACTTAAAGAACAACTAAATATTAGAGGTGGTGTTGCATTTGTTGATTCAAGTTCATTTATTGAGTGGTGTAACTATGCATTTTCACAAGGAGGGGGAGTTGATTCAGAAGTGTGTAGGTTATTTTGGTTGGTTGATGAAGGTAAATTGGGAGAGATAATATTGTTAGACAAACAAGGAATTATCAAAGATGCATTCATTTCAAATCTCAAATGCAAGTACATGGACTATTTAGACATGAGATTTAGCTCTTTTTTTTCATATTGGTATCAAATGGAGTGGGATAGTTGTGAGTCAAGTGAGTGGGTAGATACATGGATTCCATAATATCTAACCCCATTAGATGAATCTCATTCATCTTTACTCAATGAAATGGAAACTGCATTTGGCTATGACCATATTTTTGACCTTGTACAACTAGGACACATGCTTATTCACTTCTTGCAACCCATGGGAATGAAGAGAGATTAAAATTGGTTGGAATGATGTGTTCAACAACAAAAAATCTAACACAACCTATGATAGATGATGATTAATTCACGTATCCTATAAGATTAGTTGATATTTCTATAACTTGGTTGTGAATATATATGATTAGAAAGAATGGAATTCTTGCATTTGACTTTGAGAAGAAAAAAACCATACTCATGTATTCACACCTAGTTGTGGCAAAGAATTTTAATTTATTGAAGCATCATGTAAAACCAAGAACAAAAGAACTATGGACAATTACTATTGTTTATAATGAAGAAATATTGGAAAATTTGAAGATAAGAGATGACCCCTCACACTTGAGTAGTATATAATTTTTTATATGGGACATGTATGATATTTTTCATCTTTTTTAGATTCATTTTATTTCTATAAGTTGGATTAAAACAACATTAAAAAATTTCATGACAATTAACTGGTATATAAAAATGTAGGTTTTTGGAGAACAAAGGTATATTTTCAAGTAATTTAGATCAATAAGTCCATGATTTTTTTATGAGTACAATAAAATAATTATGGTAATGCATTGACATATAATTCATAAGTATTGATTATTAATCTTGCATAATATTTGGTTTGAGATAATGTTCAGTTAAAACTTTGTAGTTCATGTTGCTTATTCTCAATAATTTGTCTATATTTATATGCATGTCTAATGCACTTAAGCTTTGATCATGATGAGGTTATAATAACAATAAATCCACCATTTTTGAGTTTAAAATAGGTCTTCAATATTGATTTTCTTAACAATTCACTTGTTTATATGTGTAGGTTTTTTAGAGAATAAAGGTATATTTTTAAGTGATTTAGATTAATACATCCATGGTTATGTTATGAGTATAATGAGATAATGATGGTAATGCATCAACATATAATTCATAAGTAGGGATTCTTAATCTTGCATCATATTTGGCTTGAGATAGTGTTTAGTTTAAAAAATTTAGTTCATGTTGCTTATGTTCAACAATTTTTCTATATTTATATGAAGCCTACTACAATCAAGTTTAAAGCATGAGGAGGTTACAATGGAAATAAATCCACCATTTTTGAGTTTCAAATAGGTATTCAAGAATAATTTTCTTAATAATTCACTTATTTATATGTGTAGGTTGTTTGGAGAATTTGAAGTGGAGGAAAGGATATTGAGATCAATAGTTATAAATTTTGTAGTGGTTACATATCACTCATCAGAAGGTGACATCCACATATAATTATTAAGTAGTGACTCCTAATATTCCATAAAATTTGGTTTGAGAGAAAGTTCAATTAAAAATTTCTAGTTCCTATTGGTTATGCTCAAATATTTGTGTATATTTATATGTAGGTGTATTACAATCAATTTTGGAGCATGATGAGGTTACAATGACAATAAATCTGCCATATAATTCTTAAGGTGAGATATACAATATAATTATAAGTAGTGATTCTTAATATTGAATCATAGTTAGTTTTTAGTTTATGTTGCCTATGCACAACAATTTATCTATACTTATGTGGAGGTATATTTTTAGATGGATTATTAGTAGTTCAAATCTTGGCAATGAGCCACTTGTCTTTTTTTTTTCTCTTATTCTCTAGATAGTGAGTCCTCTGAATAGTGAGTCCAAAAGGAAATGATTGATTATATAATATGTTATGACCAGTTATAATATATTGTGAGCTGATTCTCAATGTGGTTTTCCCTTTTTTGGTTTTCCACATAAAATTCTAGTGTTCATGTGTTATATTTTTTGATGATTACTTTCATGGTTTCTTTCCCTACTTTAAATTGATTATGATGATTCAAATAGATGTTTAAATTTTTAAGTGGTTTCAAGGAATATTGATTCACCCCCCCTCTTAGTACTGTTGGATGTTGCTGATATGTGGTTTCCATTGATATCAACACTATTGGCATTAATGCATTAGAGATTGTATATGTCAAGGATTTTGAAAATAATCAAGTAGAATAAGTTGTAGGTCATCAGTGGTGAATTGGAGTTCAATATGTTGGCTAGCTAAGTAGGTTGATGATCAGAGGTTATGGATTAAAGGGGTTTTTTCAAGTATATCTAGTTTATCCACATTAAGTTTCAGAGATCTGCATAAATATTTGATCAAGTTATGAGTATCTATGTTTTGATAGTTTTTATGTTACTTTAGTTGGTGTTCCTGAAAGAAGGTGATGTAATTCTAGTAATTTCAATTGTCATGGATTCTTCTCTGGTGATCCATGATGCCTGTGTATTTTTCTAGATCGTGCTTTATCTATGTTGTACGTCCGCATTGATCATTGTGCTCACGATTGGTGATTTTATTTTGCATGTTCATGTTTTTCATGTTCATGGATGCCATGGTGATTGTAGCATGTTGTGGATCTTCAAGGATTAATTATTGAAGATGTTTTGTGTTAGAGGATTTTGTTTTGGGTCCTCACTATTTTGTGGCTAGCATTTGTTGATTTGCACTAATAATCATTTATGTTTTGGGCTGAAAATTTGTATTAATTTTATATTTTATTGAAGCCAACATGGATATTATGCTATTGTTGGTTGCATATATATATGAGTGATTGTTTACATCATTTGAGACAAGCGACATGTGGGATGTGTGAAGTGCAAGTGCTATGTGCGAATAAATTTTAGATCTTTCAAAGGAAAAAGTAAAGTGTGAAGAAGAGTGAGTAGAAGAAAGAGTGTTCATATGCTTAACCAGAACTATAATTAGGCATTAGCAGATGCTATCTTCTCAGTTCAAAATCTCTCGGATGGATTTAATTCGAATGTGACTGTAAGACATTGTGTCTTCCTTTTGGTAGAAAGTCTTTTTGTATTTTAGTAGTGAGTTGTAGGCAGTGTGCTTGAATGCATGTGCTTTCCCTATTTACTATACTATTAACAAAGTATAAACTTGTGGATTAACCTCCACCATTTTTTTTCCCCTAATAGGGTTTCCATGCAAAACTATTGGTTTTATGTGTGTTTTTTATGCAGTGATGGTTTTTTCTTTCATGTTTAATTATCAAATTTGAGAATAAGTTTAATAAGTTTAATTTTTGTGACAACTAATTCACCCCCCTCCTCTCAGTTGTCTACCCTTGTGTTGCCAAAAATTGGTATCAGAGAAGGTTTCTTCAAAGAATTTTAATAGCTTGAGGTGATCTGGGATGGTGACATATAAGAAGGATAGTCTGAGATTTGATGGAACAAATTATTCTCTATGGAAGACTCAAATGAAGTGTCATTTGAGATGCATCGGTGAACCTTATTGGAACATTAAAAATAATAGATGCATCATCCCACAGAATGGTCCTTCTACTATAGGTGAAATCAAAGATGTCGAGTATAATATTAGGGCTAAGGAAGCATTGTTGAGTGATTTGACTGATTTTAAGATGAAAAATGTAATGGATCTTAAGATTGCTTATGAGATCTGGAAAAATTTAGAAAATTTGTATGAAGGTAATACTCATTTAAAGATGGGTAAGCTACAGATTCTATAAGGTAAATATGAAACATTAAAAATGGGTGAAGATGAGAACATCACTACTTTTATGCAAAGAGTAAATGAACTTGTGTGTAATATCAGATGTGCTTGTGGAACATTGAAAGAATCAGAGATTGTTGATAAAGTGCTCAAATCCTTTCCTACTACATACAAACACAAATTTGATGCTATTGAGGAGATCTAGACTATGACAAATGTAACCAAAGACATGTTTATTGGTAAGCTTGCTGCTTTTGAGTTAAGTGAGTTTGGTGATGCTCTTCCTAAGATATAATTGGCATTAAAAGCTACTACCTCCAAAAAGATAAGAAGATATATGATCCAGGAGAAAATTACTCTAGAAACTTGTTCAAGTATGAGTAGAAAATGAAAGAAATTGAAGAAGAAGAAAGAAAACTAGATGAGCTTGAAGCACTTATTATCAAGAGGGTAGCTAAAGGAGAAAGTAAGTATAAACAAAAATTGCCTCTTAAATTTTTTTTATGCAATAAGATAGGTCATTTTGCCTCAAGGTATCCTGAAAGAGTTCCTAAGCCAAGATCTAACAAGCCCAAATTCAAAAGGAAGTGTTATTTTTTTGTTGATGAAGGTGTGGCAGATGATGAATTTGATAAAGGGAATGCAAGTGAAGATGAGTTTTTATTTATTTCTATCAAGGAAATTAATATTGTACCTACTGAATTTGGTAGTTGCATGAATGTGGAGAAAGCTCTAGCTGCCAGAATTGAAGAAAATGATGAGTGGGTGATTGATAGTAGATGATCTCATCACATGACAGGTGATAAAAGTAAATTTATGAGTCTTGAAAATTATGATGGTGGTATTGTAAGATTTGGTGATGAAAATCTGGCATAATCCATGGCAAAGGTTCCATTTCTTTTGATGGTAAGCATAATACTGATGATGCCATATGTGTGGAAGGTTTGAAGCATAATCTTTTAAGTGTTGGAAAAATGGTTGAAAAGGGATACAATATTCAGTTTAAGGATGGAAAATGTAAAATATTGGGGAGTTATGGAAATATGATTGCATCAGGTACAAAAACAAAAGGTAATATCTTTCACCTGAGTGTCGCTAGTAAAAGTTGTCTGATTTCTCAATTTGATGAAATTTGGTTATGACATACGAGATTGTGTCATGTAAACCTTGACAATATTATCAAGATAAGTTATACTTAGGCTGTGAGAGATCTTCCTAAGTTGGTAAATCCTACTAATACAATATGCAAGGAATGTCAGTTAGGGAAGAAAACTAGAGTTTCATTTCAGAGCAAACAAAATTGTTCAAATGAAGTATTGGAGCTTGTGCATACTGATCTGTGTGGTCCTTCTAGAGTCAAAATTTTATAAGGAGATAGGTATTTCATGTTACTCATTAAGGATTATTATATATTGATGTGGGTTTCTTTCTTAAGGGAAAAATCTGAAGCTCTAGAGAAATTCAATATTTTTAAGGCTAAGGTTGAGATAGAGATAGGTCTAAAGATTAAATGTCTGAGATCAGATAGAGGTGATGAATTCATTTTTGGTGAGTTTAATTACTTTTATGAAGAACATGGGATAAAGAGACACTTATCTACCTTGTGGACCCCTCAGCAAAATGGAGTTGTGAAAAGGAAGAACAAGATAGTTTTAGATGTTGCTAGGACTATGATGCTAGAAGGAAATGTCCCACATATCTACTAGAGAGAAGTTGTGAGTAATGTTTTTTATACTCTGAACCGAGTATATATCAAAGGTGATACTGGTAATACCCCTTATGAGCTATCATTTGGTCATAAGCCTACTATTAGATACTTGATTTTTTTTGGGAGTAAATGCTATATCAAAAGAGATGAAGATATATTAAAGTTTGATGCTAGGAGTGACGAAGGAATATTTCTTTGTTACTCTACTAAAAGTAAAGTCTACCAATGCTTCAACAAGAGATTGAGGAAATTAGTTGAAAGTGCTAATATCAAGGTTGATGAAGACACAAGTAGACCATCTAGAACCTGTGGATATGGTTTAGATGATCAAAATGTCAGTTCAACTCAGACTCAAAATCAAGTGCAAATCATTCTGGTGAATCAAGAAAGCCAAGAGGAAGGAACTAGTGGAAGTGTAGAAGAGAGATCACAAGAGCCTAAAGTTCAAGAAAATACTAAGACTCCAAGGTATGCAAGATTAAATCATTCAGAAGATCAGATTATAGGTTATACAAACAAAGGTGTTCAAACTAGGAGAATAATTGTAGAAGAATATTGTTTGATGTGAAAGACTAAGCAAAATAATGTAAATGAAGCATGCAAAGATGAACATTGGATGAAAGAAATGAAATAAGAGCTACTAAAAATTGAGAAGAATGATACATGGAATCTTGTTCCTAAACCTAAGGACAAAAATGTAATTGGAACTAAATGGGTCTTTTGAAGCAAACTAAACGAGCAAGGTGAAGTTGTTAGAAAAAAATCAAGGCTGCTATGTAAAGGATACTCTCATATGGAAGGAATTGACTTTGAAGAAACATTTTCCCTTGATTCTAGGATTGAAGCTGTGAGACTGTTTCTTGCTTATGCTGCTTACAAAAACTTCAAGGTTTATTAGGTGGATGTCAAGTCAACATTTCTAAATGGTTAATTGGAAGAAGAAGTGTATAATGAGAAACTTGATGGATTTCAATTGACTGTTTAGAGAGATATGGTTTGTTGGTTGAAGAAATAATTGTATGTACTTAAGCAAGCCCCAAGAGCCTGGTATGCTAGATTAGATAAGACTTGTTGAAGCTTGGATCTAACAAAGGTGTTGTTGATAGTAATCTATATTTCAAGATTGATCATGATAAATATTTGATTTTTTAAGTCTTTGTTGATGATATCATCTTTTGAGGAGATGATAATTTGTGCATGAACTTTGTTGATGATATGCAGAGTGAATTTGAGATGTCTATGATTGGAGAAATGAAATTCTTTTTGGGACTTCAAATTACTCAATTAGATAAAGGGAACTTTATATCTCAGTTCAGGTATGTGAAATAATTACTAAAGAATTTTGGTATGGAAGATTCAAAGCCATTTGGTACAACTATGGTGACCATATGTAAGTTGACACAAGTTGATGATTGGCAAAAGACAAATCAAACTGGATACAGATCCATGATTGGAAGATTGTTGTATTTGACTCAAAATAGATTGATATCATGAATTTCATATGCATTGTTCCAAGATTTCAAGTTGATCCTAAGGAATCTCATGTGACTGTTGTGAAGAGTATTTTTAGATACTTGAAGGGGATAGTTTATTTTGGCCTATGGTATTGTTATCTCATAGAATTACATCCTCGCTAAGTTGGAGAACTTAGCATTCTAGAGGAGCATGGGGACTTTTTTAGGCTATGGGTCACCTATAATGGAAAATAACCTCTAGAGAAGGATGACTTCCTACTTGGTTATCACCTAAACTAATTATTTTGAAAGGAAAAAGCAGAAGGAAAGAATTAAATGAGAACTGATAAAATACCATCCTATGGTGATACACCCAAATGTTAACCTGACTTGTGAATAACTTACATACACAAACTAATCAAATGATAAATCCCAACTCACACAACTCAACTTCATATGCCTCTTGAACAAGTATTGCATAAGAAGATCCTTAAAATTCCAAACTCTTAGAGGGAAAGATAACTCTCACAACTATAAGAATTTGATTTTTTTTTATACAACTTACGACTTGCTGTAGACATGGAAAATTGACCAACGCACTCGATCTCGATTACTAACGAAATTTCTTCTTAAATCATACTCTCAGTATTTCATCAGTTTCTGTCTCTTAATTTAATAAATCATTATTTATTAAATTAAGTCTTTCCCCTCCATTGATTAAATTAATCAATTTAATTTAGTTAACCTTATGTCTCTGTTTGATAAAATAAATCATTTTATTTAATTAAAGTTTCTAAAGTCCTCTTATTAAATTGAATAAATTAAACCTTATTTGATTTAATCTAAAATTATCTCACTTAGTTAAATAAATCAAAATCATTTATTTAAGTACAAGCATTTCCTCTCAATTCTGATTTAAATCAATTCATCAATTTAAGTCAACATTTTCAAATCATCTAATCCCTCATTAAATTAATAAAATTCTTGATTAAGCTAATCCCTATCACTAAAATCTTCTAGAAAATACAACTTGCATAGTAGATCAATTACTTTGATTTATTTAATTGCCTATTTTCCCTCACATGGCATAAAAGTGGAATATTCCCTCAAGTTTGAATTCAAAATTCAAGTGGGCTTGTACATCCAACAAGGAATTCACTCCTCTTACATGTCCCTGACTTTGAGCCAAGTGACATTAACTCCATTTATTTCATCCCCCCTAAACATGTCACTTCATCAAATTCAAAATTCAAACTTGCACATTGATCAAAATGTGCTCAACCTTCAACCATTCACATCTTGACAAGTGGTACTTGGCCATTGGATGTTGAATGATCCCACATTGCTAAATTTCACTCATTCTTCCAATTTGAAATCCATAAATGAGAGACTCTTTCTCTCATTCTATCATCCACAATTTGAGTAAACTTATTATACTCAAATCCATCTTCAAGCATAGCCATTCTAATCTCTTTTTATCAAGTTCTTAACTAGGTTATGCAAGAATTCAACCATCAAGTGGATCAAATCATCAAGCTTACAAAGGAGTTGGGTAATGGTTGATTTCAACACATCAATTGGCACCAACTCCCCCATGGGATTGATAGTTGTTCATTAAAATAGGATTTATTTTCTTTCATTTGCATTCTTCTTCATTTTTCCTTCCTATATTAATGTTTCAATCTAATTTCATGGGGAATCCTTGTTTTAACCTTGCATATTGATCTAATATTATGTTTGTTTGTTGCTTATGTGTAGGTATGAAAATGGGGTTCACATTTTGGCACTAGAAGGAGGGCAAATCTCAAAGATTTCATCACGTTTTTCACAAACTCCATATTTTTTTCTAACGTTTTTAGTGTACACAGGAAACTACGTCGTTGAAAGTTCGTGCGGCACTGGGTG
This sequence comes from Sequoiadendron giganteum, assembly GCA_007115665.2. Taxonomy (NCBI): domain Eukaryota; kingdom Viridiplantae; phylum Streptophyta; class Pinopsida; order Cupressales; family Cupressaceae; genus Sequoiadendron; species Sequoiadendron giganteum. The sequence goes on from CM021102.1 coordinate 631,487,459, forward strand.
ATCCCACAATACTGGTTTACAATTTTTGGGCAAACTGGACACTAAACTAATTTTTTAAAACTAAATCTTCACTTTCGGGCTCCTATAGCGGCTAAACTGTGAGGAATTTAAAGATGATGCAAACTAGTGATTTGTGGAATTTTGTCTATATTGATGAGCTAAAGGGGCTCTATAATGAATGGTTCATAAGGCATAACACTTATTGAAGGTTTTTCAAATGGGGTAGCAAGCTAAGTGGGTTTAACCTTGGGGGAAACTCCATGGTTAAGCACGCTTGAGCTGGAACAGTACTGGGATGGGTGACCTCCCAGGACGGACCAAAGCTTCACCTTTGTGAGAGTAACCTAGATGCAATGAGTGCTAAGTGGACCATTCATTATCATGAGACATGGGTTCTTGTGAACCACTACTCATGAATCATGGGTCAATGAGTTTGACTTGAAAACTGCACAGTTGAATCCTGATAGCAATATCATGATTCTAAATATATTTTTTTCAAATTTTTTGAAATCATATTGCACTTCATTTTTCATCTCTTTCGAAAACTAGTTTTTAAAAAAAATAGCATTTTTAAGGAGTGATGCTCACCGTATACAACATAACTTTTTTGTATGAAGGATAAAATTCTAATTTGTTCGAATTTAGATTTGTAACTACGATATCTCACACTTTCATTTGGTTTCATAGTGTTTTATTAAATATTTTTTCCTTAATCAAGTTTCAAAGTTAAACCAATTACAATTGAAACATAGGCATACTGTATACAACATAACTTTTTATGTATGTATAAAAATTCAAATTATTATTTTTTAATGGATCAAGGACATCAATACCTAGCCTAAACATATTTTTAAAAATTTTATTTTGATAATTTGTTATTTTTCCACATGTGCAGAACAAAGAGCTTGATTTTTGGTGAAAAATCTATGTTTAATAAAACCAAAACATATTAAAATTATATTCATTGGATAGATCGTTTTGAGGACTACCATGATCATTTCAAATAAATTTTAAATGAATTCATTTGATCCCCCAAAAGGTAAATCAAAAGTGATTTTTTATTAGCATTTTGATAGGTGTAAAGGAGACTCCATTGTAGGTATGGTTTGAAACTAGTGGGGTTCTATCCAAGGGGGTTTGATCAAATCCTCTTCAGTTGAAATCCTTAAAATTGAACTTTTTAAGGCTTAAATCATTATATTTTCTAAAACTATGTGATTTCAACAAAAATCTGAATCTCCCATAAATTGTAAACCAGCTTTGTGGGATCACCCCGCTGTATTGCACCTCTTTTAGAGGTGTGGTGCTATATTGCACCACACTTTTCTTAAACAACGTCGCACTCACTTTCCCGCTCAAAATTTTCAAAATTTCGAACTTCGTCATGGATTTTCAAAGTTACAAACTACGTCACGTGCCAAACTCTGCCACACCCACGGTCTTTTTTTCTACAGAGCACCACACCTAGTCAGACACATGATGCTATATAGCGTTGCTTCTATTCCAAACTGCATTGCATTTGCTAACTGCGTCGTACCTATAGATTTATGGTTTTTTAACTTTTTTTGTGATGCAGGAACTTCCCGAGGTCATAACTTCTGATTCAGATGTGGGTTTTGGCTGAAATTTTACAGGTGATTTCTTTATCATTTGACATGTGGATTCTCAACCTATCATAGATAGGTTGTGGCCATTTTGGGATATTTCTGGGGCTTGAAACTTTCATCTTGGCCCTTAAAATGACATTTTAGTATTTTGTCCTAATTTTTTGAAAGTTATTTTTGTTAATAACTTGAAACCCATGTTTCCAATTTCATATGTTGGTTGGCAATTCATCCTATGTTAGTTTAAGAATTTTTTTGGGAAAAAATAGGACTCAAAGTTATGCATGCAAAATTACCAAAAATGGAAAAATCTAACAATTGTTGAAATTTTCCTAAAAAGAAAATTTATTGATTAAAGGTAAATGAAGGAAACCGAAGGCCAAGGGTTCTTGATGATGTTATCGTCTCATTGTATCAAGTGTTTTTAAACACTTTGGGAGAACTTATAATCCCTTTCTAAGGATTTGTTTACTTTATGCTTTAAGAAACACTAAATTTCATTTGGGTCCTAAAAAGAACAAATAATTTTCTTTCCAATTTTGCAACAAAGGGCTTATAAAGAACCTTAGAAACAATCTACTAGATTTGGTTTAAGGTATAAAAAATTGAACAAGGTAACTTCCACACATAAATTTGGTGCTCTAAAAGGAATTCATTTTGCTTTGTGGGATTAAAATGAACAAGTGCTATTTTGTCTTGTAATTATTTATTCAAGTTAATATCATCAAAAGGGCATATGCACTTCTCTCGGGCCTCACAAAAATCTTGAGCATCAAAATCTTGTTTTGGTGATCTTAAGTTGAATAAAATAATTTCCTCCACATTTCATTTTTTGGAATTAAAATTGAACCAAATATGAGAGTGTGAGCACGGTATATTGTGAGTGTTCTCTCTTTGTTTTTCAACGAAGGTTGATTGAACTATGGGATATGCTAGCTTGCAATTTTTTATCTTAGAGGGCATTCCTTGTGGGAAAAATTAATCACCCAAGGGAATGATCCAACCAGGAACATGCTAAAGCCAAGCCACTTCCAACCGGTATATAAGTGTCGATTTTTGAGGAAAGTTCAAGAATCACGAGGATTATTCTGACGAGAAGAGCATAAATGGTCTCTCACTGCATGGATATTCCCCCATGAACAAAATGCCTGAATTAAAACCTCTTTCTTAGAAAAGGCCAAATCGTATCTATTTTGTTAGTGCAAAAGGTCATGTCCTTTGAAGCCGCCCCATGTTCTACATGCGATTTTTTTTGTAGAGATGAAAAGTATGCCATAGGAGATTCATGGATACTGATGCTTGGCTAACCTTAAAAGTGTGTGTTGGGGAAGGGAGCCAGTGTGGTCAAGCATCTAGTCATCCGCATAGAATATGTGCAGCTAGATTCTTCCAAGTGGGAACCCAACAAAAAAATTGTCTCTTCATCCTAGGGTAGTACATGTGCTTGGAAATGGAAAATGCATTGCTTGGTCCTCAAAAAAATTTAAAAGCAAACATCCACAAGAGATCCAAATTTCAATCCCCTTGGAGGAAACAAATATCCTTTGACAAATATAAGTACTCTTGCTTTCCCTAGAGATCATATCCTTAGAGGTTTCTAAGTGCTTGGATTTTATCATCATTTGTTTTCACCAAGGTTAAACACTAGGAAACCTTTGCCTTGATTTCCACATAATGCACTTTGTGGGATGAAATAAAATTAGCACATTGCACATTCAGTTTGATGAGAATAATCAAGAAAGTTTTTGTGGTAAAAAGAATCAAATCCAAGCAAGATAAAATACAATTGAACCACACATGTGGTTGGTCTCTTTTGGGTCATTGAGTTTTCATGCCAACATTGGTCTTTTGGTTTGAATCACTTTTAGGGAAAAACATGTTGTTCAATATCTTGGTCTAGTAAACAAGTCCTCTTAGGGTCATCTAGGATCAAGTCAAACACTTCACCCCATCAGAACATGAATCAAATCCCATCTCACCAAACTATTGGGAACTTTGAAAACATCATTTATGCTAGATTTTTTGAAAATAAACATCACTTTATTTGACATAACACACTTAGTCAAATTATCAATCCTCTTGAGCGAATTTACCTCTAGGGTAACACAACTTCCTAGGGTTTACAAGTTCATTACCACTTTATTTGGCTTAACACAACTTAGTCAAATTATCCAATCCATAATCACTTCATTTGACTTAACACACTTAGTCAAACTACCCTATTGTGTACAAGTTTACTCTAGGATAACACAACTTCCTAGGGTTTACAAGTGCATTATCATTTTGTTTGACTTGACACACTTAGTCAAACTATCCTCAATTTGAATCAAATCAAAACAAGTCCTAAAGTCTAGCATTGATCCAAAATTCTTAAAATTTAAACACTCATATCATTCACCCATATCATTCACCCATTTCATCCTTCATCTCATCATTGGTCCTAAACCCCTCGAAGGTCAAAAAGGTCAAAACACAAGAAAAAAATTGGAGTATAAAATCAGCTCATACATCATGAGTAGTCAATTTCAACCAAACTATCCAAGCCTTACAATGGAAATTGATTTTAGAAACTTGCATTTGTACAATCCATACATGGGATCATTATCTCCTACAAACCTCAATGGTACAACAAATGTGAGTTTTCCCAATCTAAATTTTGGAACACCTTTCCCTTTGGTAGATTTAAATCAAAGTCAAAACTTACAAATCTATCAACCAAACAATCAGGGCATGAGCCTTCCCTCTTTACCATTTGTTAATCAATCGAATCTGAGCAACACTCCAATCATAAACCAAAGCATCATAACAAATCCTCCCACTTTTCCATCAATATAACAGATGGCAACCATCCAAGCAACCCAAAAAATCAGCACCATTCTCAATCCACCACCACCACTACCAAAACAAAACATGAAAATTTCATTTTCCATCATGTTGCAAGCCGCTCGACAAGACACTCATCAAAAGGTGCTCTAAAACCAACAAGCTGCACAAGCTACTCAAACTACACAAGTTGCACAAGCTGCTCAAACTACACAAGCTGCACAAGTTGTTCAACAAGCACAAGAAAAGTTAGCCACCCAACAAGCTTCACAAGATGCACAAGCAGTACAAGAAACCTAACAAGAATAGGCTCAAGCTCAAGCCCAACACCAGGCTCCATAGGCACAAGCACAATTATGGGCACTACTGCAAGAAATCCATCAACAAGTAGCACAACAACAAGCCCAAAAAAAAGATTTGTTGGAACAAAAACAACACAACCAACAACAAGCATTGTTGTCTCAACAACAAATGCATGAATTAATCCCTTAGAAAAGCTTGCAACAAACTCCCACCACAATTTTTGAAAACAATAATCAAGATCTATCCATTAATGAACACCTTGAAGATGTTTCCACCTCACCTGATGATCAAATCAATATGCATCAAAAGCCATTTTTTAGTCATGATCAAGACCCCTCCTACCAAGATCTATTTCAAGGAGTGTTGATGTTATTTGATCCTATTGACATAAACCAAGATCCATCCACCAATGATCATTTTGACAATGTCTCTACATCAACTAATGAGTTAGAGGACATATCTCAAGAATTTATTCCAAAGCATGATCAACATCTATCACCAAGGTTTAGCTATGGTCCTTCCCAAGACATACTAGCATCCCTTGACCTCATGATTTTGGATAGTGAAGGAATCCTCCCTAATAACAATGTCTAATAATCCCTTGTAGATAATCCATTCTTTGAAATTGACCCATGTTAAGAACTTGATTCAAATCATGTTGAAAGCAATTCCAAAATCATTCGAGATCAAGAATTTGTATCTCCAAGCTACTACAATGATATAATGGAGACTATCCTATCTATAAAAGATGATCATATCCACATAGAACGTACTCCTCCATATACCCATGAGATGTTGCATTTGAATGGACCCATAGATGATCTTCATTCAAAACAAGAGTCTCATACTCTTGATATCATTACCAAGGAACAAGAGTCCCCTACTCTTAAAATTTGTACACATGATCAAGATATAGAGAAATGCAGAGACATATCAGAAATGGGTCATGAAGAAGGCTTCTACATAAGTTGTGAATCAAAAACATCATGTGAAGGAATATCAAGAATGGGTCATGAGGAAGAGTTTTATGAGGACAATGAATCATCAAAACCTCTTAAAGAAGCATTACAATCTGATAACTCACAAGATCAGGCTAAAGATATCAATCAGGCATTCATCCCACATATGGAGGATCCTATCACTTATAAACTTGGACCACTTATCTTTCTTCGGGAAAGCTACCTCATCAATAAAGAAGTTCACTTTTGAAGATCCACTACAGAGCAGAGAAGGATTAGCAGCTTGTTTCCAAGGTAAATCATATCCTATTGCAGATAAAAAAATTCATCAAATAAATTATCAAGGTATTAAATTAGGTGTACATGAACAGGGTATCCTAGAACCAGTGTAGATTATTGGAAATCCTAGAAGCATCAAGGTCTTGGTTATTCAAAAATTCAGGGATCTAAACATGTAAGTGATACCTCTATAAAATTGGGGGCAACTTCGTCTCGAGCAAATATCAATATAGGGAGCATGAAGAATCCTTATGGTGAAACCAATGCCAATACTGCAACCAACCACATCATAAATATTCATCCATCCATCACCCCATCCACGAATCGGGACCAACATCAAAATAAGGTTTTGAATTAAAGCATGAAGAGCCTTATCAAATAAAAAGGAGCTAAGAAGCATATAGGACAAATCAAATACACTTGGATACCAAAAAATAGAAAGAAAGATTATTCCTATCAAACTCCATTAGTCCAAGAAACAATGGAGAAAAATAAAAAAGGGGCAAGTATCCATCAAAGAAGTCCACAAAGGAAAAATAAATCTTCTCAAGAAACATACAAAGTGTATCAAGCAGTTGGTCCTAATTCTATGCACACTTCCATATCCACCCACCATTTCTCATCTTCCCAAGTTTGAAGAGTCAAAGGTTCCAAACTATCAACCAATCCATCTTTAATTCCTAGACACACTCTATCATCCACTCCTCCATGCATGATATCCAATTCTTACATTGCTTATGTATTGGCAATGACCCGTCATCATAAGGATTTATAAGGCACTCTCTTGCGATGTGCACACAAAGACAGAGTTAACTATAGTATCAGCAAAGCAGACCAGGGATCTCAAAAGTTGCATTCAAGTGCACGTATCTTGGCAAAGAAAATTATTCAAGCAAGATACCGATGGCATGTTATGAAAGAATCATGTACATCGATAGATCCAAGTGGTTCAGCATGAGCTTAAAATCTCTCAAAAAAAATAAAAAAATCAAAAAATAAAAGATCCAAAAAAAAAATCAGAAAATGGATTGAAAATAGTAAAGATAAAAATTTTCCTCTAGCGAAAAATACTTTGGTGGTGCTTTGGATAGGTACCATGATGAAAAACTAGCAAACAAGTGTCATGTGTAGAATCAAGCATCTACGTCCGCGATTTTAGGAGAAAGCATCTTATCACATCCATAATAAGGCCAACATTCCATCCATAATAAATCTATTCATCAATGAACCATTTATCCAATCCATTTTTATCCATCTGCGTCCATACTCCAAGTTATCTTGATCTTGGAAAATTTTGGTGCACACTTTACACTTTCTTATGGTAAAAATCTTTACATGGGTCATTTTCATTGATCTTATTTTGTACCCAATGTTATTTGAGCCATGAAGCACTATCTGAATGAGCATCCTCTATTCGAACACCTTATCTTTTCACAAGATAATCATTTGCATCCTTTTGCAAGCTTACTGTATCCATCCATCCACACACCTATCCAAGCATTCACCCATGGCATTCCATACATTGCTAGACACTGGGGGTAGATATTTGCATCTTGCTTTGGGAATAAATATTGATCTATATCCTCCAAATTATGTGGTGATATGATCATTGACAAACATGAAATCAAATTGGTCAAGCATTTGTGAGCCAAGAATCCAAATCACTATCCCATGGCATATTTTGACAGGAAGAAGTTCCTTGTCAAGCTTTATCTTTCATCGAACATCAATACAAGACAATCAATATTAGTCACATCTAACTTGCATTAAATAATTAAAATAATTTTGTTCCAAAACATGCTTCATCAATTCTGATCAATCAAATCCAATCAATTATCACCTTGTTTGACTTAACACACTTAGTCAAACCACCCTCTTGTGTGTGAGTTTAATATAGGATAACACAACTTCCTAGAGTTTACAAGTGCATTATCATCTTATTTGACTTAACAAACTTAGTAAAATTATCCAATCCATCATCAACTTGTTTGAATTAACACAGTTAGTCAAACCACCCTCTCGTGTATGAGTTTACTCTAGGATAACACAACTTTCTAGAGTTTACAACTGCATTATCACTTTTGTTTGACTTAACAAATTTAGTCAAACTATCAATCCATCAATCTGATCAATCAACCTTAGCTTGGTTTTCAACAAAATCCCAAAAAAAGTACTGATATCATCACATATTTGCATTCAAATCATTTAAATCATGCAAAAATCAAAAAGTGGCATCACCTTGTCCAAACTACATCATCTCTAAGCTTGAACATAGGCAAGGTTGATCTTTGATCATCACCCGAGAAATTTTAGGTCAGTCCTTAGGTGCACATCACAATAAAATGGAAACCTATTTTTCCATCTATCTCATCATTGAGTCAAGTCAATTTTCAACCAAACTACATCCTCTCTAAGCTTAAATGTAGGCAAGGCCATCCTTGATCAATCCTCAAGACACAAAATACCAAAAACATTGTAAAACATTTGAAAATACCAAAAACAACCTCAAAATATCTGAAAAATCCAAAATGGTGCATCCATCTCATCTCTCTCTCACCCATGATGGTCATCATTCCTAATAAAATCAATCATCGCCTTCACCCTTTGGTGAGTTAGTCAGAAGCAAGTCTGGTAGGTTCAAAAGTGAACATCCTAATCATCAACGTCTCAAAAGTCTAAGTAAGTAAGCAAGCAAGTGGGTCAACTTAGCGTATCAATAACTTATCACCCAATCAGTCTCACCAAAACCCTAATCACAACATGTCCTAGGATGAATCTTTCGCACAATGGAAATAAGCATTAGGTATCTCACAGTTGTTTAGTCTTGGGTAGCGGTACAAATAGCATTAGCTTGTTTTTTACTTTGTCTTGGTCTTTTCTGACTTATCTTATTTTGTGCTCATTATGAGTACCTCTCGATGATGCCTAAACAAAATAGGTTTAGAAAGAAAGGAATGGAGCAATGATCATTATCTTTTTATTTGCTATGCTTGTGGGATATATAAGCATTTTAAAATGCAACCCACTTAGGATTTGCAATTCTCTAAGAGGTAGCCAACCTCTATATTAAAGAACCACAAAGGCTAGTGGCCAACTGACAGAAAATGGAATGGATACACATTTCCCCTACACTTTAGGCTCTATAAGACCTAGGGGGTAACCCTTTAGCAAGATCAAACAATCTAGACACACAAGTAATAGGCTATTGTTTAACAAATTATGTTCTCATAGAATTGCTGAGGAACCTAAAATATCACTCAAAATTGGCTAACACCTTGAGTAAATTGCACTAATCAGCATAGAGAACATGACAAACACAACAAGCATCATTAATCACATATTAATCCCTAACAACCACTAAAAATTTCCCAGGTGGACTAAGTCGCCACCCTAGGTGACTTAGTCCCATGTGGCATAAAAATTAAAATAAACTTAAAATTTTGGCATGATTTTGTCTTCTAAACCCTAAGGTCAGCCTATGATGAGATATTTTTAGGAAATTAAGGCACAATATGTATGAAAAAGGGATTTACCCTCATTTTGAACCCTAACTATTCCATTCACTCAATCTTATCACTTACTCATCTCTCACTCTTCTCAAGCAAGCTAGGGTTTTGAGCATCCTTGGTCATCAAGACATCCTTTCTAAAGCATTCAAGGGTTGAATCTTCCTCCATTGCTGAAACTCAAGATCAATCATCATGGCAAGGTAAACTCTATTATTTCATGCTTCATTTCATTATTTCATCATTCTGGTTTAATTACTCAAAAGGGGTTTGACCAAGGTAAACCCCCATGCCCTAACATTCAACAAGTTTTCCCTCTTAGTGTGATTTGTAGGTCTTGTGTGAAGATTTGGAAAAGAACAATGGTGGTGAAGTTTTCAAAAATTTATCAAAGCCCTTCAAGGTGGTAAAAACCCTAAAAGAGGCTTGGAGAACACTTGTAGACTAGATTCCTCAATTTTAGATCCAGGAACTTTTCAAAAATAGAAGAGCAGATCAAGGACTATAGAGCGCACCTTAAGATCTCCTAAAATTTGGAAGTGGACTAAGTCACCATTAGTGGTGACTTAGTCCCACTATACATACATTTCAAGGTTTTATGTACATTTGAGTACCCTTTTGGTAGAAATGAGCCCCAAACCAATTTTTCTAGATCTGGAACTGAGTCGCCCAGATTGGCACAAGTCTCCTAGTTGGCTTCTACATCAAAATCTTCGGGATTCCAAACCTTCATTACATCCATTTTCAGCCTCCAGGAGCACCTCTTCAATTTTATTCATTTTTGTAGTAGTTTTTTTATGTTTCTTAGGTCATCTGGATATCATAATGAGTTTTCAAACATCTTTTGCATTTCAATAGTTTATATTCAATTGAAAGTTTTTGTCTTTAGTTTACAACACTTAGACACATTTACATCACACCCATCACATTAACACATAATCTTTGAATGTTAAAATTAGCATGTTGGCCTACCTCTCTCCTTTTAGGTGAAAAACCTTATAAGTGTTAGAGAGTCTTGTGGTGCCAAAATCTATGTTATATTTTGGTGAACCTAAAGTTCCTACACCCTCTTGTCTAATTTTGAGTTCTTTCTCATCCTATGTTTGTAGTGAATTTCATTTTGCATTGTTTAATTTTCATTCTAGGGTTTTACAATTTGCATTAGTGAAAAGTGCATATAGGGTGCAATTTTGCATCTTAAAACATTCAACATTTCCGAAATTCCACATTTGCATCTTAGGTCTACATCACCCAACACAAAAACCACCCACATCCTTCAAAATATTTTGGAAATTCTTAAAAAAATCATGAGGTGGACTAAGTCACCACCCTGGGCGACTTAGTCCCTTTAGGCCCCTGAAACAACCTTTTACAAAGTTGAAAATCCTATTTTTAGGCTTCTGTTGGTTGACTTTACCTATCTATATCAATTGGTTATTCTTTTGTTACATGCATTTCATTAGATTTAGCCTCAATTAGCTCATTTTATGCATTGCTTAAATTACATTTTGCATTTACAACATTTCATTTTCAGATCATTGCATAGTGTAATAAGTAATTTTCCTCCTTTAAAATTAGAAAATTGCATTTCATCCTATGTCTTTACCTTGCATTTTAAGTTTTCATAGCTTCTATTACATTTAATTCATTAGAAATAGCATTCATGGTACTTGTAGATAGCATTAGAATTTTTCAATTTTCATTTTCTACATTAGTTCCTAGATCATTTAAATTAGATTCTTTAGAAAATGAAAATACAACATTAACAAAATCACATGCACCCAATCACAACACTCTTGCACTTAGAGATAGTAAGCCATTGAGTAGCGATGACATAGACATGTTAGATGAAGCCCTTGATGACTTCATCTCTTCTAGCTCATCAAATAAAGCTTTGACCCAAGAGGATGCAAGCATTGACAAACATGATGATCATAATTGTTCTTCTCCTATTATCTCCCCCATTTGTGACGAAGGTATCTTTCAGCAAGGAGACACAATCATTGAAGATCATGAAGTTATTTCTTTTCTTTCTCCTCCTCCCTCTTGCAAAGACATTATAACACACGAAGTTAAAATCATGGTTACTACCTTACCTAGTCTTCAACCATCTTCCAACACCCCCTATCTCTTATCATGCTTTAATAAATAAGGATATGTTGGTATCAAGCAATCCAATTATTGAGAGTTATAGCATTATTTCTCTCCTTCCTAATGTTCCTCATATTTGGAAGGGTTTATTTGAACTTCAAAGTCCAATCATTGGTATCCATAAAATTTCTAGTTATCGTTCTCTCAATGCCTCTCATATGAGTGATGAAGCTACTTTACAAAATCCAATCATGACATGTGATGAACCTATAGTTTGTCACTTTCTAAAAATCTCTCCTCTTAGGATAGATACTATGGCACAAGAGCATGTAACCTTAGATAAAAAGAATACAATCACCAACAATCACAACAATCAAATTTCGCCCTCTCCTAATATGTCTCCTATTAGTGAAGAATATATTATGGTGTTACAAGATTTAATTGATGAGAATATTATGGAACAAGACACTTCAACCGTTGATCATTCTATTACTTGTGATGGAGTCAATTATGAAGAACCAAATAATGAATGTACTAAACATCTTATCTATAGTTCTCCTAAACACTCTCCTACTAGGGAAGGTATTATGGTGCAAGAAAAAAACATGGTTTCACTCCTTTAAAGAAATAGTAATGTCTTACTTTGGCAATGGTAAAAGGATGATACCAGTTTTCCCTTTCTTTGACATACATCAAACAGATCCCACCGAGGTTATGCATACACAAGTGTCCATTTCATCCTCCTTGATCAATGAACCTCATACATACCCCATGAGACATCCTAAGAGTACCCTTATTCTTTACCCATGATCACACAAGAAAAAATTCCCAAACAAACCCAAAATCATCCTATAACCACCTACAAACAATGTTTCACACCACCCAAGTTACCATGAAATTGCTCACATATATGACAAAGTGTATACCATCAAGACAAACTTTGCAGAATTGTTTTTTACTTATCCACATACATAACATTAGTTGCTGCTCCTTGTCATGTAATAGTTGTAGGATCATAGCATAATCACTATAGCAAAGGAGTAGAATATCATCATCCATTCTAGGCTCACCTCTTTCTTGCACTAAGTGGGGGCAAGGGGATAAGAAACCTTGTCCTCATATGTCACCTATCATTGTCTCTTTTGACTAGACATTAACCTTTCATAAAATTATAAGAGCAAGCTTGGGACGTGGAAGACATGTCTTAAGTTGGTTCACATGTGACATACTCCCCTTTCCATGATGTAGCTCAATTTGGAAACATTTGACTTAGCATAGGTATTTTCAATTTGGCTCTCACGTCTTCTTTCCTTTATCCTTGGCTACTTTAAAGAAATTTCTCATAGAAATGGTGTAGCAAGAACTTTAAAGTGGGGGCATTCACAAATGATGTCTTTTTATAAAATTCCATGGTGTGATTTTTCTTTTTCTTGTGACGTGTCCTATTCTTGGTCGTGTCATTGGGTTTGATGCCTTCTAAGACTGTACAATCAACTAAAGTGGCTTGATGAGAATGAGGCATCCCATGGATAATGATTTGACACCCTAGCTTGTCCTCTCTTGGAGAAATTAAGAACAACTCTCCCTAAGAAGAAGACCTTACATGAACAAAGAAAAATTCCCTTTGACAAAATATTCACATAATATTCAAAAATATTTTCACAAGAATTATGGTGCCTTATCAAATTTATCAGGAGGATAAATTTGGTATGGTTAGTATAATGGGAAGCTGACACACTGGCATGAATTTCTCATTATACGGTGAGAAGCTAACACATAGGCATGAATGTCTCATAAACCACTTCTTTGGGCCTTCTCATGAGGCGAACAACAAAAAGTTTTGTATCCCCAAAGTGAGTATGTTTAGCAAAATCTTCCAAGCCTTTGTGGTTTTATTTTTACCTTTGAGGTTGTGCCTTACCTTTCAAATGCTCACTGCCCTCAGCGTGCTCCATGTGAATTCCTCGTAAAGTTTTCTATTTTTCCTATCGCTTCTCCTTTCACCGGTCTTGATCTACGTGTCATGTGGATTTCTCTGGCTACCTTCTGAACTGGGCCCACCTTGTACCTAATTTCACTTGATGTGCTCCACATGGATCCCTCTCCAAGATTTTCGTTGGGTGTCTCTTCAACTTTTTTCCTGGCTCTGTCTGCGCAACACGTGGCGGTTGCTGCTACACCGGTTACCTTATAAATTCTACCACGTTTCTTGCTGTGGCACCGTATGTTCTTTCTTGCTCCTACGCATTTTTTCATTCCATGTTGTGGCTTCACTGGCATGCTCTTGGGTGATTGATGTTTACTATGGAGGCTCAAGGTGATCTAATTCATCTATCTCTACTCACGGTTTTCCTTCTCTTGGTGCGTTTCAGGCGGTGGACTGGCCTATAAATATGACCATGTCTCTCTTTATTTAGGTTATTGATTAAGTTGTAAACACTCCCGAACACTCGAAAGAAAGTCTTTGTAATAGTTTTGTCTAAATTCAGGACTCCAGATTGTGCCAAATCAATTCGACCTTTCTATTTTTCATGCATCTAATAGGACTATTGGTCTATGTTGTTATCTTCTTTTATTTGTATGAATGCCTATTCTTCAGCTTTTGTAATCCTTCATAACTCAATGAATATAGATCATGTTTCTTTGACTCCTCTATGTTAGCTAAGGTTATGCTAGATTATATTATGCAAATTAGAAGGTATTTTTACATTTTAGGTGCTTTTGAGAAACTAGCTTGATGAAGAGCACTTTGGTGGTTCGGGCCTCTACATTCTGCACTATGCTCTCATGAATTTGTCTAAGAATTTGGCACATCACATGTAGTGTAGATTTTATATTTCCGCTATCTTTCTAACTTTTTACCTCTCCCCACTAAATAAAGATCCGACTTCCATAATATCCCAGAGGTCACTTAGCTAGAGCATAATGTCCCCAAATAGCTAAGTTTCCCATGAGACTGCTACTACATGCAAAATTTTGTGTCAACAGTTCTTTTTCTGGCATTCCGAGTGGGACTGCGAACTAGCATGTTCGCCTGGTTTTATAAGTGTGTATGAGCCATCAACCTATAACTAGGCCGCAGACTACAAGAGTCCCTAGCCAGCTCGTACCACCATTAGTTTCTGCGCACCCGAGAGGTTGGTGAGGTAGCCCTTCACCTCCATTGTCTCCTCCTTCTCCACCATCACCTATTCCACCTGTACCTATGGCTACTAGAAATTAGGTAGCCTGGGATTCTGACAGTCCTTTAATTGCACTTGTGCCTCCTATAGTATGGGATCCAATCCCTACTTCCCCTCTAAAATTTATCCCTAGGTATTTTGGGGATGAGTCAAAGACACCAACGAAACATCTACAAGATGTGGCAGACATATGTCTGGTACATGTTGTATTAGATGAAAATGTAGCTCTTAGATTATTGGCCACCTCCTTCTGAGGAAAGGTGCTAGACTAGTACATGACTCTTGAAGCTAGTACTATTGCAACTTGGGACCAACTTGGAACCCCGTTTTAAGAGCATTTTTTGAATGTTGGTGATAGATCATCACTATATCATCAACTAGAAAATATAAATTGAGCTCCCCATGAAGTTTTCCATGATTTCAATGTGATATTTCATTCAACCTGGTAGAGAGTTCCTATTGGTAGTCAACCACCTCCGGATCTGGCATTCATGTTCTACCTAAATTCAATCAATGCCGATATCTCCATGATGCTTCAAGATCTTGGTGGGGTAACTCTACCCAATGCTTATGCCTTGGTTGTCACTGTAGAAAATAACCTAATTACTGCTGGGAAGTTGGCACTGAGATCCATCACGCCATTGTTTCCCGAGTGCAATGACGCAAAGGCCGAAGTTCCTTCCACTAGCATACCTACAAATCTACCCTAGTCTATGTACATGTACCCACAAATGGATCCAAGTGCAACTTCGAGTGTAGCTTCGGTGCCTAACCCCCTGATCGTCGAGATGAATGAGATGAGAGAACAAATGTGGGCCATGACTAATTAATTAACTACCATGAAGCAGTAGTAATTTAACCATCAAAAGCCATCTTACCAAAGTTTCCAAGGTGGAAAAGCTTCGTACCAATCAAATTAGTTGCAGGATAGATCACGTGGAAATGCTTCATCTTAGCCAAGTAACCAAGTGGTTCCGATGACCCTGCCAATAGCGACTATACACCCCAATTCAAGTAAAGAGTTATTTGCGGGGCATAATAACTTAGCTGAAGATGACAATTCATTGTGTTTTCCCTGCAATGATGCACACATGCCCATAAATTGTCCATGGGGGAATTTTCAAAAAAAGATCACAAACCAATGTAGCCATGGTAGTGCACCTGATCTCGACAACCAATCATACACCTCCCAGTAGATGGACAATGTTGTCCTTGCCACTCAAATGCAAGGGATGTCCATCCAACAAGAGTCTGACATAGCTCTAGACCAAGCCCTCTTTTCTTGGATGGAGGGAGAAGACTTGACATTTTTGAACGACATCCCTATGGATAATGTGCCCCAGGTGCAATCTGACTACTACATGCACTCAAAGCGTAGATTCACCAGAGAGTTCACAATCTTTCCTAGTAATGCTTCATCTCAGCCGACGCCTAGCCCATCGACAGGCCTATTGCCAATCCCACCACAATCTAAAGCGGCTATTCCTAGCTCTCTAAATCCACTTCCCCTAAAGGTGAAATCTCCCACAATCACCCCTATTGTTGCCAAATAGCTAGATGTACTGGCCGCAAAGCCCATGTCATCTGTGAAAACTAAAGAGAAAAAAAATGCAGCTCAGTAGTCGCGAGCATAGTTCAATGTGGTGGAACAACTGAAAAATTCATCTGCCAACACTTCTTTGTGGGATGTCTTGGCTATTCCAGAGCAGAAAGTACTACTGCAGAAGGCATTACCAGGAGACGAAGATGCGAAGGTGCCTAGCCAGTCTAATGAAGAGAAAGTATGCAGGTCAGACCTGGATAAAGTGCTAACAATTCAACCGAAGGAAAAGCTCACATCAGGAAAAGAAAGTAAGCCTTAACCTAATCTTTTCTTTCTAACACTTATTATTGGTGACATGCTATTACATAATTGTATGATCGACTCTGGTGCTAGAACCACCATCATGCCAAAGAAAGTAGCTGATGCTTTGGGTTTAAAATATGAGCCTTTGAACAAAGGAGTCATGTAGCTAGATGGAAATAAAGTGGATACTATATGGGTAATCAAGAGATTGCCTATTACTTTGTTTGCCTGCCCTAGTATCACTGTAAATCAGGATACCATACTCATTTATATTCCTCCTCTATTTGGGATTTGCTTGTCCCAAGAGTTCACAAAAAATGTTGGAGGATATCTAGCATTGGACTGGTCACACCAAATTTTAAGGACCAAACATGGAGCCAAGATGAAAGTATTGTCAAAAACTTTGCATTTCAAGCATGCTATTGACGAGGCGCTGCTCAACTTTGAAGTAGCACATACTTCAATCACTCAGGAAGAGAGATTCAATGTGGAATTTCTAGAAGAAGAAGAAGCTACTAGCTCCCGAACGGAAGATGAAGAAAATTTGTTGAAAGAATTTACTGATACACACACTTTTGGGAATTATCATGCAATTGGCCTCAAAACCTATGTTAAAAAATTATGCCCAAAGTTACTAAGGAGCCTTGAGGTGAAAAATCTTCTGAAATATGGACTTTGTACTTCGATCATGCAAGATGTAGAGTAGGAGCCAGAGTGGGGATTTGTTTGATATCCTAATCCGAGGAAAAGACCTTGAGGTCGTATCGCTTCTAGTTTGCTTGCTCAAACAATGAAGTAGAATATCAAGGTCTGGTCCATGGTTTAAGCCTTGCAGAAAAATGGGTGCGAAGTAGATAAGTGTGTTCGGAGATTTGGACTTAGTAGTCAACCAAATCCATGGAATTTCTGCAACAAAGAATATCCGTATGTGATCCTATCAAAATAGAGTCTGGGATCTTATTGACAACTTTGAGGCATTCAATATTCAGGCTATACCAAGGGAGAAGAACTCTAAAGCTGACAAAATGGCGACTATCGAGGCTCAGTTTGAGTCGGCCTTCAAATTATTAAGAAATAAGCATGTGGTGAGGGTAATTGCAAGACCCACTATTTTAGATAACAATCAAGATTGGAAAGTGTTCAATAGCAATGCTCATATTGCATCATTCCTCTCATCATCTAGAGAATTTTCCGATCAGCTGCAACCAAATATTGCCAAAGCTTATGGGGATCAAATTACCCAGCTGAAATCCAACAAGCTTCCAAGAGGCCTAGTCACTCTGGAGAGCCTGTTTGATTTCGATGTTGTGGAAAGAGACAAAAGGATGCTCATGGATGAAAAAGGTGATTACACCGATTTGCATATCAGGGAAGAAAAAAAGCTCAAGGTTAGGAAAGAAGTTTCTCAAAGAATAAGGATAGACTAAGGTATTTCTATGAAGATGTCCGAGTGTAGTAGCCTGGTGATATGATGATCTTAAAGGATACGATCCCAAGATGATCAAGCATATGAATGAGTTTTTGGAAGGTACGAAGCCAGTCCATCAGAGGAAGAGACCTATGAACCCAAAGATAGAATCTTTCATGTCATAGGAGTTGAATAAATTGATCGCATCTCGAATAGTGTTTCTGATCAAACATAGCACTTGGGCATCAAACCTAGTACTTGTCTAAAAGAAAAATGGAGATATACGACTATGTGTAGACTTATGAGACTTGAATAGAGCATCCTTAAAGGATCATTACCCCCTAGCTTCAATGGAGGTAATTCTACAAACCGTAGCTAGCTTTGAAATCTTTTCAATGTTGGATGGATTTTTGGGCTACAACCATATTCAGGTAAAGGAAGAGGACCAACACAAGACAACATTCACCACCAAGTGGGGAACTTATGCATATGCCAAAATGCCTTTTGGACTCTCAAATGTTAGAGCCACCTTTTAGAGAGCCATGGATATTGATTTTAAGGATTTGATCCACAAAATTATACTCATCTACCTGGATGATTTGACAGTATTTTCAAAATTTGTTGATGATCATTTTGATCATTTGGAGCTTGTCTTCCAGAAGTGCCATGAATTTATGATTTCTTTAAACCTAAAGAAATATGTGTTCAAAGTTCCCCAAGGGAAGTTATTGGGGTATGTTGTCTCTAAGGAGGGCATTGCCATTGATCCTGAAAGAGTTGATGTGATCTAGGGGCTCCCATTACCTATCAACAAGAAGGGCGCGTAGTCATTTCTGGGTAAGGTCAACTTCATTAGCCTATTCATTGCAGATTTTGTATGGACCATTCATCATATTACCTTAATGCTAAAGAAAGACCAGGTTTTCAAATGGACGATGAAGGCTAGAAAAGATTTTGAGCTTATAAAGAAGGCTATTTCTTCTACCCCTGTGTTGGTAAATCTTGACTTGTCAAAGGATTTTATTATATACGTTTTTGGTGGTGGCAACAACATCACCACTGTACTTATGCAAAAATATGATGAAGATAAAAAGGAGTCCCTTGTTCCTTTATATTCGCGAACCTTAAAAGAGTATGAAGTAAAGTACAACTTTGTAGAAAAAAAGGCTTTTGTGATTGTGAAAGGACTTAAGAAGTTCTGACATTTGATATCATACAATAAGGTGATTGTTTGTGTACCACATCTTAGTGTGCAAGAGTATATTATGGAGGGAGAAATCGCAAAGAAGAGAGCTAATTGGATCACCAAGATCCTATAATATGATATTGAAGTCAAACCTATCAAGACTGTCAAAGGAAAGGGGCTGTGCGAGTATCTCACTGAAAGTAATGAACCAATGATAGAGCTTTAAATTATGGAACCTATGTTATTAAATGTAGAAAGTTCTCAGGGTGACTGGTTTAAGGATAGAATAAACTTCATGCAGACATGAAGGTATCTAATCAATCTACCTTCTTTCAAAAGGTGTTTCTATCATTTACAAAATAGTAATTACGTTCTCTTGGAGGGTGTCCTATTTACAAGAAATTTTAATGGCATCCTACTAAGGTGTGTAAATGAGGAGCAAGCCAAGAAAATATTGGATCAATACCACAATAGCCCGGCTGGAGGATATTTTTTTGCAAAAACCATGAAAATTAAAATTTTATGTGCTGGTTATTTTTGACCAACACTTTTCAATGATGCATTTTTACTGATTAGGTCTTGCAACGAATGCCAGTTTCATGTCGGAAAGAGAAATAATGTTGCTATGCCATTAAGGCCTATAGTAGTAGAAGAACCTTTTTCTCAATGGGGTTTAGATTTCATTGGGATGATTAATCATTTCTCCTCAGTCGGACACAAATGGATATTGACAACAATGGACTATATCACTAGGTGGGTGGAAGTAGTGCCATTGAAAAATACAACAAAAGTGGAGATTGTTAACTTCCTAGAGGATTTGGTAGCCAGATTTGGCCCACCCAAAACAATCATTTCCAACAATGCCAAAGCATTCCTCGACTCAAAGATGAGCCAGTTTGCATTAAAGTATGGGGTTTTCCTAAAAAACTCTTCTAACTATTATCCCTAAGGGAATGGCCTCGCAGAGTCTACAAACAAAAACCTCATCAGGTTAATCAAGAAGATAGGCTTGGAACACTAGAAGGAATGGCATAAGAACCTCTAGAAAACACTATGGGCAGACTGAATCTCACCCAAGTAGATAGTGAAGAAATCTCCTTATGATATGGTGTATGGGAAAGAGGCATTGCTGCCTATTGATGTGGAAATCCCTGCCCTGTAGTTGCTTAAATCTCTATAAATTGAACAAAATAGATTAATGGAGGTAAGGTTTTTCAAGCTACTCCAAGTATAGGAAAAAAGAGAGCACACCCTTGAGGCGATGAACAACCACCAGTAGGTGGTAAAAAAATGTTTTGATAAAATGGTGTCGGATCAAGAGTTACAATGCAGGGACTTGGTGCTCAAGTTCAATGAGCATGGAGCAAGGCTCAGCCAACACGAAAAATTTGATAGCCTCTGGGAAGGGCCTTTCAAAATTACCCAGTGTAAATAGTTCAACTCTTTCGAGTTGGAAGACAAAGACGGTAACGCCCTAAGTATTTCAGTTAATGGAATACACCTAAAAAAATTTCACTTAATCTACCTGTGTGAAGGTTGTGTAAATTGTAAATATGTAATTATTTTTCCTGCTTTAAAGTTTTGGGTCTTCTTAGTGCTTTATGAAATAGCAGCAATGGTGCAAGAAATTGAAAGAAACATTGTGAATAGGCCACGATTTTTGAAAAAACATATATTTTATATATTGGCCAGAAATTTACATTATATAAGGTAGAGGCCAGTGGCATTGTATCGATATATACATATGTCTGCTATGAGGTGGAGCTTGAAAGTGAAAAAGAAAAATTGAGGATTATTTTCATTCTCAAATTATCAGTGGGAGGGACCAACAATTGCAGCAATAGGTGGCGCGAGATTAGGGAACACCATTCTTTCAAAATCCTCATACCATTGGAGGTTTTGGAATGGTTCAATATAATGCACCTGTATGAGGAAGTAGCAACCAATGTGGAACTTGGCACGATGCTCCTCATGAGTCTCCAATTCAAAGCCGAAGAGGAAGGGCCTAGTTGGAACAGGTCCCCCATAGTGTTGCAGCAGATGAATGTTACGAACCGAAGGGATCCAACAATCAAATTGAGTAGCACACACGATTTGCTCCAGTCCTCAGAGGTAGCATCGAGGGAACACCCACTTCATTAGTTTAAAGATCTTGCGCTTGGAAACGCTGATATCCAACAGTGAGGCGACAAAATGGGAGCAGATGCTAGTGTTTACCTGGTACTGTTCCTCATACTCTACGCAATATTTTCCCAGAACCCACTTAATTGCCTTCACATACAGCAGGTTTTTCACTCTTGTCATGTGCTTTAGGTGCCTGAACCTAATTTTTCCTAAGAAGGTAGCTGGAGTCTTCTTGTAGATTAACCTTATTGGTGTTTCCATGTTGTTTACTATTCTGGCTAGAAAAATGAAATTTCTAAGATAAGAAAAGCTTGCTAAGATAGGAATGCTAGGAAACACTATGATTTGCAATGCTGCTGAGGGTCTTATTTATAGACTAGTTAGGGCTCACCAGCTGAGGTAGGCCATAATTGCAACTAAGCCAAAGTGTGTTGCCAAGCCTCGGTTTTCAGTGTTGTAGTGTGTGAGGTGATGGGAATATACAAGTATAGTTGCAACTTGCTCTGTTCAGGTTCTCAAATTCATTAGAAGTTGGCCAGGTGCCAGCAAAAGGAGCCGCCGTCCCATCTGAATCAAGGAAAATCTTAAAATCAAGTTGTTGGGCGATGCACCCTTGTACATTCAATAAAATTAGTAAATGCATAAAGCTTGCAAAGTATTTTTTGTAGGATTGTCTTCATTCGCTATTCAAGAAAATCAGGCGCCACCTCACGCAAAATATATCTCTTAAATGAAGAGGGAAATTTGGTGGATTGGTGATCTTTTCGTACGCATGAAAAGCTAGTGATGCATATGGCAACTAGGTATGAATGGCTGGCACGTACCCTTCTCGGCCATTTTTCATGAAGATCAAAAAGGAAGGTTAGGCATGCATAGAACATTTATTGCAAGGAGTTATCTAAGGATAAAATAGCTAAGGTATTCGCAAGAGAGAAATAATTTTTTAGAAAGCTAAGTCATTTGTGAAAGTTTGGAAAAACTTTCTTGCGAATACAGAAAATGGCTGAGATTGCAGAAACCCTAACACAAGCCATGGCCCCAGCAAGTATAGTTGAGCAAATGAGGATGACACCCTACATGTAGCTCTATGAAAAGTAGTCTTATGCTACTCTAGGCATCCCCACAAAGCCTTGCTAGCCTTTCACCAGTTAGGTGGACTAGAGAATACTAAACGTAATTCCTCACAGAGATCAGGCTTTGGTTGCGGAGGATTAGGATAACATATTTGATCTTGAGCTATCCCAAAATCCTAAGAGCCTTAGGGAAGCTACATGCAAAAAAATGAAGAATGTAACAAACCCTTTCAACAAGCATCTATGGTTCTGTGGGCTTCCACAGTACATGGTTCCTTTGGTACACCCTTGCCCAAAAATTGTGGCAACATGTGTGACACACTTTGACTCAAGCACTTGAGTAATAAGCGACACTAATTTCAGGGTGGTCGTCAACCCTAAAGCTATTCGGGATATGTTGTGCATCCCACTCCCTTTAATGCGAGATGTTGAGATTTTTGAAGTGAACAGAATGCAACAAAAGTGGAGAGGACTCTAAAGGGCACTGCAACTTTACTACATCGAAAATGCTCAGCCGATTAATATAGATGCATGGCCCAAATTCCCTTTTGGTCTGAAGGCTCTCAAGGGTGGGTATTCTTCTATCGCTTCTATGGTGGCACTGGTGTGTGGTCTAGATATAGACAAACATGTTTTAGAGTTCCAAATGTGCCTTAGCTTTATGTTGAGGAAGAATCATGAGCCTGCGCTTCTGGATTTTGCAAAAGTTATTAGTGATGGGATTTGGCTATAGCTGTAGGAATTCTAGGTCAGTTCTAAGTTCAAGTATTCCTCCTTCTTGGCCTACTTGATATTACACTAGAATCCGGATTACTTTTTGACATTTATTTCTCTGGCTATTTTTGATGAAGGCAGCTTGAGGAAGCCGGTTTCGACATGGACTCCTGTCATGTCGAAAACCTTCGATTACTATGCATTTTCAGATTTATTCTTGACCCCAAATCTTCGGGCTTTGGATGGAGCTGGCATCAATATGACCACGCGCATATCACCCCGACATAAATCTTGGTTGGGAAAGCTTGTATCACCTTATGATTGCTTCTTTGCTGTGGATTTCACCATACTTCATATGCGAGGTTTCACCCTAGAGCCCTTCCGGCTACCCCATTTTCTTTTTGACAAAGTGCTGGCCCTGGAAGCAATGAGGCAACTATGTACTATTGATAATGATTACTAGGGGGGAAAACATTTAACTTCCTATTTAGTGTTGCCAATCATGTTTGGTTCTGTGTCGCTGAACAAGAAAAGGACTTCAAAAATTGATACTTCAGAGATTCTTCTTTTGAAGTTGGGTCATCTAGAGTTGGTGTTGATAAATGACACTTGGCATTACAACCTCAAAAATAATTTATCGGGGGTCGGCATCAGAATTCCACATTTGCCTCGGCCTTTCTGGGACCCTCAGAGAAATGTTGAGTAGGGGGATCTAAGTTTATATGTAGGCTTTGAATATTTTCCTACTATAGATGAGTGACCGCCATGGATGGACTTTTACTACATCTCAGGGAAAGCCAACCCAAGGTAGAAGATCAACCTGTCCATGTGCACCCAGTTGAATAAGCTTAATTGGACATCTGAGAAGATTCGAGACTTTTGGATATACCATCAGGAGACTTTGGCAACTGACAAGCTTCATGAAGAAGTGGCCCTTGATGAAAGATTTGATGATATCCGGGAGAGGGAGCATCAGGACATGGAAAAGTCTCTGAACCATTCAACATCCATGCAACATTATAGAAGGGAAGATATTGCCATAGAGCCTGGGGAGGAAGTAACTCAGAATCCCCTGCCATTGTCAAGAATCCAATGCATGAGAAGGATACTAGTAAATAGCCTATGCAGCAGGAGGATTCACTTGCACAAACATCAAAGCCATCCAGATCCTCTAAACAAAAAGGAAGTGGGTAAGGACTACCAATGGTCTGAGGTAGGTCATTGTTGACCTTGAAAACTCTCTAGAAGAAAAGCGGCAATGAACCAAAGAGTCTAGTGGAGAAGAAGAGTGGCCGACAGAGGAAGTGGTTGAATCATCTGTAGCTCTTCTCGAGCCTCACACAACATTTCCTGCCTCTTCTCTCTCTACCATGTCTCTGGTTTCTTCTTCGTCTGCCCCTGCTTTTTCATCTCGCCAGTTTTCTCTTCCACCAGATATCCTGAGCAGTCAAGTCTTACCCCTCTTGGTTTCCCACTTTCATCCTCTACTTTCCATCCCTTACCAGAACACAATTTGGTGTAAGTGTTGGGCTCATGAGCCAGCATTTTTTATTCTCGAGGCCCAACCCTACAGTTGGCACATCTCCAGTTTTTCCCTACACCGCATTATCACCCTCTTCGAGTGGCCATTTCATTCCACCTTTCTCCTCGGCCATTATAACGAGGCCCAACAAAATTTTTGTTGCATTGAGTACGTTGTCTTTCCCGTTGGCCATCCCTCAGGAGTTCCCTTTTGCTAGTGGCCTGGGTATCCCTACCTAGTAATATTTTTTGTAGATCAATGCAAACAAGAGTGCCCAAGCCAATCATATCAATAAAATAAGACAAAAGGATGCAACTAGGTAGGCAAAGCCTCTCTTGCAAACTATATTCAATGAAAGTCAAAATTTCTTGATGTTTACAAAAATCACACCCAATGTGATTAAACTAGTAGGAGAAATGCTACCGAGTGATTACTCTGTAAATGTTATTGGGATAGACTTGCAGTAGGCCTGCCCGCAAGATATGGTTGAGCTAATGGAGGAGACCTAAAAAATTGTGACCACTGATTACCTCAAGCTTAACCGCTAGGCGAAGAAAAAGGATGATCAGATAATGGAGCTCAAGGGTAAGGTCGACATCTAGGTAAACAAGTTTAAAGCCTAGGGGAATGAAATAAGTCACCTGGCAAAGGAGAGGGGTGCCTTCAAAAGTCAAATTAGGGAGGTGCAAGTTATGAGCACGGAGATTGTTCCAACTCTCCAATGCCAAGTTGAGCAGATCCGAGCAAGTGAAGAAAAACTCTGCATTGCATCTATGTAGCTAGATGAAGGAATGAAGGAGCTCCGATAGAGCACGAATGCTGAAATTAATGAGATGAATTCCACTTTGGAGTTGCAAACTCAAAAGGAAAAGCTGGTCGAATTGGCCCTGAAAGAAAAGGAAAAAGAGGTTTCGGCTCTAAAGGAGCAGGTGTCCACATTGGACAAAAACTTGTCGGAGCTGAAGGTGATTTTGAGTAGTAGAGAAACAAAATTGGCTACCCTAAGAAACCAACCTATCGCATTCCAGATGAGCTTCTCGGAAATCACCAAGTATTTGTATGCATCATACTAGAACAAGGTGAAGGCATCGTGCCTTACTCTTTAGCCCACTTTAAAATTTATGGCACAAGCGGCTAGCCTTTGTGGAATAGTAGGTGAAACAATACACCAGATTTAGGAGGAAACTTATGAAAAAGTTTCGGAGGTAAGGATTTTATTGGGAAAGTTGTATATAGCTTCTGGTGAAGCTTTGAGTTGTGTGGATATCAAGGACCAAACAATGGTGGCCATGGGTGTAAGTATCCTCATCTCTATGCATGAGGCTAATGCAAGGCTTAGCTGAACCAGATTACCAGTGACATGTGGGTGAAATTTTCTCGCTTAACTCAGAGAGGCCTCCCTTTGCCCTTCATTGCTAATCAGGTGGTAGCGGGTGTGGAACACATTATTGCTATGATCAAAGAGAAGAAGCGGGACCTTTATTTCTTCCAATATTTTGATCAATCTCTGATCGCCGAAGAAATTGAGGGGATCGTGGATTTGCTGGTGCAACTCTTCTTCCAATTGGAATTACAAACAAAGGTATTAGGCGGATTTCCTTTCAAGGCAATTATTGATCTCAGGCTAGCTCATGAGAATCTATGAGCTCTCTCTACGCCATCGAACGAATTATGGACCAGTTTGCAGACTTGGTTCACTTTGTTGAACAAGTCTCGATTTTTTTTATTTTCCTAACCTTATTCGCTAGTCCTCAGAGTTTTATAACCTTGTTGGGGAGTTCTAAAGTTTCAAAACTTCCAGATTCCTTGACTTAGATATTTTTTGAACAATTCATGGTTTTTGTAATTTTCCTAACATTAGTTGCTAGTCCTCAGAGTTTTATAACATTGTCACAAAGTTCTAAATTTTCATAACTTTTATATTCCTTGACTTGGTTCACTTTCTTGAGCTGCAAGTCCTTATTGGTCAAAGACATCTTGATTCTTGTAGTTGGTGAGTCAGAGGTTTCCAAAAGTTCCAAACTTCTGATTTTGGTTATAAGGTTCCCATTTTCTATGACTAGGTGACAATATGGACTTATCTTGGGTTTGAATGGTGTTGTCATCTCATTGAATGATATGTATGGTATAACCTTGAGTTATCTTTTCAGGAATTTAAAAAACCATTCAGGTTTGGAGGCTATCTTTTTTAGGAATGAAATTGAATGCCACATTAAATGCACATCCTATCAAAATTAATGACATAAGTGCTAGTGGATGGTGAAGTTTTACTATGACATATATCATTTATCTTCCATTCACGTTCTTTGCCAATGCTAGTACTTATCAATTGCAAACATTCCATCTCCATGAATTTGTGCTCATGCAGAACCAAAGTGGAATTCAAAATCACTGGTCTAGTGTGAGGGACACTGAAATTGCCCACCTAAATTTGGAGGAGTTTTTGGTGTGCCTGGATCAAAGGAAGAGATCAATAGTAGCAGATAAAGTTCTGAAGAGTGGTTTGGCACACATGACAGGTTTTCCTAAGGTTGTACAAAGCATCTACTTGGTGATTGCATGCACAAGGGGCTACATTCCAGAGACTTGAGAAATTAGAGTTGTGGATGGGTGAGTAATTTCCCATGCATTAAGTATTCCAGAGAGGGAAACTGTAGAGGAAATGTCTATAGCTATTGGTGAAGAATTTTTCAGAATGAATGAGGAATGGTGCAAAACTTCCATTACAAAGAATTGGCTGAAGTCAGAGAAAAAGGGTAAGTCTCAGTTTCCCTTAAAGCTTAAAAGGGTTCATTTTAAGGATGAAATTTCAAATGCTATCATGTTGCTACATCATGTGGTTGGAAATGCATGTTAAAACTCTTTTGAATTTTGGATGTGTCATTTTATTCTAGTGATTTTTAGTGAAAAGAACTTCATTGACTAGGCCGAGATTAGTAGTTATCATTTAAATGACCAATTGATAAATTTTTGGCAATTTTTTACCTTCCACATGTGGTCATACCTGGTTTACATTCTATCCAATCAAGAGGCTATTTGGGTAGGGTTGGAACCGCAAAGGTCTTTGACACCGGACATGCTTGTGTATAAAAGGTTTCTAGAGCTCACTAAGGAGGTTGGACTGAGGAATTTTTGTCATGTTAACAGAGTAATCAACATTGATCAAAAGAGAAAAAGAACAAAAAAAGGAGAACCTTCAGTTGCAATCTAATATTCTTACTTTAAAATATTTTATTTTATCATTTGTGAATTTGGCCACTATGGAAGCCTCAAGCTGAAATGTTCAAGATATTGATTCTGACACTGTGCAAAGGGTTAGGAAAAATTGAGGTTATGGTAAAGTTTCCAATGAATGGATAGAAGGGCTTTATCTGGATGGCCTTTTCACATTCATAAATTTATTCAATTCTATGTTAATGTGTGATAAAAGAAAGGAACTGGTAGCTAAGCTCCAATAGATGAGGAGAGAACATGGTAGCACATTTTTTCTTTCAAGGGAAATTGTAGAATTACTCTCCATGGAGCACATTTTGTTAATAAAAGAAAAATTGGTGGATGACTCTAAAGAAATTGATCCTAGTTGTATTGATTCCTTGGAATGGAAATTGTTAGTATATGAATATTATATCAAGGAAATCAATAAAGTGTTACAAAAATACTGACATATTGGTGAAGATCAAGGAGAACTTCAATTGTCTTGAAGTGGAGTTCACAGATGGGTTCGGTGATAAGGTACTGGATGTTGCAAACGTAATGAGGGAATTTAAAGAGTTGTATCATAGAGAAATAGTTGATCCTTAGATAGCCACTAGAGACTCGTTCAAAAAATTCAGTTACTTGCAGACCTATATGAATTCATTTAAGGTGGAAACTGACAACATCTATGAAATGCTAGCTGATTCAGACCGTTCACTTTCAAAATGGAGGACAATGCCACAAATCACCATGAATCCAGGAAGAAAAAACATCAGCGCAATTGTCACCAAGTAGAGGGAATACAGACAAAGAGTAAAGGCACATGAGGCATTACTGGAGGAGGAGGTGGAAATAATTGGAAGAGAAGGAGGTGGTGTTGGGGCCTAATTAGTTTTTAGTTTTTATGTTATTTTCTTTTATTTGTCTCTCTTGATACTTCAAGTTCAAAGAATTTTTATTTTAATTTCTAAAATGATTGTCTTAAACTTAAACCGTTATCAAGAATATGTTATTTTTACTGCCATTTTGTTATTTCAAATTTCATTATAGAAAGACAATGGTGAAGTTTATGCATCTGCAATATTTGAGTGATGGTGTGTGGATTTATTTTTCTTTTTTTGAGTAAGTTTCTAGTGGATTATCTATTATTGGAACATTTCATAGATGTTTGGTTTTTCTAATTGTTGTGAAATGTTTATTTGTGAATAAATATTTTATGGTGATGGATGCATATAGATTTCTCAATGTAATTTAGGTGATTTGGTAGTTTAAGATTTTATTGTTTAAGTTGTGTGGATTCCTTTCAAAGATTCTTGGTTAAAAACTTAAAATAATTTCCTAAGTTCTTTTCTTTTTTTTTCTACTTAAAAGCAATATTAGTTAAAAATCATTCATTGAATATCTAAAGAAGGTAGTTGCAACCTTTTAAAATAAGCAGATAATCAATCTGAAATACGATTATGGTTGATTCAAGTGTTGTTACGTTTGTCACCTTTGTGGGCATAAGAATATAGATTTAGGTGACAAATATGTTAACCAACACTTCTATGCATGTCTCTATCTTTAGTAAGGCTCTCAACTATTTCTTTTGTGAGGTTAACAACATTTATAAATTATGGTCATGTCAACTGCTTCTAATGCTAGAGTATCAAAAACTCTTTTAATAATCATTTTGGTAGAGCTTCTATCTTCTAATTTATGGATACTAAACTATTAGCTTCTATTCAAGGAATATAAGCATATACCTTTCAGTTATTTATCAAAGATTGTGTGAATGGAAAATTAGCAATGCAATAGGAATTTATAAATAGTGTGATAAGTGTTGTTATTTACTTCTTTAAAAATGATGCAAAATCACATATCAAATTCAATACCATGGAATACAATATAAAATATAAAATACCACAATTTCATGGAATACAATATATTTGAATATAAAATATCATAATTACAATATAAAATATCATCAACTATAGTTTTTAATATTATTCATGAATTGCAATATAAAATAAAATATCATGATGTAAAAGTGCAATGATTCACAATTTCATGGAATACAATATAGAATATCATCAACTACAGTTTGGAATTTGGAACAATGGAAACTGATTCATGAAGTGTAGTATAAATACCTAAAAGTTGCTAATTCTCGTCCATTTCCCAAACGGAGTCAGGGTTCTCAAACTGATGCTCATCTTGAGATAAAGTAAAAGAGTCATTTTGATTTTGAGTCTGCTCTTGATTTTATTCAGATTATCTCAAATTCAACATCAACATTCATTGTGTGATTTGTGTCATTGTCAACGAAATCTATCCCACTCCCATGACCACTGCCACTGCCACTGCCACTTGTACCAAAATTTGGAATCGGAGTGTCAATGTTTATGTTGCACAATCTGATCCGTCTTCTTTCACATGTGGACCTCTAGATTGTGAGTGCCCTTTGAAAAGGAATTTTTTTGACATCATAGTAATTCCTTTAATCCTCAAACAATTTTCCAAATTCTTATCCAGTTTGTTTCATAAATTTGATTTCAAAACCCCAATGTACTGAAAACTCTCTCATCCTCCACCAACCCCAATATCATTATTTGACATAAATCAACAAGTTTAAAATATTTTGATATCGAACCATGCAATATTTCACTCTGACCTCAGCTTTTCCAAACCTTTTTTATTGATCTCGGTTCAAAGGCCTTCTCCTTTCCCATGGATTTATATTGGTCCCTCATAGCTATTGCAAAAATACTACATTGTTGTCTAAGCTTATTTTCATTTAAAACTCCTATTATCTACTCATTTTATGTTACCTTTTTCAAATACTGTTCGATCAAGATTTTTACTCGATCATCAAAATATTTTGGGTTATCTCGGTTTACCCAAAATTGAGGATACACAATACTCATGGCTTCAAGTATTTCATTTCGAGTGAATCTTTCACAATCTGAGGAAAGAGATTGTAATACCCCTCCATCTTTCTCTTTGTTTTAGATAGTGTCCTATCTTTCTTTTCTTTGTTTTTTGGTTGCACTTATACTTTGATATACTCTATGATACTTTTTTATTATTTGATCGCTATTTATAGAGTGATGTGGATTATATGGTGTGATGTGATGTTACTCTCTTTGATGTTATTATTTGACATGACTTTGATTAGCATTATGATTCTTTGGAATACCATGGTTATTGCACATGAGTAGTTATATATGTTAGAACTATCAATTTCAGATAGTGTATTGGTGAAGGGGATGAAATTACATCACTCACTTGTGAGCACCCTACGATTCTATGACTTCCTCTTCACGGTGTGTTCTATTATGATGTGTATATACATGTTCTATTTATGCCTCATTCATAGGATTGCAGGTACATGACATCGACTACCCCCAGCTTCATAGGCTTGAGAGTTTCAACCCAATAGTTATGTTGATTGGGAGATAGTAGCTAAGATACTTATGTCAAGCCTTTACCCTTGTCTTAGTGTGTCATCAGTTCTAGTTGGTTTTTCTTGTTAAAAGTTGTTTATTATTGCTTTGATTTATTATGTTAAAATTCTTATAAAGGGAATTTATGAATTGAAGTATTTAAAGTTGATCATTAAATTAATCAAATTTTAATGTTAGAAATTTTGAATTAATAAATAAATAAATTTAATTTAATTGATAAATAGTTTAATTCTAAGATTATAATGTTTATTGATTAATTAAATTAGTTAATTAATTTAAATTTGAAAAGGGGAATGTTTTGTAATAATTAAATATTTTAATTTTGAATTTTGGAGGATTTTATGCAAAATGGGTTGTTAGAGACATTTTATGATTTTTTAACATGTGTTAGAAGAAATTGACGAGTTGGTTGGAAAATACAATCATGGGAGAAGATTTTGGCTTTGAGAGAGGAAGTGGGAAGCTTCTTCACGACAAAAGCACGTGATATTTTGGGTGTTGGGAAATTGTTTGAAAATAAGTCTTGTTGTGATTGGTATGGGATCTGGAAATTTTTTGGAAGAATTTTTTGTAGAAAGAATTTTTGTATTCTTACATCTTTAGAAAAACTGTTCTCGAAAATTCTTGTTCTGTTCAAGATTTTTGTTGTGTTCGGGAAATCATATTTCTCTTGAGGAAGCCATTGTTTGTCTTGAATAATTACTTGGAGCTATGGAGGAGGCACTACTTCAGATCTACAAATACTCAAGCATTGGACTGCAGGTTCTTTCTTTTGATTTTGTTAAGTTTTTAATTGAAAATCTTCTAGATTACATCTTCTCTATAAAATATTGCCTTGTGTTAAAAATTGTGTTGTTGTAAATAATTTCTCTATAGAATCATTTTCTTTTGTAGGTTGAAATTATTTGCGGAAAACCTTAGCAAATGGAAATTTGGTATTATAGTGAAATTAGGGAAACCCAGAAGGAAATGTTTAGGGATTTGGAAGAAATTTTATATTATATAAAAAAGTTTTCCTATAGGTTTTGAACTCTCAGGAAATTCTACATAAAATTAATTTGTGATGTTATTGTTTTGTTCTTTCTTTCTAAAATTATTGTTTGAGAAAAGTTAAAAGATCCTCCATATTTTGGTTGAGAAATTACACTTATAAATTATACTCTGTGGAATTAGGTTTTCCGTGATGTTTGTAAAATTTTCCTTTGGAATTCTTTATGGAAATTATTTCTTCAATTTCAATAAATGTTCAATTAAAGTTATATAAATATATAACTATACACATATACATATATATATATATATATATATATATATATATATATACACACATAAACATATATATATATATACATATACATACATATATATATTGTGGTATGTATATATATAAATGCATATATATTTTTCTGGAAAAAATTATATATTATTGTGTAATCAAAAATCATCGTACGACGATTTAAAATTTGAGAATTTTGCATTTAGATGAAAGGGGTTAAATTTTCGTTTAATGTATGTGTTGGTGGGGGGGTTTAATACCCCACCATTCCCCCTTATTGGAGGGAGCGTTGCTGATAGAAGTGCCCTCCACATAAGTGGAGGGGCCATTGCCATGGGCAGCGCTACCCCCAACTACAAGGGGTCGGTCAGCTGTACCAAGTATATTCCAATGCCCAATAAATATGGCTTGCCTTTTTATGGAAATATGTCTATTTTTTCTTTATATTTAAATTTTGATTTTATGGAATGAAGTTGTTAATGAAAAATAATAAATATATATATATATATATATATATATATATATATATATTTGGGTTTAGTTATAATTAAATATATATATATATATTTAATAATTTTTGTTTATTGTAATATATTTGTAAATATTTTTTATTTTAAATTGGCGCATTTATAAATGCACAAGAAAATAATTGATTTAGTTATATTTCAATGAAATTATATTTCTTTTAAAAGTAATCGAGGAAAGTGACTTTCTGTAACTTTAGAATTTCCCTTCGCTGGATGTTAAGAGGCTTTAAGTTTGTTTTAATTAATTAATTTACTAGGGAAATTTTTTTACTGGAAATTCATTGTGGAAGGGAAATGGATTTAATATATCATAAATTAGTTAATTCCTTTTATGATTTCCTTTCAAGTTATTTCCTCTATTTTCTTATTTTGGAAAAATTGGTTTAGAATAGTCTAAGACTTCCAGTCGTAATATGTAATTGGGGGTTGTGATTTATATTTGTGTCAACCCAATATTCTACCCTTGGATTAATACATTTTCTATTGTCAGTGATTGCCCGATTTCCATGAATGGGGATTTGTGCCTCCTTGTTCAAAGTGGATTATGTTATGTGTTACCTCCTTTGTTGGAGTGGATTTTGTTTGTGTTTCCTCCTATGTATGGAGTGGTTATTTTATATAGTTTTGTGTACACTATTGTACACTTGGTGGTTGGTTTGTTATGTGTGTTGTCAAGTAGAAGAGTGGCATTCATTAGGGGCTAGATACCTTAAGAGGTAAAATGGGTAACCTTCAGAGGTAGTTAATCCAGTAAAAACATAATTAAAGTATTTAGGGGTTTGGGTAGTAGCTCATACTAAATAAGATAAGTTAGCCTCATTCATGGACTCAAGTGCTCATTTGGGCTTGCGATGAGTGGGAAGGTCTAGAATGGCAAAGGTCATCTACCTTGTCTTTTTGAAAGGTATTTGATTCCACATGAGTGAGTATGGGGGCCAGGGATCGGTTGAGGCTTCCAAGATATTCCAAGATGGAGGTTAGGTCCTAGGAAGATCCTCACTGGGTATCCCATGTTGAATTGTGCGATGACACTCTTTCTATGACAATATGGTTTGTGTGTATGGTTATTTAAACATACTTTATTTTATATAACTTTGGAAGCAATGTAACCTTTGTTCAGTGTGGTTCTTGTACTTGTGTTTATTTGAGTCAGTATGAATCAACCTAAGTCTAGAGGTAGTAGGTTTGGTCTTTTTTCTTTGTTACTATCTCCTACCATGGGGGGTGAGCCTTTGGGTACCACTTTGTTGGGAGGAATGTGCACCCTAGACTGTTGGGCCCCCTTTATCTTTAGATCGTGATGGCATGATTTCTAGTTGGAGAGCTCATGGATTCTAACTAATTATTTCATACTTTGTAATTGTTATAGTTGGATCTCATAATTTATTACCCCTCAGTTGTATTCAAGGAGGTTTCATGTATTATGTAGCACATTTGTATGAACTACCTCATTCTGAGAACGAGCGATGAAAATCTTATTTGATGATTAATGTTATTTTGGTACTTGAAAAAAATCTTATCTTTATAATGTAATTTCATGTTTGGAATGTATGAACATTTATTTCTTAATAGTTAATCATGATATGGATGTAATTATGTGTTATGTTATGAGTTTAGATGTAACCTTAGTCTCGTAGCCTTAGAGGATTTTGGTGATAGGTAGTGAACTTACATGTGTATTATACAAAAAAATAAAATTGTGCATTTTAGTAGATTATTGTAAATTCCTCTAGGGTTACATGGTAGGGCATTACACATGGTATTAGAGCCCAGTTTTAAACACTGGGTTCTCTGGGATAATGATGAACCCATTTAGTTTTAGGTGTGTAGGTTTTAAGTGTGTACCTTGTCTAACATCGTGACATGATCCTACACATACATCATGCATCCTAGACATGGACGAGGTAGAGGGTGAGGTCGTGGCCATGTCAGGGGTCATGGAGGGAGTCAACATGATTCCCCTCCTCATGTTCCACATGATTTGGATTGTGAGGAGCATCATGCGTCACAAAATTCCCCAGGGGGAAGAGACCAACAATAGGATCCTCTAGGGATTGAGGGCACATAGATGCACAAGATATTAGAGGAGGCATTGAATCTCGTTGGAAAAACACATGGTGGTGTTCAGGGTAATCTTGGAGAGAGGGAAGTTCCAGTTCAAACTAAGGTAGTAGTAGCTACACATATGAGTGACTTGCTCACAGCACATCCACCTGTATTTGATAGATCAACCACTAGTCTTGAGGTAGAGATATGGCTTATAGACCTTAATCGATGCTTCATGATGTACCCATATGGTAGAAATACCAAAGCTTGGTGCACTATTATGCATTTGAGGGGAATTGCGTTCACTTGCTGGAGGTTAGAGGAGTAAAAGCTCTAGATAGACATTAATTTTGTGTCATGGGACATGTTCTTGGAGATATTTAGAGCCCACTTTCTTCCAGACCATTGGCATCAACCATGAGGTGATCAGTTTCATGCCTTGTGTCAGTTGGTGATGTCAATCGATCAGTATGAGTGTCATTTTTATGAGCTCAAATAGTTCATCGACATCGAAGATGATGAAGGTATTCTCATCAATCATTTTGTTAGGGGATTAAACACCCAAATGAATGGAGGTGTGCGGGTTTTTGAACCCAAAACCATGGAGATGGCAGTGGAGAAAGTGAGGCTAGTTGAGGAGATTCTATCCATGGCATTGGGAGGCCACATAGGAGATCATATCAATAGTGGATCAGCTATAGGGACTAGTGTTCACAGTGGTCAAGCTCGGGGAGCTAGACCACCTGGGACTCAACATGGTCCTACTCATAGTGGATAGCAACAGAGTGCATTGGAGAAGCATAAGAATTCCTAGTCTCATCAGGATGGTGATGGTTGTTGGCCTAGGAGGAACTCAAATTGGCGACGTAATAAGTGCAACTGTCAGGAGTAGTCAGCCCAAAGTTTACAGTGTTTAGCTGACTAGGGTAGTGTACATCAGTCTAGTGCACTTATAGGTGATAGGGTTTATGGTAATTTTATAAGGTGTTTCTCCTGCGGCCAACAAGGCCACATTGTGAGGCATTGTCCACATAGGAACACTACTAGTTTTGGCCAGGGGCCAATAGCTTTTGAGCCGATGATAGGTGATGGTAGATCTCATTGAGCGTATACTATGGTTGATAATCACTAGGTTGGATATCAGGGAGTAGTTGTTGAGACTTCTTGTATTGGACATGTAGTGTAGGATACTCATCCTTAGGGATCAAGATATTTATCAAGTGAGGATCCAGTGGGATCCTAGGGATGGGACTTCTACTATCTATGAGTATGTGTTGGAAATAGGTGTCTCAACTTCTGGCTTGTACCTTTGAGAAAGACTTGGCAGATTTCTTTCTTTCTAGCCTTTACTGTTTTATCGCAAGGTGCTTCTCTTGCAGGTGGAACTACACGGTGTACCACCTTACCGTAAGCCTCTTTTGTTTGATCCATGATTGGGAAATGTTATTTCCATATTGTTGAGTCTCTCTCCTTCACTGGTGGTAGCACGATGGACTAGGTGGTCAGTCAGAAGGTTTACCTTAGTGGACTGGATGTTGACTGTTACCTCCATACCGTGGAGGGCTGATCTAAGCTTAGCAGTGGCACAGTGAAGGTGGAAAATGGGTGGTTGAGTGCCTACCACCATACCATTGTGATCTCGTTGCTCAACTGCAATGGTGCAATGTGTGTACTGCCATACTGCAAAAGGCTATGTTTGAGTTGAGTGGTAGTTCAGTACACACTACATTACTATGAGGGTCGACTGACTAGCTTGCAGTGACGTGGTAAATGAGGGTCAGTGCTTGGCTAGTAGATATGACTCGATAGTTAAAGCAATGGAAAAGTAGCATTACAACATGTGGCACAATAATACTTGTTTATTTTACATCATTGTTGTAAATCAACAATTGTTTGGTTGGTTGCTTGTACAGGTGAAAGCATTAACTACAAGGCTTGATTTAGTGATTGATAGTATATGATTATGCTAAACAAAAGTAAATGTTGGGTGGCCCGATGCGTTATTGTAGGGCATTCGGTTAGGGATCAGATTTTATTGTCAAACATAGTTGTAACTACATACATCTATTTGGTTGGTTGATTGTATTATGAATGTAAGACTTGTAACAGTCATATGAATTTTTGAAAACAATCACAAAGGGTGATGGTGAGTGAAAATTCCATGTATGTTGTAATAACATTGTAATAGACAAAGAATTCTGAGAGAGGTCTATTAACTTTGTATGTAAACATTTTACTATAATACAAAGTGATTGCTCTTGGTGTGATGGGTTTTTTCTCGAAAGGGTTTTCCCATATAAATTTGGTGTCTTCTTTGTTTGTATGTTTATTTTTTTTAATATTGTTACTCTTGTTATCCTATATGTGTGCATCTTAAACGTAAGAAAGTTTTAAATGTTGGTTTTTCCACTTCTCCTTTGAGGTATTAGTGTTAGGAAAGTGTATTCCACAACTCTAATTTTCCTTTCAAGTGGTATCAGAGCCTGGCCAACTGTGTTATCCTCGTTAGTAGGGCTGGAATTATTTGTGCTAATCTTGTCTCAGTGGGAGTCTTGCAAAGTGAGAACCACTTTATGTTTGAGATGGTGAGTACTTTAGGGAGAGTAGAAATTGAAAAATTCAATGGTGGCAATTTTGAGTTGTGGAAACTCAAAATGGAAGACTTATTGGTGGATAAAGACCTCTAAATTATTGTGTTCGGAACTATGCCAAAAAATATGAAACAAGAAGATTGGGATCTTACATATGGAAAAGCTAGAGGCTTCATAAGACTTTGTTTAGCCAATTTTGTACTCCCAAATGTTCATGAGGAGAAGTCTACAACTTCATTATGGAAGAAGCTTGGTGACATTTATCAGGGAAATTCTCTGGAAAATAAGTTATTCCTACGGAAGAAGTTGTACTCCTTGAAGATGGAAGAAGGAGTATTTGTTGTAGACCATCTGAACTCATTTAATATGAGTGTTGCTTAGTTGGCATATGTGGATGTGAAGATAGAGGAGGAGGATCATTGTATTCTCTTGTTATGTTTGTTACCTGACACTTGGGACCATCTTGTAATGGCTATTGGAAGTACGTCAACTACTTTCAAGATGGAATATGTGGTTGCTTCACTACTATCAAAAGAAATGCAGAGAAAGTATTCAGAGATGGCCAAAGAGGCCCTTACTATTCAGGATAGATCAGAGGAGAAAGGTAAGAAGAAGGACAAGAAGTATAAATCCAAATATGAAAGGAGATCAAAGTCTCCTGGTAAAAATTTCAAGGTGAAATGCTGGAATTGTGGGCAACCTGGTCATATCCGAAAGGATTGTAAGGAGAAGAAGAATAATATCTCTTCGGGAAATGACTCTTCTCAGACTGATGCAAATTCCTTCATTGCAGCCTTGGCAACTTAGGCATAAGATAATGTTTGGCTGGTTGACTCAGGTGCATCTTTCCACATGAAATCTCATAGAGAGTGGCTCACTAAGTATGAAAAGTATGATGGTCAAAATGTGTACATAGCAAGTGATTCAACACTGGAGATTTTTGGTCATAGAAGAGTCAAAATACAATTCTGTGGTGAAATAATTAAAGGGATTGGTGATGTACTACACATACCAGGTTTGGCTTGTAACTTACTTTCTATCAGTAAGCTTAATGATGGTGGTGTGGAAGTTTCTTTCTCAAGTAAAGGGTGGAAGATGGCTAGAGGTGCAATGGTATTGACTAAGGGTGTATGTACTAGCACTCTGTAAAAGCTGGATGCATGTCTTGTTCAATGTAACAACATCTTTGTAAAGATAGGCAAAGCTACTCGTGAAGAGAAGAAGAATGGCACTCCTCTGGATACAAATTCCTTGGAGGTGAAACTCCTAGTAGAGAATACCATGTTGTGGCATCATAGACACAGTCACATAGGCGAGAAAGGTTTAAAAAACTTGAAAAATAAAAATCTTGTAGAAGGGCTTGTTGATTGTAACCTTGAGTTTGATTTCTATTAGCACTGCATTTATGGAAAGCAACACCATGTTTCATTTTTCTTGAGTCCTCATAAATCTTCTGGTGTACTGGATTATGTTCATTCTAATGTGTTTGGTCCAGTGAATGTTCCTTCATTATTGAAGTCTAGATATTATGTTTCTTTTATTGATGATTATTGAAGAAGGGAATTTGTATACTTCCTTAAAAGTAAATCAGAAGTCAGTCATTTTAAAGAATTTAAAACTTTGGTAGAGAATCATACTAGAAGAAAAATCAAATGTTTGAGAACAAATAATGACGGTGATTTTTGTTCCACAGATTTTGAAAGGTACTACAAATAAAATGGGAATAAAAGGCATAGAACTACACCTTATACTCCATAGAAAAATGGAGTTGCTGAAAGGTTGAATAGGACACTAATGGAAAGAGAAAGAAGTATGTTGAGTAGTGCTAGTTTGGAGCAAAAGTTATGGGTTGAGGTTGTGGCTACAACAAGTTATATAGTGAATCATTCACATTGATTTTCTCTTGTTGATAAGACACCTTTGGAAGCGCGGTCTAGTAAGAAGCCCTCTCTGAGAAATATTCATATCTTTGGTTGTGAGGCATATGCATATGTGCCAGATGAGAAAAGATCTAAGTTGGAGAAAAAGGCTATTAAATGTATCTTCATCGGCTATGGAATTGGTGTGAAGGGATACAAGCTTTGGAATCCTGATACTGAGAAGGTTTTGTACAATAGAAGTGTAATATTTCATGAGCTAAAACCCTCAATAGTTGATCCATAGTTAGAGATAGATCAACAAGAAAAGAAGAATGATATAGTTGAAATTCCTCAAACTCCAGAAAAGGAGGAACGACATGGTGTACCTGAAACTGAGGAGAGTTCCAATAGCTCTGAAAGTTCTGAAGAAGAAGAACCACAACCTCAAATAGTAAGAAGATCTACACATGAAAGAAATCAACCTAATAGGTATGGTTTCTCTATATTGGATTAAGACTATGCCTATTCTTTGATTACTAGCAATAATGAGCCTAGGACTATGAAAGAATCAACTAGCATGTTTGATTCAAATTTATGGTTGGAAGGCATCAATGAAGAAATGGAATTTTTGAAAAAGAATGAAATCCGGGACATGGGACCTTTGCCTAAAGGGTGAAAGTCTGTTGGCTGTAATTGGGTATAAAAGAAGAAGACTAGTCTAGATGGCAGTGCTGAAAAGAAAGAAAGATTGGTTACAAAGGGATATTCCCAGGTAGAGGGAATTGATTATGGAGAAATATTTTTCCTTGTAGCTAAGATAACATCTATCATATTTATATTGTCACTTACAATTGTGTATGACTTAGAGATTGAACAGATGGATGTGAAGACAATGTTTCTCCATGGAGAGATGGAAGAAGAAATTTATATGTCCTAGCATGAGCACTTCGTTGAGAATGGTAAAGAAAGTCTAGTATGGAAGTTAAATAAATATTTGTATGATTTGATCGCCTAGAATGTGGTACCAGAAGTTTGACACTTTTTTGTTGTATATGGGATTTGTGAGATCAAAATCCAATCATTGTGTGTATTAAAAATCTGAAAATGATTTTGTTCTTATTATTACCCTATACATGGATGATATGTTGTTCATTGGAAATAGTAAGACTATGATTTATGATCTTAAGTCTCAGTTATCTACAAATTTTGAAATGAAAGATCTGGGTGCAACAAGGTATATTCTGGGGATGGAAATAACTAGGGATAGAATGAGTAAAAAGCTTTGGGTTAGCCAGAGTAAGTATGTGAACAATATTCTTGAGAGATTTGATATGAATGATTGCAGGTAGCTAGTTGTTCCATTTTTGCAAGGAATGAAGCTATCTATTGAAGATTGTCCAAAATATGCTATTGAGATGGAGGACATGACCAGGGTGCCCTAAGCGAGTGTTGTTGGAAGTTTAATGTATGCAATGATCTATACAAGGCCAGACGTTTCCCAAGTAGTTGGAGTACTTATCTGATTTATGACAAATCTAGGAAGTACACATTGGGATGTTGTGAAAAGAGTGTTAGATATTTAAAAGAACTTCTGAATATGCTTTGTATTACCATGGCAATTTTATTAGATCACAAAGGACTCTACGCATTCATGGATATGTAGATTCTGATTGGGTAGGGGATATTGACAGTACAAGATCCACCAGTGGATATAATTTCATGTTGAATAGTGGTGCAATTAGTTGGATGTGAAAGCAATGGATTGTAGTTTCTTTATCCTCTATGGAGGAAGAAAACATGGCAGCAACACATGCTTGCAAAGAAGTTGTTTGGCCAATTCATTTGTGTTATGATATTGGTTTTGATGTAGGGTAGATTACTATTTATTGTGACAGTCAGAGTGCCATTTGCTTGGTGAAAAATCCTACTTTCCGTGCCAGGATGAAGCATATCGATGTGCAGTATAACTTCATGAGGTATATGGTGGAGGATTGAAAGGTATCTTTAGAGAAGGTGGATAATTTGAAGAATGTTGTTGATGCATTGACAAAGTCAGTGAGCACGAAAAAGTTCAGATGGTGTGCAAGCTCAATGGGCCTTTGAGCCTATGATTGTCAGTAAATTTGAAGTCTAGAGGAAGCCAGTAAGTCTTTGTCAAGTGGGAGCTTGTTGGAAATAGGTGCCTCAAGTTTTGGCTTGTACCTCTAAGAAAGACTTGGCAGATTTATTTCTTTCTAGCCTTTACCGCTTTACCATAGGGTGCTTCTCCTCGAGGTGCGGTTGTGTGGTTTACCACCTTACTATGAGCCTCTTTCATTCGGTTTGCAGTTGGGCAGTGTTACCACCATAATGCAGAGTCTCTCTCCTTCATTGGCGGTAGCGCAGTGGACTAGGCGGTCAGCTAGAACATTTACCTCAGTACCGTAGGGGTTGCTCTAGGATGGTGCAATGGTGTAGTAAGTCATGACGGTCGGTGTTGACCATTACCTCCATACTGTAGAGGGTTGATCTAAGCTTGGCGGTGGCATGGTGAAGGTGGTAGATAGGTGGTTGAGTGCATACAACCATACCATGGTGGTCTCATTGCTCGGCCATGGTGGTGAAGTGTGTGTACCACCAGACTATGAAGGCTATGTTTGAGCTAGGTGGTAGCTTGGTACAGTGTATTACCCCAAGCATTGATTGAATAACATGTGGTGGTGTAGTAAATGAAGCTTAACGCTTGGTTGGCAGGTATGAATTGACGGTCAAAGCGATGGAAAAGTAGAATTACAACACATGGCACGATAATACTTGTTGATTTTACATCACTATTGTAAATCAATAATTGTTTCATTGGTTTCTTGAAGAGGTGAAAGCATTAACTGCAAGGATTGATTCGATGGTTGATAGAATCCAATTATGAAAAATAAAAGTGAATGTTGGGTGGCTTGATGCGTAATTGCAGGGTGTTCAGTCAAGGATCAGATTTTCTTGTCAGGAAGAGGTGTAATTACATACATCCATTTGGTTGGTTGATTGTATTATGAATGTAAGACTTGTAACAGTCATATGTTTTTTTCAAAATAGTCATAATGGGTGACGGTGAGTGAGAATTCCATGTATGTTGTAATAGTATTGTAATAGAGAGAGAAGCCTAAGAGAGGTCTGTTAACTTTGTATGTAAATGTTTTACTGCAATCAAAATTGATTGCTCTTGGTGTGGTGGGTTTTTTCTTGAAAGGGTTTTCCCATGTAAATTTGGTGTCTTCTCTGTTTGTATGTGTGCATCTTAAACATAAGAAAGTTTTAAATGTTGGTTTTTTCACTTCTCCTCTGAGGTATTAGTGTTAGGAAAGCATATTCTATAACTCTTCTTCCTTTCAATATGCAACTATGATGAGGGAGTTATATCCCTATTTTTTCGTAGGCTTTCAGGAGTAAGCCTGACCCTAGGGGGGGAGGATATAATACCCCTTTGTCTTGCTCTTTGTTTTAGATAGTGTCCTACCTTGCTTTGTTTTGTTTTTTGGTTGCACTTATACTTTAATATACTCTATGATACTTGTTTATTATTTGATTGTTATTTATAGAGCAATGTGGATTATATGTTGTGATGTGATGTTACTCTCTTTGATGTTATTATTTGACATGCCTTTGATTAGCATTATGATTATTTGGAATAACATGGTTATTGCACATGAGTAGTTATATATTTTAGAACTATCAGTTTCAGATAGTGTATTGGTGAAGGGGACTAAATTGTATCACTCGCTTGTGAGTGCCCTGCGATTCTGTGACTTCCTTTTCACGGTGTGTTCTATTATAATGTTTATATACATGTTCTATTTATGCCTCATTCATAGGATTACAGGGACATGAAATCAACTCCACCTAGTTTCATAGGTTTGAGCATGTCGACCCAACATTTATGTTGATTGGGAGATAGTAGCTAGGATGCTTGTGTCAAGCCTTTACCCTAGTCTTAGTGTGTCATTGGGTCTAGTCAATTTTTCTTGTTAAATTTTTTTTATTATTGCTTTGATTTATTATGTTAAAATGCTTAAAAAGGGAATTTATGAATTTAAGTATTTATAGTTGATTATTAAATTAATTTTACTTTAATGTTAGAATTTTTGAATTAATAAATAAATTAATTTAATTTAATTGATAAATAGTTTAATCCTAAGATTATATTGTTTATTGATTACTTAAATTAGTTAATTAATTTAATTTTTAAACAACAAATGTTTTATAATTATTAAATATTTTAAGTTTGAATTTTGGAGGATTTTATGCAAAATGGGTTGTTAGAGATATTTTATGATTTTTTAACATGTGTTAGAAGGAATTAATGAGCT
Organism: Sequoiadendron giganteum; assembly: GCA_007115665.2. Taxonomy (NCBI): domain Eukaryota; kingdom Viridiplantae; phylum Streptophyta; class Pinopsida; order Cupressales; family Cupressaceae; genus Sequoiadendron; species Sequoiadendron giganteum. Next base: position 631,531,359 of record CM021102.1, read on the forward strand.
GGTTGGAAAATTATTTCATGAGAGATAATTTTGGCTTTGAGAGAGGAAGTGGAAAGGTTCTTCATGGCATAAGCACAAGATATTTTGAGTGTTGGGAAATTGTTTGAAAATAAGTCTTGTTGTGATTGGTATGGGATTTAGAAAAAAATTAGAAAAATTTGTTGTAGAAAGAATTGTTGTATTCTTGCATCTTTAGAAATATTGTTCTTAGAAATTCTTGTTGTGTTCGGGATTGTTGTTGTGTTTGGGAAATCATATTTCTCTAGAGGAAGCCATTGTTTGTCTTGAAAGAATTCTTGGAGCTCTGGAGGAGGCACTCCTTCAGATCTACAAATACTCAAGCATTGGACTGCAGGTTCTTTCTTTTGATTTTTTTAAGTTTTCAATTGAAAAGCTTCTAGATTGCATCTTCTCTATAAAAGATTGCCTTGTGTTAAATATTGTATTGCTGTAAATAATTTTTTTGTAGAATTATTTTCTTTTGTAGGTTGAAATTCTTTATTGAAAACCTTAGCAAATAGAAATTTGGTATGATAGTGAAATTAGGGAAACCCAAAAGGAAATGTTTAGGGATTTGGAAGAAATTTTATTTTATGTAGAAAATTTTTCCTGTAGGTTTTGAACTCTTGGGAAATTCTATGTAAAATTAATTTGTGAAGTTATTGTTTTGTTCTTTCTTTCTAAAATTCTTATTTGAGAAAAGTTAAAATATCCTCTATATTTTGAATGAGAAATTTCACCTGTAAATTATCCTCTATGAAATTTTAGTTTTTCGTGATGTCTGTAAAATTTTCATGTAGAATTCTTTATGGAAATTATTTCTTCAATTTCAATATCTGTTCAATAATAAAGTTATATATATGTTGTGGTATATATATAAATTAATATATATATTTTTGGATGAAGGGGGTTAAATTTTTGTTTAATGTATGTACTGGTGTGGGGGTTTAATCCCCCACTTTTGCCCATTATTGGAGGGAGAATTGCTGATGGTAGTGCACTCCACACAAGTGGAGGGGGTGCTGCCCCCAACTACAAGGGGTCGGTCAGCTATACCAATTATAGTCTAGCACCCAATAAATATCGCTTGCCTTTTTATGGAAATTTGTCTATGTTTTCTTTATATTTCGATTTCGATTTTATGGAATGAAGTTGTTAATGGAATATATATATATTTGGGTTTAGTTATAATTATATATATTTAATAATCTTTATTTTAAATTGGTGCATGTATATATGCACAAGTACAAGAATTGATTTAGTTATCTTTCAGTAAAATTATATTGTTTTTAAAAGTAATCAAGGAAAGTGACTTTTCGTAAATTCAGAATTTCCCTTCTCTGGATGTGAAGAGGTTTTAAGTTTGTTTTAATTTATTTATTTATTAAGGGAATTCTTTTTACTATAAATTCATTGTGGAAGGGAAATGGATTTAATATATTTGAAATTAGTTAATTCCCTATATGATTGCCTTCAATTTATTTTATGTTTTCTTATTTTGGGAAAATTGGTTTAGAATTTTCTAAGAATTCTAGTGGTAATATGTAATTGGGCGTTGTGATTTATATTTGTGTCAACCCAATATTTTATCCTTGAATTAGTGTATTTATTATTTTTCAGTGATTACCCAGCTTCCATGAACGAAGATTTGTGCCTCCTAATTTGGAGTTGATTTGTCATGTGTGCCTCCTTGTTCAGAGTGGATTAGGTTATGTGTTACCTCCTTTCTTGGAGTGGATTTTTTCTATGTTTCCTCCTATCTATGGAGTGGATTATTTTATCTAGTTTTGTGTGCACTATGGTACACTTGGTGGTTGGTTTGTTCTATGTTTTGTCAAGTAGAAGAGTGGCTTTCGTTAGGGGTAAGAGCCCTTAAGAGGTAAACTGGGTAATCTTCAGAGGTAGTTAATCAAGTGAAAACATAATATATTTAGGGGTTTGGGTAGTAGCTCATACTAAATAAGATAAGTTAGCCTCACTCATGGACTCAAGTGCTCATTTGGGCTTGGGATGAGTGGTAAGGTATGGAATGGAAAAGGTCATCTACCTTGTCTTTTCAAAAGGTATTTGATTCTACATGAGTGAGTATGGAGGCCAGGGATCGATCAAGGCTTCCAAGATATTCCAACATGGGGGTCGGGGCCTAGGAAGATCTTCATTGGGTAACCCAAGTCGAGTTGTGTGATGACACTCTTTCTATGAAAATGTGGTTTATGTGCATGGTTCTTTAAACATACTTTATTTGATATAAATCTGGAAGCAATGTAACCTTTGTTCAGTGTGGTTCTAATAATTGTGTTTTTTTGAGTCAGTATGTGTTAGTTTGTGTCTAGAGGTAGTAGGTCTGGTCTTGTATCCCTCTTACTATCTCCTAGCATGGGGGTTGGGCCTTCAGGTACCACTTGGTTGGGAGGAACATGCACCCTACACTATTGGGTCCCCTTCATCTTCAAATCATGATGGCAAGATTTCTAGTTGGAGAGGTCATGCATTCCATCTTGCTATTTCATGATTTGTAATTGTTATAGATGGATCTTATATTTTATTACCCCTTAGTTGTATTTGAGGAGGTTTCATTTATTATGTAACAAATTTGTACATAAACTACCTCATTCCGGGAATGAGTGATGTAAATCTTATTTAATGATTAATGTTATTTTGGTACTTGATGAATATCTTATCTTTATAATGTAATTTCGTGTTTGGAATGTATGAACATTTATTTCTTAAGTAGTTAATCATGCTATGGATGTAATTATGTTTTATGTTATGGGTTTGGACGTAACCTTAATATTGTAGCCTTAGAGGATGTTGGTGATAGGTAGTGAACTTACATGTTTATTATACTTTAAAAAATAAATGTGTGTTTTAGTAGATTATTGCAACTTCCTCTAGGGTTATGTTGTGGGGCATTATAGAGAATTTTCAATTTCCTTCAAATTATCACTAATAGATTTAACAATGTCATTAAAATCTTCATTGTTAATAGCTACCTCTCTACTAGAGTGCCTGGTTGTCTTACAATGGTACATTGGTATCTCATTTCCACGTACATAGACACATATGTGACCGCTTGCATTAAACTATAAATAATTATCAGGATTACTCAAATCAGTAATTTTTCTCCATATTGAAGAATTTGTGCCTTCTTGTCCTAGATATAGATATAGATGATCGAGGGCCAAGCATGTGAGTTTACGTGGATTGTTATATTCATAAATATACATAGTTTTTCTTGGGATTTCTTCACAAGATTGTTCATCTCATCCAGCATGGGCAAAAGACTAGCTGAAGTCAAGAGTGCCTCTATATCGCTTAACCTTTGTAAGGGGTCAAGAATTTTGTCTACTGTGCTATGATGCTCATACATCACTCCATTCAAGAATTGATATTTTGAAAGAACTCAATGTGCTCATCCATGTAGGGAGATCCATCTGGTATCAACATCCTTGAGAAAAAAATTCCTAGTGTTATTCCCTCATCAAAATGTTGAAATTTTTAGAAACGTTTGGGACTTTGGCAGAAGTATGCATGGATCTCACGAACTAGATTTTCAACTTTTGATACTATAGGAAACTTGCTTACAATTTTTAATGCTAAATTCATTTTGTTGGCCATGCAGTGAATTCCAATCATGTATGGTGCACAAGTAGTTTTTAACTTTGTGCAAACACCACTCCTTTGACCTTGTATCACTGCAGCTCCATTAGCTCCTACACACACCAAATTTTTGGCAATTGTCAACTCATCCATACCTACAATTTCATTCAAAGATTTCTTGACTAGCTCAAATATATTTTGTGATGTTGAACTATCCTTCATTTTATGAACACAAAGAACATGATCTTGGAAAACATGATCTTCTATAGTATACAAATGCATACAAACCCAAGAATTATTGTCTACCGCAATAACTTCATCTAAAGATAATGCAATGAAATTTGACTCTTTTACTTTCTCCTTTAAATCTTCATTTTCCACTACAACAAGACATTTTTCCCATTCCCATCCAGTGTTTACTGACCAATGTGAGAAGGGAAAGTGAGGAACACTCAAATAAGATAATAAAATAAAATATTTTGGGTAGTCTCTCATAGGATGCCCTCTGGATAAAATCTGAAAAAAAACACTCATCTGAATAGTTTTTGAAAAATTTGTTGCTGCCATTTCTTTTCCAAAATGAGCCTCAAGTGTACCTTGACATTTATCAAGCTTCAACATTCTATGGTTATGCTCTTCATAATCTGCGACATACTTAACATGAAGACATTCTTCCTTTGATTTCCATCATATGAATAATTGTTCCTTTTCGTCTATGATTTGTTTTTCATAAAATTTACCAATATGCTTTTCTAAAGTGTCAAGCTTTAGTTGCAACCTCTTGTCTCTTCCACATTTCTAACTGCAAATTGTACATTTGACCTCTGTTGCACTTTCAATATCATTCTCATTTGCTACCCCCACTGGTACAATGAATGGGTACTTCAACAACCAACGAAGTTGAAAATTCCATGTCATTTCCCACTCACATCCCAATTTTGATTTTCCTTTTCTTTTCTTGCTACCAACATCATCCTCGTCCAAGTCAATTATCTCATGCTGGCTAACTAGGGTATCCCTTGGAACATCTTCGGCGATATTTCCATCCTCATTTGATACATTTTGATTTAACTCAATGACAATCTCACCTGGACCTTCTTGTGATGGTGAGGTATTATGAATGCCTTCTTCAATAATATTTGGTGGAAGAGTTAATGTTGTAGCTCCATCTTGATCTGATGGATCAAAAGCTTTATCAATTCCAAAGTAAGACTATATGATACCTCTACATTTTTGGCATTTTGATGGCCTCCCAATCTCTTCATTACCTTGAGGAGTGCTACCCTTGATTCTTGACATATTGATCTCTCACTTCAAATAAAAGATGGAAACAAATTTATTCTTGTTTAAGAAGGGTAGAGTGATAGATAATATAATATTATCTTTAGTATAGATCCCATTCCCTACTTAAAATCATCTTTAATACTGAAGCAAGAATGGAAAATAGATAAATAAATCTTATTATTCTAACTAATAACTTATAACAATATGAAGAAATGATCACTCACCTTTAAGTCTATGTTTTCGGCTTTTGTTGACTTCTGAATCAAGAAGTAGAACCTCAAAACTGAACAAAATGGGTTATCCCACAATACTGGTTTACAATTTTTGGGCAAACTGGACACTAAACTAATTTTTTTAAACTAAATATTCACTTTTAGGCTCCTATAACAGCTAAACCGTGAAGAATTTGGACATGATGAAAACTAGTAATTTGTGACATTTTGTCTATAGATTCTAAATATATATTTTTCAATTTTTTTGGAATCAGATTGTGTAGACATGGAAAATGTACAATTCGATCTGACACACTGGATCCTGATTTACTAACACCATTTCATCCCGAATCATCTCCTTTGATAGTCATTTAATCGAATAATTTGTACTTGATTAAATTCATCACTCTTCATCTTTTAATTAAATAAATCAACTTTATCTAATTAAGTCATCATCTCCTATTAATTAAATATATCAATTTTATTTAATTAATTCTCTAAAACTCCTTTTAATTAAATAATTCATTTTATTTGATTAAATCCCTAAAGTCTTCTTATTAAATTGAATAAATTAAACATTATTTTATTTAATCTAACATTATCCCCTTTAGTTAAATAAATCAAAACATTGAAAATGTATACACCTAACTATGAGATGTGAAGATTTTAAGAGGAAAAAATGGCTCTGCTCACGTTTGCCCGATATTGAGCTAGGGCATTCAACCCCTAGCTTGTGAAACGTTCATTTCTATTTGCTGTGCTGGCTGGGTGGGTGTTGATTTACACTACAGGGGGATCCTTTCTCATGTTCTTGCGACTGGTTGCTGCAGCCTGGCTCGTTGGGGTCTTCTGTCTGTTGTGCGCGGGGGTGTTTGGTGCCCTTCCTCTGACTTTTGTGCACATCCCTGTGGGCTGGAGCGGTGGTGTGGGTCTGCGGTAGTGTGTTGTGGGGTGGCAGGGAGTGATCTCCTCTACCTTTGTGGGGCTTGGTTTCCTTTTTGGTAGGGGTGCTAAGCATGGACTATGGTGGGGTGTGGCCTGGTGGCTGGGTAAACTGGTGCTCCCCTTGCATGCCCGTCTTGGGCAGTGTGGCGGCTATGCCATGTGGGGAGATGTCTCAGGCTTCGCCTGATATGGATTTCCATACTGTGGTTGGATCGAGATCACCAACCCAAGGAAAATGTTTTGACAATACTCTTTTTTCCCTGGATACGGGGTTTGTGGGGAATAACCCAACAGGGGGTTTGCGCATTTCGAAGATTAACGGATGCCTCGAACGTTGCAAGGAGAGACCCGAATTGGTGATCCCAATTGAAATGATTGCTGAGGATATAGAATATTATTCACAACATTCTCTTTATTGCAAATTTCTGGGAATGAGAGTCTCTTTGCAATTCTTGGAATCTTGGGCCCGAAGGACTTGGGAGCCAGAGGGTGAAATGGATGTTACGTTGCTTGCAAATAACTACTTCATGGTTACATTTAACTACTTAGCTGATCACAATAGGGTCTTTGAGGGAGGGACCTACTTTCATAATTAAGTGGGGTTGTTCATCAAGCCTTGGCATGTAGGATTTAATCCTTCTGAGGAGCTCCCGAATTGTGTTCTAGTGTGGGTTCGCCTGCCTAGGTTCCCAGTCGAATGTTGTCATGAGGATGTTTTGCATCTACTTGCCTCGATGCTCGGGAAACCAGTGGGGCCTTTACCACAAACCCTGGGTAAGAAAGTTATGACTTTTTCTTGAATATGTGTTGAAACTAATCTGAGTAAGCCTTTGCCAGATGCTCTTGATGTGTGTGCGGGTCCTCATTCTTGGGTGCAACAATTGGATTACAAGACCCTTCCCTTCCATTGTTGCCTCTGTCATGAATATGGTAACTTGCTGTGGAGATGTCCGAGGGCCAGGCCTGCAGAGCCTCACCCTCCACCGCCTCCTCGCAATCTTCCTAGTGTTGATAAGGGGAAGAATCATGCTTCAGTGGAGGGGGTTGGGTCTGAGGGTTTTGTTCCTCTTAAGGCTTGCAATCGGAATAGAGGTCAAAAGAGGTCTTTGAACGAAAGATAGGATGAGGATAATTTTAATAGGTTCAAAATCTTGGATGATCTTGGTCAGCAAGAGGTTAATCCTGGGTTAGTGAATGTGGATCAAGGAGTGGTGGGTTCTAGTGTGGAGGATCAAATTTCTAGTACCCCTATTGTTCCTCAAGTTGATTGTTCCCTGAATATGGACACTGAACTGTAGCTGGGGCCTCAGGTGTTGTCAGGTCCAAATGGTGAGTGTGTGAAGGCGACTGGGGATCCTGCTTATCTGGCTCAAAGGATGGGCTTAGATGGGGTCAAGGGCAGCAATCCCTCACCTCACTTGGGCATTTTGCAAAAAGATGGCAAGAAGGGGGGTTTGGAAAAAGCCTCTAAACTTGGTCGAAAGAAAGATTTGGAGAAGATTAAAATGATAGGGGAGACTTTGGTGGAGTTAGGGTCAGTAAAGACCCTAGATACTCATTTTTTGACTCCTTTGAAATGATTGTTATTTCATGGAATGTAAGGGGCCTGAACAGTGGGCCTAGACAAAAAGTTGTTCGTGAGTTGGTTAGACGTCATTCTCTTGATGTTCTCTTCCTACAGGAGACTAAGTTGTTTGTTGATGGCATGATGGATTTAGTGCCTAAGTTGTGGAGGTCTAGTGAATGTCGGTGTATTGGGGCCTAGGGATCCTTAGGGGGCATGGCTTGCTTTTGGAACCCTCAAAAGATTAGGCCTCTATGGTGGCTCTCCTTTAAATCCTCTCTCTCCATGGTGATTGTGTGGCCCGAAATGGGGGAGTCTGTTTTACTCTCTAATGTCTATGCACCAGTTGAGTTCCAAGGTAAAAAAACCTTATGGTCCAATATTCATTTAGTTCGTAGCCTAGCTCCTTAGTAGCCATGAATTATTGTGGGAGACTTTAATGCTATTACTGAGTTAGTTGAGAAATGGGGGGTATTGCAAGACTAGAGCCTTCTACGTTGTTGTTCCAAGATAATATATTGGCTCTTAATCTTGTAGACATCAAGCCTAGCAATGGTCTATTTACTTGGAACAACAGAAGGGTGGGAGACAGTTGTATTGCAGAACACTTGGATCGGTTCTTGGTGTGCTGCTACTGGGTTGGGGGTATGTGGTCCTCTAGCTCAGAGATTTTAGATTGGATGGGTTTGGATCATTGGCCTATTCAGTTCGTGGTTTCTTCTGCTAGGGTGCCCCGGACTCTGTCCTTCAAGTTTCAATTAATGTGGATGCGTGACGCTAACCTCCATGGCTATGTTGCTGAATGGTGGAGCTATGGTAGACCTACCTATGGTACTGCAATGTATACTTTTCCTAAGCTACTTCAATATGTCAAGTATCAGCTCAAACGTTGGAATTGTCACTGCTTTGGTACATTTTCTTCGAGAAGAAGGCCGCTCAAGCAGAGCTGGATGGAATTACTAGGCTGATCTGGGAGAATGGGGTGTATGAGAATTCATTGTGGGAAGAGGCTAGAGCCTTAAAAGCTCCGAAAGAGTGGGAGCTAAGGGAAGAAGTTTTATGGAAACAAAAAGCTCAAATTGATTGGATTCAAGCAGGGGATAAGAACACTGCCTTTTTCTTTAATTCAGTGAAGGCTAGACATCATGGAAATTCTATCTCTACTTTGGTCAATGATAGGGGAGAGTCTCTTTCTTCTACTCAGGATATCACAAATGAAGTTGTGCAGTATTTCTCTTCCTTATTCAAGGAGGAAATGCAAGGCAACTCTATTGAGGAAGCCCAGGTTCTTTCTTGTATCCCTTCTTTAGTCCCTGAGGAGATGAAGGAGCATTTGATGAGGGAGATTTTGGTGGAGGAGTTGGAAAGGACAGTTTTTCAGATGAAGAAGGGGAAAGCACTGGGTCCGGATGGCTTCCCGATTGAGTTCTTTCAAGAATTTTGGGAGATTATCAAGCTGGATTTGTTAGCTATTGTTCAAGAGTCTTAGAAGAATAAGCAGATGTTATGGGAGTTAAATTCTACCTTTCTTGCTCTTATTCCAAAAGGTGATGATGTGGATAGGTTAAGCCTCTTTCGTCCCATCTCTCTCTGTAACATTATTTATAAAATTATCTCTAAGTTGATTGCTGATAGATGAAAGAAGTGGCTTTTGACATTGATATCTAAGGAATAGAGTGGTTTTGTGGCTAGTCATCAGATTTTGGATGGTGTTGTTATTGCTACGAAAACCATTCATTCTATGGATAATTCCAAAGAAAAGGCTATGTTCATTAAGCTAGATATGGCTAAGGCTTACGATATGGTCTGATGGTCTTTCCTTTGAAAGGTGCTGGCTGCTTTTGGCTTTGAGGAGGAGTGGATTCGATGGGTTATGAGCTGTGTGACTTCAGTCTCCTCTTTTGTTTTAATTAATGGGGAGCACTCGGAGATTTTTGGTGCTTCTTGGGGTTTACGGCAGGGTGACCCCCTCTCCCCCTACTTGTTTCTTCTCTTGGCGGAAGGGTTGGGTCGATTGATAAAAAGGAATGTTGAGACGGGTCTCATTCAGGGATGGCGATGGGGAGGTGGATTACCCCTGCAATCTCATTTACAATTTGTGGATGACACTGCTTTGATGGGTTTGGCCACCATTAGGGAGGCTACGAACGTGTGTAGGGCACTTGATGTGTACCTTGTTGCTTCTGGCCAATTGATTAATGAGGGAAAATTGTTTATCCTCTTCTTCAATACTCATGTCTCCATTCAGAGGAGGATTGCTCACATTTTAAGATTTCAGATTGGGACTCTTCTGCTAACCTACCTGGGGATTCCCATTTCAATTGGTAGACAGTCTCATGAATCCTGGCAGGCTATCTTGGATAGATTTTGGGTTAAAGTCACTCATTGGAACTATCGTTGGTTGTCCTTTACTAGTCGGTGCAGCTGATTAAGTCTATTTTTCAGGCCCTCCCTGTCTATCGGTGTTTGGTTCTTGTGGCACCTATGAGCTTTGTCAGGGAATTGGACTCCTTGGCAAGACAATTTTTATGGGCAGGTAGCTTATTGTCTTCTAAATGGAGCCTTGTCAGATGGGATATTATGTGTAGCCTAGTGTAGTTTGGTGGTCTGGGAGTCAGGCAGTCGCTTTTGTCTCATATTACTTTAGCTACTAAACTGTATTGGAGGTGGTGTGTGGAACATGATCGTGTGTGGGCCAGGATTCTGACTCAGAAATACTTTCTGAGGTCCTCTCAAGGTGATATCCCTCGGTACTCTTTAAGGGGGAAGGGATCAAAGATTTGGAATAATCTTAGGAAAGGGGCTGCGCTCATCAAAGATGACCTATTCTGGGTTTGTAAAAGTGGGACTGAGGCGCATTTCTGGCATGAATCTTGGGATGGCTACACCCCCATTGTCTCTCAGTATCCGCATTTGTTGACCTTGAGCCAGAGATTTTGTGAAAGGGGATGGACCAAGGTGAGTGACTTTAAATCCCTCTCTTATCAAGAGCAACTGATGGTGGCAGAATGAAAGACTCCGAATGACTGGTCGATTATTGGTATGGTGGAGGAGTGTGTTGAGCTTTATAACATTCTCTCCCATCGGAGTTGTAGTTCCCTTGTTGATAGGGATGTGCTCTCCTAGTCTCCTAACCCAAAAGGGGATTACTTTGTGGCTTTCGGATATCAGGGGTTGCTCTCTCAGTGATTGGAAGGGGGGGAGATTCAGTGGTGGAAGAAAGTTTGGAATAAAATCTCTTAGCCGAAGTGTAATTACTTTATTTGGGTTTTGGCTTGGAATAGGTGCTTGACTTGGGATAATATTCAGAAGAGAGGTTTTTTGGGTTCGTCTAGATTTGTATTTTGTGGGGATGCCGAGGAGGACTCTGAGCACCTGTTCTTTCATTGTTCCTTCGCTTTACGGCTCTGGAACTTCTGATGGGGTGTCTGGAAAAGCCCTTGTGTCCATGCTTCTTCTTTGGTGGAATTTTGAGGAAGCATGGGGAGGCCCCCCTCCTCGACCGCTTTCTTGCAAGACATATGGTATGTTGGGCCAATATTTTTGTTGTGGCAAGTTTGGTTGGAAAGGAATAGGAGGATTTTTCGAGGTGAGAACTTTTTGTTTCAATAGGTTTGGTCTCGAATAATAAGCATGATCCAAGAGACGGTGGAGGCCAAATCTGAAGTTATGTTATGTCTGGAGAGAGTGGACGCTAAGATGATTGGTCGGTTGGGTATTCAAGGGTTATCTCTGGTCTCTGCTTGTGTTAGAAGGGGAAGGCATTTGAAGCAACGAGTCCAAAGGGTGGGGAGGTGGGTCCTCCCTTCGGCTGACTTTTTGAAAATTAATGTGGATGGTTCTTCTAGAGGCAATCCTGGTCCCACTAGGATTGGAGGGGTTGGCAGAGATTCTTCAGGATCTGTGGTTTTTCTCTTTTCTATTCATGAAGGTCTCTAGACTATCAATAATATGGAATGTCTGGCTATCCTTTACATTATGAAACAGGCTGATGCTCGGGGGTGGCGCAAGGTTATTTGTGAATCGGGCTCTTAGGTCTTGATCAACTTGCTTAAGGAACAAAAGATTGATGATGTCAGCTGGTGGTTGGCTAAGGTGGTGCAACAAATTCTTCAAGTTAGTTATGTGATGGAGATGGTGTCGTTTGTCCATATCCCAAGGGAATGGAATAGCGCAGTTGATTTTTTAGCTAAGTGGGGTTCAGAGAATGTGGATGGTTGGAAGGTTGAGGGGTGGGAATAGGTTTCCCAAGACTATCATCAAGCTCTAGAGAGAATTCTTGCTAAGGATGGGACTGGTATTGGGGTTGGCTGATTTGTGTCTTTTTTATCTGTTGGTCTTAGGGGTTTGGCCCTTTGATGTCTTGTAAGGTTCTATTCTGATTTTCAATAAAAATTTTACCCTCTTTATCCAAAAAATGAATAAATCAAAAAATTTATTTAATTAAACCTTTCCTCTTAATTCTTGACTTAAATCAATCCATAAATTTAAGTCTAAATTGTCACATCTCCTAATTCTTCTTTAAATTAATTAATCTTTGATTAATTTAATCTTAATCTATGTCACATCCTCTAGAGAATGCAACTTGAACATTAAATCAATTACTTTGATTTATTAATTCATCTATTTTCCCTCACATGGCATCAAAAGGGAATATTCCCTCAAATTTGAATTCAAATTTGAGTGGGAAGGTTACTTCCAACAAGGCATTGAAGGCCTCTTACATGTCCTTGTGCATTGAGCCAAGTGACATTAACTCCATTTATCTTTCCCTCTCACATGTCACATTCAAATTTCAAATTTGAATCTCATTGCATTTGGTCGCACCCACAAAATGATATAGAAGTCACAGCAAATCCTAACCTGGGAATTGGACATTCTAGCAAGTCACTAACATCTTCTCATGGTCATTAATTTACTTGTCAAACCAGGGAACATATACTTGAAATGGAGCGACACTATATGTGCACTAAGAACCGGTTTTAGCCATAACTTTCTAGAAGTAAATGCTTGAAAGGAATTATAACTCTGATGCAAGGACATGAAATAAAGTCTTACTAACTTAAGCATCACTTAACTAAAGCAGGAATCACAATAAAAATTACTGGGAAACAAACCATGAACTGGCCTTATGCTGCAGGAATAGACACAGGGATGGATTCCTTATGCTGCAGGAACAATTTAAGACTGAGTTTGCACTAAAACTTACTAGAATGAAATTCTAATAGATAAATAACAGAAAACAAATAGCTAATTATAGATACTTACCAAGTGGGCCCCCTTAGCAAGCATCAACCAATTATGCAAGAATGGAACTCAAAACTTCATCAGCTTCTTATTCATAACTCAGAATCACATACATGGTTGTTTGCTTGTAAGAAAGTTTAATACAAAGCTCTGTCTTTCATTATAACAGTAAACTGATTACACTCTATTCTATCTCTACTCTCTAATCTAATCTCTTCTTAATTAACCCGTTCACTTGTGCAGGAGGAACCTTTATTTAAAGAGAAACATCTAACTAACTAACCAACTAACAAAGAAAGATGCATATGTAAATGTCGCCTGAGACTGAGGAACAAACTTCATAAATGCAAGTCTATCCACACAATAGATTCAGAGGAAATCTAGAGCTCCACTCTTCCTAGATTGATGATCCATTCAGTTTCTTCCCAAAGACCCGGACAAAGAAGTCTCGCTTGAAACGACTCCTTCGATGGTGTGCTGAAAATGGCTTATTCCGCGAGGTCGTGTTTTGCTATGCATTGACTTGTTCATACCAGCTTCAACAACCTGTAGAACACATGGCAACATAAGCAAAATAAGGCATGCACTCATAATAGCAGGACATTCCTCATTAATCACACACATCCAATTCATCTTATCTATCCAAAAACTACATATATCGTATCAGTCAATTGGGGAGTCAAAATAGGGTAATGATCATAGATATACTAAGATACTTATGCTGCAAGTTTAGGAGTGCTTGTCATTGAATACTACCCATTAACATTAAAAATTCATAACCATAGAGTTTAAAACATTCATAAAAAGAGAGAAAGAGTTTTCAAAACTTATAACATGATATCGAGTTTATAACCACATTCTGGGCTCATCATTTGCCCCCTACTTTATCTAATGTTGGTCCTCCAATATTAATCTTTCTGGTTCTGTCCGTGAAGTCTGTAGGAGTCACATGGCCCTGTAATGCAGTCCCAAACCTATAGTAGAAACCCCTATAGTTCTGCTATCTTTCATATCGTCGAGCTTTTGTGTCTTCATTAATATCCGTGGCCTGATAAGGATATAGTGGCCATATTAAGGTAGGAGGCTTGAATGTCAGAGGCAACCATAATTCAAACCTTTTCTGAAGACCTATCTGCATATATCTTTCGGACCTCAAGACAACTGCTCTTAAGTTTAAGGGACTATGGGGCTCAGACTTCTTTAAACCAACTATTAGCTTTTCCCATCTTGTTTTGCTTCTAGAAGCTAAAAGCTTCCAGAACGAATATGGTTGGCTTTTGAACTCATCATAAACCTATCTTCTAAGATCAAATATCCTTACCCTTGCTACAGGGTCATTAAAACCATATGCTACAGAAACCAGGCCCTCAGAAATGTTTGGGGGTTTGTGCTTTCTGATCTCACTGGAACAGGTTCTCTTCGCTCGGCCTCCTCATAGTCTTTAGATTGTTTCCCATAATTAATTTCATTTGCTACCTAGGACATTAGTGATCTCAAATGTATATCACCAATAAATAAAAGTGGATTCCACTCAATTTCACAAGGAATTAATAAACCATGCAAATAAAACTCACACATGAAATTCCTTAGCCAGTCAGGTGCCATTTGATAAGCATCATAGAATTCTTTAGCAGTATTAGGAACAAGGTTAGGGTTTTTAGAAATCCTCATCAATTGAAACCACAGAAACTACTCTTTGAGACACATTGCATATATTCTAGGTGGTGGCCTACATTCCATGATCTACCCTGCCACCTTCATCATTTCATTCATCTTTTCCTTCAGCTCTTGGAGTTCCTGTTTCTAATTTTCAATCTCTTTCTTTAACTTCTTCTTTTCTTCCTCCCACAGACTCTGTTGCATTTGAGTTTTAGCCAGAAGGTGGAAACTCAAGGTCTGAAGTGTCGCAGGACTCCAGGTTTCCTGAAGGTGTTCTAAGCATTCGGCTAGTAGTGGTCTCTTATATACAACTAATGCCTGACATGTTTCAGAAGGTAATGGAATTTCATGGGATGCCTCAAGCTGCTCAAATTGCTCTTGTTCCTTTTGCAGGACAAACCCTTGTTGATGGTCAACAGGGGACTATGCTTCCTCAGAAATTCTTTCAGCTACCTCAACCAAGTCATCAAGACTCGACATTCTCCCCTCATTATTACTTTCGCGCTGTCCTTCCCCAACTTCCCTTATTTCTTCTTATATATCATCAGGAATTTCTGAGGTGCCGAGTGGGAAATTCTCAGATATACTCTGAGAAATTTCATGAATGAGTTCCGTAGATTCCTTAGAAATGACAATTATTTCAGGTTGGGTAGAAGAGGGTGGAGTAGTTTGACTTCATTTTTTTGCAGAAGTTTTCCTAGGTAATGCAGTTGAGGCAGGAGATTCATTAACATATTTTCTCTTCCTAGATTGCTTGGGGGTTTGAGAATTAGTAGGAGAGGATGATGAAACCATGGTGGCATCGAGTGTTGCTATAGGAGAAAGTCGGGTAGCTCATTTTTGCTTCTTGGTTTGAGGGTTTTCTCCTAGGGTATGCCCAGCACTAGATGGTTTGGTTATCTTGGTTTTCCCATTTTCACTCCTTATAGCAGACCTGGTTTTAACTCAGATAGAGGGCTCAGTTATAATGACTGCAGGAGAAGCAGGGGATTCTTGCTCAACTTCTTGACATGAAGACTACTCTTTTTCTCTTTTTCTTGGGTTTTGTAGGCAGTGTTCTTGGAGGTTCAGGAGGCAACAACCCTTTCTGGGCAATAAATTCTTGCCAAGAAATGGGTGATACATCCCTTAGGGAATGCTCAGTTAGTAGTTTTATAAAGGCATGATGGGAAATTAAATTGTCTTTTCCCTTCTGAGTTTCATAGGCACTGTGCTCTAAAATATTTAACAAGAAATTCAGGACATTGATAGCTAACTC
Source organism: Sequoiadendron giganteum (assembly GCA_007115665.2). Lineage (NCBI taxonomy): Eukaryota > Viridiplantae > Streptophyta > Pinopsida > Cupressales > Cupressaceae > Sequoiadendron > Sequoiadendron giganteum. The sequence goes on from CM021102.1 coordinate 631,547,128, forward strand.
GTGCCTTATATGACTTAGCAGCTTAAAATGGTAGGAGTGCAAATAAGAAAAGCATCCTTCACAAGCTAAGTACTTGATTATAATGGAGGCATATTCCAAGTAGGGATATGGCAGTGAGACCCTTTTGCACCCTTGCTTTGAAACTTCCAAGGGTTCGTTAGTTGGCAATGTAAACTTTGCCCTGGCAGAGACGATATCCCTTCTTGAAGGAAAATTTTCTCCAGCTGTAGGAAGCCCTATTATCTTAGCAATTCGTTCCTCAGTGACTACTACTGCTAAGCCCCATACTGTAGCCTCTCCTTCAGAGAGAGTTCTTAAGAATTCACCAGCAACTTCGTCATCAAAAGAATCGATGCTCAAAAAGTAGTTCAACCATCCACATATACTAAATGCTTGAACTATTTGAGGGTCCTGTGTTAAGGCTTCATGAGTTGCTGGTTTATGTTGTATAAGCTAACCACCCATATTCTCAAATGTTTCTGCTAAAAATCCTGAATCTCAACTTCTTCTAAATATTTGAAAAACTCTTTTTTCTGCTCTACTTCTCTTTTTGACTTCTTTACCATTTATTTTACCAGAAAAAAATATAAAAGACAATTGTAGCATGCAATGATTTCTAGGAACTACTTAATGGAGCAGTTAACTTGCTAATCTAGAAAAAACATGCATTCATTTGGCGGAATGTACGATAAAAATTGTCTTTACTAAACGTGGCAATAGTAAATTATCCTCTCCCCCTACTTAAGATTTGACATGTGTCCACACATGTGGGAAAGGATAGGCGAGGTATGGGGAGTAATGACAAAAATGACTGATAGACATATTGCAATAAATGAATAAATAAAATTAATGAATGATGTGACGAATAGAAAGAATATCGCGTACCTTTTAATTAATGCCTGCGGATGTTAGTAGATCTCACAACACAACCAGAAATGACGGCTTGAAAAGAAACCATAAATGAATGTGGTACGGTAGATGGATGACGTGGATGGGTGACATAGAAAAGAAGAATGGGATGGGTGGATGATGGTGATGGAGAAAGTGGCTTTCATAAAAAAAAAACCTTTATTATGGATGTTCAACATAAATCAAATAGATATTGTAGGAAGAGGACCGAAGCCCTTTGCTGCATGAAGATCGCTGGCCACAGGTGAAACAAACTGTTGCATGAACTCTTCTTTTGAAGCTGGTTTATGGTACAACCGTAGACAGTGTCCATTAACCAATAGTTTGAAATGGACAAGATCGATTGTTGCCAACTATAACGAACCATTATCAAATACATTCTCAATTTCATACAGACCTAACCATCTTGTTGTAAGCTTACCCTGATTTTCTTTATATCTGGAGTCGTAGAGTAGGGCCCAATCACTAGCAGAAAATCACTTTGTCTTGATATGGTGATCATGCCACTTCTTCCTTTGTTGTTGCACTGCTTCAGTATGCTGCAGGGCAGCTTTTCGCATCTCATCCAATGCATTCAACTGGAAGAGGTGTTCCTTTTGTGCTTCACAAAGATCAATCTATAGCTGCAAAGCAGTCCTCAAGGTTTTATGTTCAAATTTGATTGGCAACATAACAGTCTTGCCATAAAGTAGCTCAAAAGTTGTGAACCCTGTAGTGGTTTTCCAGGTTGTCCTATAGGCCCAGACTACTTTCGGAAGATGACTGCTCCAATCTTTCTTATGTAATTGCACTATTTTGGTGAGGATTGCCTCCAACTCTCTGTTAGTAACCTCCACCTGGCCATTGGCTTGAGGGTGATATGGGCTTGATTTCTTGTATCTGATCTTATAATCATTCATCAATGCTGTGATCAGTGTTGATGTGAATTGAGCTCCCTGATCAGTTACGAGTTCCCTTGGAACTCCAAATCTAGTAAAAATTTGTTCATATAGGAATTCAACAACTTTGTTGTCCCTGGCATGTGTCATTGCCTTTACCTCTACCCATTTGGTTACATAGTCAGTACACACCAAAATGTAGGACTTTCCATTGGATGGCGGGTCTATAGGACCAACAAAATCCATACCCCACTTGTCAAAGGGGGTGACTACCACCTGAGGATGCAGAGGCATTTCATTAGTCTTTGTTGGTCACCACATTCGTTGGCATCTATCACATTTCCTGGTATATGCTATTGCATCTTTGTGTAAAGTGGGCCAATAATACTCGGTGTTAAGCATCTTCATTGCTGTTCTTTTAGATGCAAAATGCCCACCACATGGCTCGTCATGACAAGCATGCAGTATGTCATATGTCTTGTCTTCCCTCACACACCTACGCATGACTTGATCTGGTCCAGTATAGAACAAACAATCTGCTATCCAGGAAAAGTTGAAACTCTTCTCAATCAGCAACTTTCTTTGTTTTGGGGAGAAGTGAGCTGGAATCCTGTTAGCTGCTAAGTAGTTTGCAATATCTGCATACCATGGAGTGCGAGCGGTGATATAAAATAGATGTTCATCAAGAAAATTATCATCAATTACCTTAGATGTGGTAGGTGTAGCTATTTGAATTCTTGACAAGAAATCAGCCACCACATTTGCCATGCCTGGCTTGTTAATAACTTTGATATCAAACTCTTGCAACAACATTAGCCACCTTGATAACCTTCCAGAAATTGTAGGTTTATTTGTAAGGTACCGTATTGCTGCATGGTCAGTGTGAATAAATACTTGGTAGCCAGTTACATAATGTCTAAACTTATTCAGAGCATACACTACTGCTAGCAACTCCTTTGTGACAGTGTAATTCAATTATGGGCCTTGTAGATTCTTACTGATGAAATAGATAGCATGCTCAATGGAATTCTACTTCTGTCCTAACACAGCTCCTATGACATAATCAGATGCATTTGTATGTATGTGAAAGGGTAGACTCCACTTTTATCCTTGAAGAACAGGTGCTTTAGTAAGTAGGTCTTTCAGCTGCAGGAAAGACTTGTCATAGGCCTTAGTCCAGTGAAATTTAGAGTCCTTAGTTAATAAGGCATACAATGGACTGGCTATTTTTCTGAAATCCTTTATAAATCTCCTATAATATCCAGCATGTCTTAAGAAGCTTCTAACATCTTTCTGTTTTATAGGTGCTAACAAAGTTAGAATAACTTCAATTTTTGCAGGATCTACTTGGATTCTAGTCTGAGAGATGTGATGGCCTAAAATGATGCCTTCTTGCATCATCATGAAACACTTTTCACTATTCAAGGATAAATTATGCTCCTTACATTGTTTCAACACCTTTTGTAAATTTGTTAATGCTTCTTCATAGGTTATTCCATAAGTGTTTAAGTCATCCATGTAAATCTCCATAGAGTTATTGGAAATGTCAGCAAAGATACTAATGACTGCTCTTTGAAATGTTGTGGGAGTATTGCACAGACCAAAAGGTAGGACAAAGCAAGCAAAAGTCCCCCATGGAAAAGTAAACGTTGTTTTGTCCTAGTCTGCAGGGGCAATCTTAATTTGGTTGTACCCACTATATCCATCCAAAAAGGAGAAATACTTCTTACCAGACAATGAGTCCAGCACTTGATCAACAAATGGTAGTGGAAAGTGATGTATTAAATTCCTTGTAGTCTACACAAACTCTTAATTTTCCATTTTTCTTAGGAACAATTACCAGTGGAGATACCCATTGACTGTCTGAAATAAGGTAGATGAAACCAGCATCAAGCAATTTTTGGAGCTCATTTTTAACTATTTCCCTAAGTGCTGAGTTTATCCTTCTTTGAAGCTGCCTAATAGGTGAACAATCTTCCTTAATGTAGATCCTATGAGTACAAAGTTGATGATATATTCCCTTCATATCCCCATAGTGTCATGCAAAAGCTTTGTGTTGATCTTGAAGCATTGTGACTAGGGTAGTTTGTTGAGGTTGAGGCAGCTTACTATTGATATTTAGATAGTGGCCTAGGGACAGTTCAATTTGCTTGGTAAGATCATTCACAAAATTTATTGATAAAGGTGGTGTCTGTATTTCTTGAGGAAGCAAATGTTGAAAAACTACAGGGACTTTAAATGGCAGGTTCTCAAGGCTCAGATGCTACAGGAAAGATTACTTATTAACAAATTGGCTACTCATATCAGATTTGGACTGCAACATTTGGAAAAGTAGGTCATCCTCACTCAGAAGTTGTGAAAATGGATTAGTTTGCAGCATCATTAGCTGGGCCAATGAGTTAACATCTTCTGCTTCTTCTCCTAAGTCTGGCCAAATTGGTTTAGACAGGTCTGGCTAAGGCTAGCCAGGTGGGTATAAAGCCAATTTCTTTGTTGACTAACCATTAGAGATCATCATATCTCCTTAACGACATCCTATAAAGGCATCAGCTGTGGCTAACCATGGTCTACCTAGGATAATAGGATATCCCCCCAAAGTTGCCTTAGTGCACAATATGGTGAAATCTGCTGGGTACTCCCAAGACTCAAGGTTGACAATGATATCTTCTACCATACCATCAAGTGTTATAGTGGAGCTATTAGCAAGCTGTAGGATGGTAGGTGTAGACCTAATGGTAAGGATATTCTAATACTTTATAGTATGCTGGGTCATTACATTGATGGCTGCACTAAGGTCGATCAAAACATTTTTTACCAGCTGGCCATTAATATTGATTTGTACCACAGAACTACCAGGGTCAACATATTTTGGCATAACTACCTTTCCTAACATAATATCCGCTAGCTTCCTAAGAACATGGATAGTTTGGGGATTTTTTTCTTTCTTCCTGGTTTCTTCAAACAAGCTTCCTTAATGGATTTTCCATAAAGTGGGACATCTTTTATGGCATGGAAGAGTGGGATTTGGATGTGTACATTCTTTAGCTGATCCAAAATATCAAAGGTAGGATCTTCCAATGGCTTGGATGTAATATCTTGCAATCTCTGAGGAAAAGGTGGTTTGGTTTGATGCTACAGGACAGGCACTTTAGAAGCAGTATCTGACATATGTATATTGGTTGCAAGATCAATGGGTTGTTCAGTAACATAATCTAGAATCTCAGTAATTACTGGTAGCTATGGAGCAGGAAGTGTTGTTCCAGATCTTAAATGGATATCATTAATATGCAAGGCGTAAGCTGGATAATAATTGGCCTCTACAAAATACATAGGTTGTTGTTGCGGCTGCTTATTATTAGGATTTGGAAATGGTTGAGGAGGCATAGGCATTTGTTTTGGAGGGATAATATTTGCAAGAGATGTTGATGAAGGTGGCATGAGAGCCGAAGGTTGTGGCTGTTGTGGCTGAAAGAATCCTAGGGGTTGGTTCTGCCATTGTTGAGGGCTTCTCCACTGAGGATTTTACTACCAATTACCTTGGGGTGGAGTCCATTGTCCTTGCGGTTGTTTCCAACCTCCTTGAGGAGATTGCCATTGTTGACTCTGATGACTAGGCCATTGGGATTGAGAGGTATTTCAAGGTGGGGGTGGGCCATATATAGGTTGCCATTGGTTATTATAATTAGAGTAAGAATTACCAAAAATCAAAGGGTCTTGAGGCATACCTTGTCTTTGAGCCCATGGGAATCTTTGTGCAACATAGAATACTTGGTCATCATGACCCTCAACTGGCCTAAAGTCAGTAGGTAATTGCTTAGCCTCCATATTAGCCACCGTCTTGCATCTACAGTCGTGCTTCTTTTGTCGGCAATGCAGACAGAACTCGGCCAAGATTGCTTCAGCTTCTTCATGCTTCTTCAGAGCTTGCATAGTATCCAACTGTGTAGCCATATTATTAATGATATCTTGCTTGAAATCAGACAGCAAGTGTGAAACCTCCATCCGTGAAACTCCATTGTTAGAAGATTTTCCCATTGTGGCCTGATGACCTCTGCCTTTCTTAACACTTGCTCAAGAGTAATTGTAGCATATGTCCTTAATATCACCCCAAGGCACTTGAGTTATATCACCTCCTCCCATTAGATCCAGAGCATCAATACAAGAATCATTGATTCCCCTCAGAAAAAGTAATTTCTGAGATTCTTCATTGAGAGTATGGTCTGAATTCTTTTTCAAGGAAAACAAAAAACTTGAGACATAGTCTTCCAAGTTTTCATCCTCCTTCTGCTAAATTCAGAATATATCATCACCTTTATTAACACTCTTGCAATATTCCTTATATTTCTCAAGAAACTTGGTTTGCATGAGTGCCCAACTATCAACAGCATCCCTCCCCAAACTCATGAACCATCTTAAAGCACCCTCTTTCAAAGTGGCAGGAAACAACTTAAGCTTATGAGGATCTGTGGTATAATCATAACTTCGATAGAGGATGTCAAACTCAAACAAGAAAGTGTCTGGGTCTTCAGTAATTAGTCCATAGAACTTGGGAAGTAATGAAGAAGGAATATTTTTGATGTTATCATTACCTTGCTGGGCGATGATAGGGAATTCAAAAGTAGGAGCAACAATAGGTGGATTTTGTGCCATATTGGCCTGATGAAGTATCAAAGCAAATGGATTTTCTGGAGGTTCCTCATCGGCAACGTCAAAGGGAAATTCAGCAAGTGGGTCTTTAGCAAATGGTTTGGTATCTTGGTTTTCTTCTTCCTCAAAAAGATTGTAAGTTAGTTCAAAATTGTTGTTGGCGAATAGAGGATTTGGTAGGAATCTTCCTAGACCATCTCTTCTTCTATGCATGTAACAGACTTAACTGAAATGAAGAATTTCTAAAATTTTGAACACTAAAACTATTTCTAAAAATGGTTAGGATAGGTTCTAAGCTTGACACCATCCCCGGCAACGGCGCCAAAAAGTGGTCGCACCCACAAAAGGATATAGAAGTCATGGCAAATCCTAACCTAGGAATTGGACATTCCAACAGGTGACTAACATCTTCTCATGGTCATTCATTTACTTGTCAAACCAAGGAACGTATACCTGAAATGGAGCGGCACTGTATGTGCACTAAGAACCAGTTTTAGCCATAACTTTCTAGAAGTAAATGCTTGAAAGGAATTCTAACTCTGATGCAAGGACATGAAATAAAGTCTTACTAACTTCAGCATCACTTAACTAAAGCAGGAATCACAATAACAATTACTAGGAAACAAACCATGAACTGGCCTTCTGCTACAGGAACAAACACAGGGATGGATTCCTTATGCTGTAGGAATAATTTAAGACTGAGTTTGCACTAAAACTTACTGGAATGAAATTCTAATAGGTAAATAACAAAAAGCAAATAGCTAACTACAGATACTTACCAAGTGGGCCCCCTTAGCAAGCATCAACCAATTATGCAAGAATGAAACTCAAAACTTCATCAACTTCTTATTCATAACTCAAAATCACATACCTGGTTGTTTGCTTGTAAGAAAGCTTAATACAAAGCCGTGTCTTTCATTATAACAGTAAACTGATTACAGTTTGTTCTATCTCCACTCTCTAATCTAATCTCTTCTTAATTAACCTATTCACTCATGCAGGAGGAACCTTTATTTAAAGAGAAACATCTAACTAACTAACCAACTAATAGAGAAAGATGCGGATGTAAATGTCACCTGAGACTAAGGACCAGACTTCATAAATGCAAGTCTATCCGCACAATAGATTCAGAGCAAATCTAGAGCTCCACTCTTCCTAGATTGATGATCCATTTGGTTTCTTCCCAAAGACCCAGACAAAGAAGTCTCGCTTGAAATGACTCCTTCGATGGTGCACTGAAAATGGCTTATTCCATGAGGCTGTGTTTTGCTATGCATTGACTTGTTCATACTAGCTTCAACAACCTGTAGAACAAATGGCAACAAAAGCAAAAGAAGGCATGCACTCATAATAGCACGACATTCCTCATTAATCACACACATCCAATTCATCTTATCTATCTAGAAACTACATATATCGTATCAGTCAATTGGGAAGTCAAAATAGGGTAATGATCATAAATATACTAAGATATTTATGCTGCAAGTTTAGGAGTGCTTGTCATTGAATACTACCCATTAATATTAAAAATTCATAACCACAGAGTTTAAAACATTCATAAAAAGAGAGCAAGAGTTTTTAAAACTTATAACATGATATCCAATTTATAACCACATTCTAGGCTCATCAACATTTATCATGCACATTGACCAAAATGTGCTCATTTCTCAACCATTCACATCTTGACAAGTGGCACCTAGCCATTGGATGTTCGATGATCCCACATTTATTATTTTGATTCTCTCTTCCATTTTGGAAATCTATAAATGAGAGACTCTTCCTCTCATTCTATCATCCACAATTTGAGTAAAATTATTATGCTCAAATGCATCTTCAAGCATAGCCATTCTCATATCTTTTTATCAAGTTCTTATCTAGGTTATGCAAGAATTCAACCATGAAGTGGATCAAATCATCAAGCTTACAAAGGAGTTGGGAAAGGGATAATTTTGAAACATCAATTGCCACCAACTCCCCCATGGGATCAAGAGTTTTCATGGCTTAATTTAGGATTTCATTTATATTTTATGTTCTTTTCTTCATTTTCTTATTTTAAATTTTGTTAATGGATTTCATGGGGAATCCTTGTTTATTGCTTGAATATGATCTAATACTGTGCTTGTTTTCCTTATTTGTGCAGGTATGAAATTGGGTTTCACATTTTGGCACTAGAAGGAGGGCACTTCACCAAGATGCACAAGTTGCGCAAGTGGCTCAAGTAGCCCAACAAGCACAAGTTCAAGCTCAAGCCCAACACCAAGCTCGGCAGATGCAATCACAATTCCGGGTACTATTGCAAGCAATCCATCAACAAGTGCATCAACAAGTAGCTCAATAACAAGCCCAACAAAAAGCATTGTTTGCACAACAACAACATGACGAACAACAAGAGTTGTTGGCTTAGCAAAAAATGCAGGCCTTGCTCCCTCAACAAAGCTTGCAATAGATTCCCACCACAATCATTGAAAATGATGATCAAGATCCTTCGACCAATGATCATGTTGAAAATTTTTGTACATCACCTAATGAGTTAGAGGACATATCTCAAGAATTTATTTCAAATCATGAAAATCTCTTACCAAGGTCTACCAATGATCCTTTCAAAAATATATGGACATCCTATGACCTCATGACATTTAAGAAACTTCCTATGCCTAATGAATATATCCAAGAAATCAATCCATTCTTTTAAATCGACCCATGTCAAGAACTTAAGCATGTTGAAATAAATTATGAAATCATTCAAGATCAAGAATTTGTATCTCCAAGCTACTAAAATGATATAATGGACACTCTCCGAGTATGTGCAGGATCATGATGGGCCAAAAAGTGGCGATATGTAAGCCATATGATGGTCCATGTGGCTGACGACTTTCATTTTACCCAAAATTCATGAAATGAAAAGGGTTTTTAGAGGATATTCTCTGAATTCCACCAATATAAATTATTCTTTTCTTTGAATTTAATAAATAATTATTATTCATTTTTTATTAGAATTATGACTAAAGTCCTAATTGACATGTTGATTGAAAAACATCTATAACTTTCAAATGGTATCACATTTTTTGAATCTGAAATATGCATCACATTCTATGATTTGTATACTATAGGATTAAAAAAGAAAAAATTAAATTTCATGAATTTTTGACAAAGTTAAGGTGGTTAGACAGACGATCTTTTATATATTTTAAAAGTTATATTAAAAAAATTAATAATTAATTATTTACTTGGAAAAAAATTATAAAAAAATATGCATCACATCCAAACATGAGTCCTCTACTTATATCTAAAATATTATCGTTTTATTGTGGTTAGGGTGGTCAGACAGACACCTACTTCTTATTTTTACCCTGAAATTTAAATACTACTGCATTGAAATTTCAAATTTTCACCAAATAGATTTATTTTTTCTTAATAAAGGTCTACTAGTTTAGAAACTACATTGAATTTGCTATAGATTCTATTTTTAATTTTTTTTGAAATAATATAGATAACTTATTCAAATTTTTACATCAAGTTGTCTAACTCTGATTTTTTATCTTTTTATTGCAACTTAAGGGCCTGTTTTTTCCATGATGATCCTGCACATACCCCTCCTATCTATACAAGATGACCATATCCACATAGCACATACTCCTCCATCTACCCATGAGATGCTTTCTTTGAATGGATCTCTAGATGATCTTCATTCAAAAAAAGAATCTCATACTCTTACTGAGGAACAAGAGTCTCCTACTCTTAACATTTGTACACTTGATCAAGATATAGAAAAATCTAGAGACATATCAGAAATGGGTCATGAAGAAGGCTTCTACATAAGTTATGAATCAGAAACATCATGTAAAAGAATATCAAGAATGAATCATGAGGAATACTTTTACGAGGATAGTGAAGCATCAACACCTCTTGAAGGAGCATTACAATCTAATATCTCACAAGATCAAGCTAAAGTTTACAATTTTTCGACAAACTGGACACTAAACTAATTTTTTTTAACTAAATATTCACTTTTAGGCTCCTATAGAAGCTAAACCGTGAAGAATTCGGAGATGACGAAAACTAGTAATTTGTGACGTTTTGTCTATAGATTCTAAATATATATTTTTCAATTTTTTTGGAATCAGATTGTGTAGACATGGAAAATGTACAATTCAATCTGAGACACTGGATCCTGATTTACTAACACCATTTCATCTCGAATCATCTCCTTTGATAGTCATAATCGAATAATTTGTATTTGATTAAATTCATCACTCTTCATCTCTTAATTAAATAAATCAACTTTATCTAATTAAGTCATCATCTCCTGTTAATTAAATATATCAATTTTATTTAATTGATTCTCTAAAACTCTTTTTAATTAAATAATTCATTTTATTTGATTAAATCCCTAAAGTCCTCTTAATAAATTGAATAAACTAAACATTATTTTATTTAATCTAACATTATCCCCTTTAGTTAAATAAATCAAGACATTTATTTAATTAAACCTTTCCTCTCAATTCTTGACTTAAATCAATTCATAAATTTCAGTCTAAATTGTAACATCTCCTAATTCTTCTTTAAATTAATTAATCTTTGATTAATTTCATCTTAATCTATGTCACATCCTCTAAAGAATGCAACTTGAACATTAAATCAATTACTTTTATTTATTAATTCATCTATTTTCCCTCAAATTTGAATTCAAATTTGAGTGGGAAGGTTACTTCCAACAAGGCATTGAAGGCCTCTTACATGTCCTTGTGCATTGAGCCAAGTGACATTAACTCCATTTCTCTTTCCCTCTCACATGTCACATTCAAATTTCAAATTTGAATCTCACTGCATTTATCATGCACATTGACCAAAATGTGCTCATTCCTCAACCATTCACATCCTGACAAGTGGCACCTGGCCATTGGATGTTGGATGATCCCACATTTATTATTTTGACTCTCTCTTCCATTTTGAAAATCTATAAATGAGAGACTCTTCCTCTCATTCTATCATCCACAATTTGAGTAAAATTATTATGCTCAAATCCATCTTCAAGCATAGCCATTCTCATATCTTTTTATCAAGTTCTTAGCTAGGTTATGTAGGAATTCAACCATCAAGTGGATCAAATCATCAAGCTTACAAAGGAGTTTGGAAAGGGCTAATTTTGAAACATCAATTGGCACCAACTCCCCCATGGGATCAAGAGTTTGCATAGCTTAATTTAGGATTTCATTTATCTTTTATGTTCTTTTCTTCATTTTCCTATTTTAGGTTTTGTAAATGGATTTCATGGGGAATCCTTGTTTATTGCTTGAATATGATCTAATAATGTGCTTGTTTTCCTTATTTGTGTAGGTATGAAATTGGGGTTCACATTTTGGCACTAGAAGGAGGGCACTCCACCAAGACGCAGAAGTTACACAAGCAACTCAAGTAGCCCAACAAGCACAGGCTCAAGCTCAAGCCCAACACCAAGCTCGGCAGGCACAAGCACAATTCTGGGTACTATTGCAAGCAATCAATCAACAAGTGAATCAACAAGTAGCTCAACAACAAGCCCAACAAAAAGCATTGTTGGCACAACAACAACATGACAAACAACAAGAGTTGTTGGCTCAGTAGAAAATGCAGGCCTTACTCCCTCAACAAAGCTTGCAATAGATTCCCACCACAATCATTGAAAATGATGATCAAGATCCTTCGACCAATGATCATGTTGAAAATGTCTCTACATCACCTAATGAGTTAGAGGACATATCTCAAGAATTTATTCCAAATCATGAAAATCTCTCACCAAGGTCTACCAATGATCCTTTCAAAAACATATGGACATCCTTTGACCTCATGACATTTGAGAAACTTCCTATGCCTAATGAATATATCCAAGAAAGCAATCCATTCTTTTAAATTGACCCATGTCAAGAACTTAAGCATGTCGAAAGAAATTATGAAATCATTCGAGATCAACAATTTGTATCTCCAAGCTACTACAATGATATAATGGACACTCTCCTATCTATACAAGATGACCATATCCACATAGCACATACTCCTCCATTTACCCATGAGATGCTTTCTTTGAATGGACCTGTAGATGATCTTCATTAAAAAAAAAAATCTCATACTCTTACTAAGGAACAAGAGTCTCCTACTCTTAACATTTGTACACTTGATCAAGATATAGAAAAATCTAGAGATATATTAGAAATGGGTCATGAAGAAGGCTTCTACATAAGTTATGAATCAAAAACATCATATAAAAGCATATCAAGAATGAATCATGAGGAAGAATTTTACAAGGATAGTGAAGCATCAACACCTCTTGAAGGAGCATTACAATCTAATATCTCTCAAGATCAAGCTAAAGATATCTATAAGGCATTCATCCCACATATGGAGGATCCCATCAGTTATAAAGCTATATCACTTACCTCTCTTAGGGCAAGCTATCTCATCAATAAAGAAGCTGACACTTTTGAAGGTCCACAACAAAGCACAAAAGGATTAGCACCTTGTTTCCAAGGTAAATCATATCATATTGTACATAAAATGTTTCAACAGATGAATTATCAATGCAAAGGATTAGGCCTACATGAACATGGTATCTTGGAACCAGTGCAAATTTTTGGAAATCCTAAGCATCAAGGTCTTGATTATGTGACAACCAAGGGATATAAACACATCAGTGATACTTCCACAAAATTCGGGGCAACTTCGTCTCAAGCAAATATCAACATAGGGGGCACAAAGAATCCTTATGATGAAACCAATGTGAATAGTACAACCATCCACACCATGAATTTTCATCCACCCGTAACCCCATCCACCAATTGGGACCAACATAAAAATAAGGTTTTGAATCAAAGCACGAAGAATGCTATCAGAGAAAAAGTAGCAAAGCAGTTAGGACAAATCAAATACAAGTGGATACTAAAGAATATAAAGAATGATTATCCTTATCAAACTCCATCAGTCAAAGAAACTATGGGGGAAAATAAGAAAGGGAAAAGTATCCATCCAAGTTTTCCACAAAGGAAAAAGAAATCTTCTCAAGCAACATACAAAGTGTATCAAGCAGTTGGTCCTAATTCTATGCACACTTCCATATCCACCCATCATTGCTCATCTTCTTAAGTTTGGAGAGTCAAAGGTTCTAAACTATCAACCAATCCATCTTTTATTCCTAAACACACTCTGCCATCCACTCCTCCAAACATGATATCCAATTCTCACATTAACCATGTATTGGTAGTGACCCTTCATCATAAGGGTTTAGAAGGCACTCTATTGCGATATGCACAGAAAGATGGAGTTCACTTTGGTATCAGCAAAGCAGATCAGGGATCTCAAAAGTTGCATTCAAGTGCACGTATCTTGGCAAGGAAACTTCTTCAAATAGGATATTGATGGAACATTATGATAAAAGCATCTACATCAGCACCACCAGGTGGTTCAACACGACCTTAAAATATCTCAGAAAATACAAAAAAATCAAAATATAAAAAATCCAAAAAAATCAGAAAAATGATTGAAAACAGTAAAGAAAAAAATTGTCCTCTAGCAAAAACCACTTTGGTGGCGCTTTGAATAGGTACCATGATGAAAACTTGGAAAACAGGTGTCATGTGTAGAATCGAGCATCCACATGCGCCAGTTTAGGAGAAAGCATCTTATCAAATCCATAATAAAGTCAACATTCCATCCATAATAAATCCATTCATCCATGAACCATTTATCCAATCCATTTTCATCCATACTCCAGGGTATCTTAATCTTGATGAAATTTTGTTGCACACTTTATACTTGACATGGGTCATTTTAATTGATCCTATCCTATCCAACTCTATTTGAGCCTTAGAGAATTATCCAAATCAACATACTCTATTCGAATACCTTATCTTGTTGCAAGATAATCCTTTGCATCATTTGAATGCTTACCATATCCATCCATCCATCCACACACCTATCCAAACATTCACCCATGGCATTCCATACATTGCTAGACACTGGGGGCAAATATTTGCATCTTGCTCCGAGAATAAATCTTGATATATATCCTCCAACTTATGTGGTGATCTGAACATTGGAAAACATGCAATCAAATTAATCAAATGATTTGTGAGCCAAAAAGATCCAAATCACTAGCCCATGGCATGTTTTGACAAGACAATGTTCCTTATCAAGCTTTATCTTTCGTCGAACATCAATTTGAACAATAAATATTAGTTGCATCCAATGTGCATATCAGCATCACATCAAAATCATCAAAGCTATTTTGTTCCAAATCAAGCTTCATCAATCTTGATCAATTAAATCCAATCCATTATCACCTTGTTTGACTTAACACACTCAATCAAACTATCATCTTGTGCATGAGTTTACTCTAGAATAACACAACTTCCTCAAATTCACAAGTGCATTATCATCTTATTTGACTTAACAGACTTATTCAAATTATCCAATCCATCATCAAATTTTTTGACTTAACACACTTAGTCAAACGATCCTCTTATGTACAAGTTTACTCTAGGATAGCACAACTTCCTAGAATTTACAAGTGCATTATCACTTTTCTTTGACTTAATACACTTAGTCAAACTATCAATCCATGAATTCGATTGATCAACATTAAGCTTGGTTTTCAACAAAATCCCAAAATAGGGCACTGATATCATCATGTATCCATATCCAAATTGTCAAAATCATGCAAAAATCCAAAAACATAAATAGAAAATCCATCAAAAATCAGTTTGAAAATCAAAAACATCCAAATCATTCAAAAATCCAAAAACATGTTAAAATCTCAGAAAATCTTCATAAAATTCATCATTGAGTCTTGTCAGTCTTTCACCTAGTCTAGACTATGTCATCTCTGTGCTTGAACTTAGGCAAGGTTGATCTTTGATCATCCCTCGAGATAGTTAGGGTTAGTCCTTTAAGCGTTCATCGCAATAAAATGGCAATCCATTTGCCCATCTATCTCTTCATCGAGTCAAGTCAGTCATTAGTCAAACTACGTGGTCTTTGTGTGTATAACAAAGGCAAGGCTAATCTATAGATCAGCTCCTGAGACCCATAGGATAGGTCTTTAAGTTAGACTCTTCATAATTAAATCTTGAAAATACCAAAAACATTTGTAAAAAATTTCAAAATACCAAAAATAGCCTCAAAATATCGAAAAATCCAAAATGGTCCATCCATCTCATCACGCTTTCACCTATGATCATCAATCATAATAAAAATCATCACCTTCACCCTTTGGTGATTCAGTCAGAAACAAGTCTAGTAGGTTCAAAAGTGAAAACCTAATCATCAAAGTCTTGAATGTCTAAGTCAGTAAACAAACAAGTTGGTCAACTCAGAGTATCAATAGCTTATCATCCAATCAATTCCACCAAAACCCTGATCACAACATGTCCTAGGATGAAGCTTTCCTATGATGGACATAAGCATCAAGTACCCCATAGTAGTTCAATCTTGGCTAGCGGTATGAAGAACATTAGCTTGTTTGGTTTGCTTTATTTGGTCATTATTGGCTTATCTTATTTTGTGCTCATTCCAAGGATTTCTCGATGATGCCTAAATAAAATAGGTTTAGAGAGAAAGGAATGGGGAAATGATCATTATCTTTTTTATCTGCTATGCTTGTTGGATGTTCTTATAAAATAACTTGGTGAATACTTGCTTTGTTAGGTCCATCCTAGCATGGTTTCTGTATGTCAAGCATGAAAAAGAATACTCCTATCTGATTGATGAGTCAAAGTCCATCACACTAGGTACAACGCCATCCTATTCCTTTATACCTTGATGCATCGTACCTATGTGTGTTATCAAACATAAAGTAATTGGCCCTTTGAAAATCCCAACTCCTGGTAAGCAATACATCATCATCATCGGTAATAATGTGAACTTGTGTGGATCCTCCTTTCATAAATCTTATTCTTCTTATTCTTCTATCTTCACTAACATTTCTATCTAAAATCGGTATGTTGTATCAAAATATACACGAGGCTACCCATGGTCGATGACTATCTATACATCATTAGAATTTTCTACATCAAAGAATTATCTTTTGTCCTCTGATCAATAGAACCACTCCTCTCGCATTTTATTGCGATCTCAATCGGAAAATTATACATTTCCACTCGATCTCTCGAGGGGGTAGTATACCAGCATAATCCTTTCATTGGGGCATTCAAAAAAATCAAGAAATTTTTTGAATTTTGATCACAACGGTTTATTGTTTGAATCAATGCAACAAGTACATTGCTTCAAAGAGGGGGAAAATGTAGACATGGAAAATTTATAATTCAATCCAACACACTGGATCTTGATTTACTAACACCATTTCATCCCGAATCATCTCCTTTGCTAGTCATTTAATTGAATAATATGTATTTGATTAAATTCATCACTCTTCATATCTTAATTAAATAGATCAACTTTATCTAATTAAGTCATCATCTCCTCTTAATTAAATAAATCAATTTTATTTAATTAATTCTCTAAAACTCCTTTTAATTAAATAATTTGTTTTATTTGATTAAATACCTAAACCCTTCTTATTAAATTGAATAAACTAAACATTATTTGATTTAATCTAACATTATCCCCTTTAGTTAAATAAATCAAAATATTTATTTAATTAAACCTTTCCTCTCAATTCTTGACTTAAATCAATTCATAAATTTAAGTCTAAATTGTCACATCTCCTAATTCTTCATTAAATTAATTAAGATTTGATTAATTTAATCTTAATCTATGTCACATCCTCTAGAGAATGCAACTTGCACAATAAATCAATTACTTTGATTTATTAATTCATCTATTTTCCCTCATATGGCATCAAAAGGGAATATTCCCTCAAATTTGAATTCAAATTTGAGTGGAAAGGGTACTTCCAACAAGGCATTGAAGGCCTCTTACATGTCCTTGTGCATTGAGCCAAGTGACATTAACTCCATTTTTCTTTCCCTCTCACATGTCATATTGAAATTTCAAATTTGAATCTCATGGCATTTATCATGCACATTGACCAAAATGTGCTCATTCCTCAACCATTCAAATCCTAACAAGTGGCACTTGTCCATTGGATGTTGGATGATTCCATATTGCTTATTTCCACTCTCTCTTCCATTTTGGAAATATATAAATGAGAGAGTCTTCCTCTCATTCTATCATCCATAATTTGAGTGGACTTATTATGCTCAAATCCATCTTCAAGCATAGCCATTCTCATATCTTTTTATCAAAGTCTTAGCTAGGTTATGTAGGAATTCAACCATCAAGTGGATCAAATCATCAAGCTTACAAAGGAGTTGGGAAAGGGCTAATTTCGACACATCAATTGGCACCAACTCCCCCATGGGATCAAGAGTTTGCATGGCTTAATTTAGGATTTCATTTATCTTTTATGTTCTTTTCTTCATTTTCCTATTTTAAGTTTTGTAAATGGATTTCATGGAGAATCCTTGTTTCTTGCTTGCATATGATCTAATACTGTGCTTATTTGCCTAATTTGTGTAGGTATGAAATTGGGATTCATAGATTGCACTTATTTTTCCATCTCCTTCAGAAACTAGTTTTTTTAAAAAAACAACATTGTTAAGGAGTGATGCTCACCATATACAAAATAAATTTTTTGTATGAAGGATAAAATTATACTTTTTTTGAATTTTAGATTTTTAACTATGATATCTAGCACTTTCATCTGGTTTTATAGTGTTTTATTGAATATTTTTTGCTTAATCAAGTTTTGAAGTCAAACCAATTACAATTCAGACGTAGGCGAACCGTATACAACATAACTTGTTTTGTATGTATCAAAATTCTTTTTTTTTAATGGATCAAGGACATCAATACCCAGCCTAAACATATTTTTCAAATTTTTATTTTGATAATCTACTATTTTTCCACATGTGCAAAACAAAGAGCTTGATTTTGGATGAAAAACCTATGTTAATAAAACTAAAAAAATGCATACATAATAAAAAAAAAACATATTAAAATTATATCCATTGGATAGCTCGTTCTGAGGACTACAATGATCATTTGAAATAAATTTTAAATGAATTCATTTGATCCCCCAAAAGGTAAATCAAAAGTGATTTTTCTATCAACATTTTGATAGGTGTAAAGGAGACTCCGTTGTAGGTATGGTTTAAAAACTAGTGGGGTTCTATCGAAGGGGGTTTGATTTAAGGTGGTTTGATAAAACCTTCCTCGATTGGAATCCTTAAAATGGAACTTTTAAGGCTTAAATCATTATATTTTCTAAAAATATGTGATTTTAGTAAAAATCAAAATCTCCCAGAAATTGTAAACCAGCTTTGTGGGATCGCCCAAATGTGTAAGAATAAATGATAGTTTCAATTAAATTTATATAAATCCATATTTGGTGAATTTCGTGGGATTTTAAAATGGTATGTTCAAAATTTGGTGAATCCCGTATGCTTCTACAATGATAATTTGTAATTTTCAAGGTGAAATGTGTCGTCAAATGTAATAATTTTTAAATGATATTGGCGAAATAGGTCATCATAAGAAACTATTTATAAATTTTAATTGGTGAAATGGGTCTTCACAAGCAATTATTTGTAAATTTTAATTAGCGAAATGGGTCCTCATATAATTGTGTTTTAATAGTATTGGTGAGTATGTAGGTGTTTTATGACATGCTCCTGAGATTCCAGATTAAAATATTAATCAATCCACTGGAAACGTGTAGTCTATTATGGTGAATTTATTGCCTAAGCATGCCTCGTAAAAAAAGCCATTGGTGATTGGATATGCATTGGACCAATAGTTCATAAAATTTGGGCAATTTGGACACCCTATTGGGTATGATTAATTCACCAATTTCGACTTGCCTGATTCCTAGAATTCGCCAATTGGTGAAGACTCGCCACTAAAGTTTTCCCTGTTATGCAATTTTAGATTTTTGTGTATATATGCAGAAGGTAGTTGATAAGCTTACTAGTGCAAAATTTTGATGGATAACATTTTTAGGGGGAGTTTCCTTGATTTTTGAAGAATCTTGTTAAGTTACTCTCATGTGTATATAAATATATATTAGTTAGGAGGAGTAAGCATGTATTCTTGAACAATGCACCCTTTTCCCTTGATGTCAAAGGGGGGGAATAGTTTTTTGCATGTTTCCATCAATTAAAAAGGAGGAGATTGTTGTAAGTTTGAGAAACTATTGGTTTGATTGTCATTGATATGGTTGTTGGCAACATGAGCATGATCATATTCAGTGTTTTCATTAATGTCAACATTGTGGTTTGATATCAACATTGAATTCTATATTAAGGTATAGCTAATTGGTGAAGCATGAGTGGGTATGGTGATGGTAATCCATCATACAAGTGTAAGACATTTTCTTTGGTGTAGGATAGATGTGTTGAATATTTGGCTATCATAGAATATAGTTTTTAGTGTATAGAGTATCAGTTTTTAGGTCCACATTACTCCATCATGAAGAATTTTGGTCTACAGTTGTAATGTAATTTTGGAATATATTGAAGGAACTAAAATCCAAAGTTTTATGTCTTCATGTCTGTGAGTGATAGTATTACCATCATAGAGTACATGTTTGCAATGGTTTGCATTCCATTGCAGAATAATATTTGGTTATACAGTTATGTGGGAGTGTTTAGAAGTGTTATTAGCATCTATGATCCAAGTGGCGAGTGTTTTGCAGGTCTGAGTGTTAGTTTGTGGATAATCAGTTGGTGTATTTCAATGTTACTTCACCAACGATGTCAACCTAATGAGTTTGGGGTTGTGCGGAGTTAAAGGAAGTGTTGATCAGACTTATGGGAGTTATTATAGGTCCCCTCTGACCTATTTGGATGTGTTAAATGTTTTGAGTTTTGGTGCAAATAGTGTTTGTTTGAATCTTGAGCCGTTAAGTTATTATATTAAATACTTTTTCTAATTAGGCTAACCTAATTGATGTTGTAAGTGTTTGAAAATGAAATGGGCATAAATGTAACATAATTTTCAATGATGATGTGAATATTTACTGTAATTTAATGTAAATAGTGTGAATATAGTGTGAATGTTATGTGAATATAAGAAGAGTAGAGTGTGCAAGTGGTGTAATATGAAGTGTGTTGATTCAGTATTTTGAGCTCTAGTCGAATTATATCTCCTACATATTGTAGATCAATTATTAGTAGTTCAAATATTGGGAGTGAGCCACCCCTATTTTCTATTTCTCATATTCTCTAGATATTGATTCCTCTATTCAATTAGTCTAAAAGGTAGTGAACCATTTTGTAATATGTTATAACCACTTATAATATATTGTGAGCTAGTCCTCACCATGGTTTTTCCCTTTATGGGTTTTCCACATAAATTTTTTGTGAACATTCATGTGTTATGTGATTTGATGATTAATTTCATGGTTTCTTTCCTTAATACACAAATTGAATATAATTCTTCAATTAGATTTTTAAATTTTTAAGTGGTTATAGGCAATACTGATTCACACCCCTCTCAATATTCCGAGTGTTCAAGACACTCTATCATAGTTTGATAATTTTTTTCTCTTAGGGCTCTTAAGAGACTACATCAAAATAGTGCACTCCAAAATGATTAGGTGACTTGGAGAAAAAATATATCCCTTCCCTACCATTTACCTACCCACTTGGACGTGTTTAGTGCAGCCAATTTTGGTCCATAATGCATGAAACAAAAACAATATGCTTATTTCCAAATTTCAACTACTCTCTACTAACACTCTTTGCAAGTTTGTATTCTAATTTGGCATGTTCAAAAGTTTTTTAGCAGAAAAAAGTGAGTGAGGTCTATGTGGAGGGATACCATATGGACTTTTACATGTAGACAAAACATTGTTAGTATCTATGAGCTTCGAGAACCACCCCTTCATAGTTTTCTAGTTTTCTTCTCTTAGGGACCTTAAGAGACTACATCAAAACTATGTACTTTGAAATGATCACATGAATTGGAGAATGAATAGAGTCCTTCCCTACCATTTACATGCCTAATTGGACATGTTGGCATAGTAAATTTTGGTCCAAGATGCATGAAACAAAAAACACTTATTGCCAAATTTAAACTACTCTTTATTGACACTTTTTAGAAGTTTACATTCTAAGTTGGCATGGTCATATGGTTTTGATTTGACCAAAAATGCGAGAGTTTTATGTGGAGGGATTCCATATGGACTTGTATGTGTAGTTGATTTTTTTTTATATTAATTCTCTTAAGAGACTACATCAAAATAGTGCATTCTGAAATGATTAGGTGACTTGGAGAACAAACAAAGGCCTTCCCTACCATCTACCTACACACTTGGAAATGTTGGAGCAGTCAATTTTGGTCCATGAAACATGAAACAAGAATTATTTCTATTTCCAAATTTCAACTACTCTCTACAAACCATTTTTATGGATGATAGTTATTTCTTTTATTGGTTTCATTTGTGCTTGTAGAAAAAGAGAATTAACATTATCAATTTAGTTTGTACTATTGATTTATTATTCTTTGGAATTGATTAATCACTTTAATGCATCTAGAGAGGTTAAGAAAATACATAATATGAGTTAGAAAGGTTTATCATGCTTTGGAATGATTTCTTGACATATATTCAATTATTTTATAAAGAAGGTAGATGCACATTTCTTATCCTGGATAAACCCATTAGTGATTATCTCATGGTTATTCTCCTTTATCTTGACACATTGATTGGTTAAAGGATTTTAGCCCATATAGGTCTTATGGAGTCTATGAATTTTGGACCATATAGACCTAGTTCATTTACTTTCCCATATGCATTGAATCATAGGGATAGTAGCTCTAGGGAGATCTTGGAAATTTAAAATCTTCATTGGATTAGTAATATTCTTATATGATAGCCCTAAAAATTGGGTGGGGATGGTGTTAGGATGCTCTTGGGTAACCTTAATGAGCTTGATGTTTTTGAGGCTATTGTCAACAATTCCAAAGGATAATGATACTATCTTGGGGGTGTTACAAGATCCTTTGCATTTGCTTGGGCCATTTTTCTTAAGATACTTTGCTACTGGCCCTTGGATGATTTTTTTCCATAAGATGTTGATAGGTTTTTTATTATATAAGTGATAATATTATTAACTATTTTGTACAGATTTAGATAATGGAATAATGTAGGAGGAGGCTGATTTTATGGGCTTTGGTTGGTTTTGAGTTATTTTCTTCAAAATGGTGCTTTTCTTTCCAAGACTGGAATGAGGGTCACTTATGGGAATTTAATTTTGGTTCATTAGATGGATAGTAATAGCATGTTATTTTTTTAAGTGGTCTTGGTTGGTCATGATTTGGTATGGGTAATCTATAGAGATATGATCCATAATGATCTCATCAAATGGTCTCTTGGTCAATACCATAACCATCATCATAGGGATTATATTTTTGGTTAATAACAAGACTATCATCATCATTATCATAAGGATCATATTTTATTTTGTTAGCAATGTTTTCATCATAATTAATAATGAATTTGTTCTTAGATTGGTTATAATTCTATATGTAGCATAGAATAAATCTGGATTAGAGGTATCTGCAAACTAGAATAAACAATTTTAATCTTAATCTAACCAATAATCTAAAATAAATCAAACAATGAAGAATGAATAAGGAAACATAATTAAACTAAACAAACTAATGGAAAGCTCTCACCGAATATGCATTCACTCCTTCGAATTATCTTGATTTCTCTTCTCCATTTTGCCTTTTTCAGTATTCTTGCCATAAGATTTATGTGTTTGAATGCAACCATAACTTCATCGAGTGTCTAAGAAAAATATCGAAGATAAGTTTCTTCTCAAAAGTGTATGGTTTCGGGAGGAGGAATAATGATAATGACGGGCCATTTTATAGATTTTGGGTTTTCGAACGATCAGCTCAGATTGAAAGAGAGATTGACAGATGAGATTGATGAATGCCATGTGATGTGAGTTCTATGTCAGATAGAACATTATTTTAGAACATGAGTCAGAAAATGAGTTAAGTAAAGACTGAAGATAGAGGCTAAGTTAGAACACGAGTTATAACATGAGTTCAGGATCTTAATCTCCAAAAATAGAAGAAATAGACTTTGTATGCAACAGACAAAGTTAGAACTCGAAGAATAAAGCATTCGAATGCAAATAGGAGTTAGAACTAGTTAATCGACTAGTTGTGATGGAGAGTCTTCTCACAGATATAAATAGGTGTTGAATTCAGAGATAACTGAAGAACTAAAAATAGATCTCAAGTCAGAAGGTGAGTGAATGACTTAGATAACTGAATGATAGAGGAATGTGACATAAATAATTAAATAAATGAGTTAAATGTTAATTTGATTCAACATTCGAAAAATGAAAGAGTTTTAATTAAATAAATAAAGTAATTTATTTAATTTGACTATTTGAAAAAGAGAATATAAATAATTAAATAGTAAATATTTAACTATAGATAAAGGGTTAAATGAATAACTAAATAAAGATATTTAATTATAATTAGAAAAGTATGATAACAGGGTAATTAAATAGTAAATTATTTAATTGATAGATAAAGGGGGAATAATTAATTAGTTAGAGACATAATTAAATAAATATGATTCATTTAATTAATCAAGTTGAATAAAGGAATTAATGAATTAATGAATTAATTAAAAAGGGATATTTAATTAATAGAGGAAATATGTGTTAGACAGGTTAATTAAATAATTAACATTATTTAATCAAGACCACAAACTATAGAAAATTATGTGGAATGTGTACTCGTAGGCCTAGACCAATTTTTGGTATCTACAGTTTGCCCCTCTTTGATACAATGTTGGTACAGCGTTGTGTCAAAGAAAATATGCACCAATCATGCCCCAACGTGAAACAGGTTAGGGTATGCCCCCCTCGGGAAAATTGACAAATTTTTGAAAGTTTCAAAAAAATTAGGAAATATTCCCGATAAGTCAATTTGATAGTCATAAATGCTATGGAGTTGACGGAAATGAATTTGGAGTTGATACGGACAAATACGGGTCACTGGAAGTTGAAAGGATAAGTGGCCAATAGATTAGGTTAGAAGAAATTCCATTTCAAACCCTACCTATAAATAGGAATTAGGTCTAAACCTAATTCATTTGCACCCGGAGGAGTTAGAAAAAGAGGAGATCTGTTTTGACTAGCTAATGAAAATGGCACCCATTCCATACGTTGTGCATCGTGGTTATTGGATCCAGACACTCAACAGGCCAAGCAACACAGGACCACTAGTATGTACCCAAAAATGATCTCTTGAAAATTATTTTTGCACATAGTTTGAGGTGTTTGAAAATTAATTAGCAAATGCGGTGCATCGTGAACGACGCATATGCCGTCGTATTCGCCGCATGTGACTGTGAAACGACGCATGTGCTTAAAAATGTAGTTTAGGGATTAAACCCATTTGAATTATAATGCACCGCATGTGTATTCATGCAACACATCTACATTAGGAATAGATGCATGTGGGGTAATGAACCACATAAGCATTTGTGAGACGCATATGTTTTAGATAGGTAGGTTGATGAAACTGCACCGTATTTGTTAAAAATGCACTGCATGTGGTTTATTGAACCACATGTGTAGTAGTTTGAAAGGTGTGTGAGAAATATATGTGATGCATATGTGATATGCACCGCATGTGAGGCTTCGTGCAATGTATTTGCAAAAATGCACCGCATTTGTTAAAGTGAGCCACATTTGAATGGTAAAATTTTTGAAAAATTCTCTAAGGAAAACTTGAAATTTTTTGACATCATGGTTTAAATGCAGATGGCTCTAGATCCTATATATACATGGGAGTCATGACCAGACACATTCAATCTTAGAGATCATTTGACGAGTGCAGAGATTCGGATTTTATCGAGACTGGGTCTATGCCACTATTTGTCGATGCCCACTATTCAGGCGAATAGGGGGATGTTGATGACATTATGCAAGCGATGGCATTCAGAGACATCATCCTTTTATTTACCAACTGAGGAGGCCATTGTCACATTAGAGGATGTGTACAAGATTTTGAGACTGCCTATTAGAGGAGAGCGGGTTATGTATGATACCCAGCGAGGATTGACCGAGTTGGTGAAGTTCTATTAGGTAGATGACATTAGTAGGCTCGGTATCAAGCACTATGAGATTAGATGGCCAGTATTAGTAGACAAATACGATCGGATTGATTGTATCTTATGTACATTGATTAGGGGAATAGTTCTTCCAGATAGACGGGGTCATAGATTTCCAATGGGATGGGGTGCTATGTTGGTTGGCATGTTAGAGAGCGAGACTAGGTATGCATGGGTCCCATGTCTACTTGGGATGTTATGCTTTCATCTACATGACATTGCCTATAGAGATGCACAGTCATTGAGTTGTGGGACTACACTACTGATGGTATGGGGTTGGGAGAGGATAGTTGTGTTTCATCCTCTAGTTACTATAGAGAGATCAAAGAGATACCCTTATGTGTTCCGATATACAGGACACATTACTCAGACACATGTTGGAGACACAAGATATTGGCGACATGCATTGGATATTCTTGATAAGTTTACATGGAGACCTTACATGGATTGTGAGGAGTGGGTGGATGAGGAGGTACATCTGGTATTCTACAGATAGACATAGTACCTTATTGGGAGGACTATTTCTAGTGTACACATAATTGAGCAACACTTGCCAGACAGAGTTCTGAGACAGTTTGGCGAGGTTCAGGATGCGCCTCGGAGTAGAGCAGATTTTTCTCATTCATCCAATGAGGTTCCGTATTGGGGGCCTATGATTCCTGTCGCTACTGCTGAGGCAGAGATACAGGCATTATAGCTAGTATAGTGGGGTTGGAGAGATGGATTAGCAGACCTAGGGACTATAGCTGCATATGATGCATGGTGGGTAGAGCATCGACCTATTCCTTACATAGATCCGGATCAGCTAACACCTATTTAAAGACGAGGGACAAGACCTAGAGGATGGAAGAGAGGTGGAGGTGCTAGAGGGGGGAGAGTTGTAGGGAGAGATGGTGATGATAGAGGTGGTAGACGAGGTCAGAGAGTATGGAGAGGGGGTCAGGTAGGTGCACTATCACCTATCCTTTAGGCAGTTGCAGAGGATGTACCGATGTTAGACACTGGAGGGGGAGTGGATGTACAGGTTGGGGGTGAGCATGCTGCAGAGGAGGTAGTGGTAGAGGAGCATGTAGAGGTAGATGTTGGAGTAGAGGATATTGTAGAGGATTTATATGTGGATATGGCTATAGACCCTCTGGGCATTTTGGTAGGATACGTAGAGGATAATGTGGAGGATGATGTGGAGGAACAGGAGAGAGAGCTTCGAGATCAGATCGTGGAGGGGAGATGGGAGGAGGATTCTCCTAGGGATGGTGATAGGGAGGCTTTGGAGGAGAGACTCAGACTTATGATGATGGATTTTGACATGATGAGATTCAAGAGAGACTGTGCATATACAGAGAGGGATAGTGCATATGCAAATAGGGACAATGCTCGTTCAGAGAGGGATAGTGCACTTATGGAGAGAGATCGGGTGATAGATCAGAGACATGAGATAAAGCAATAGTTCATAGAGGTTAGATGCCTTTGGAGTGGGTCCTCATCTGATGGCATGGTACGAGAGTTGGTTAGAGTGATGGAGAGAGCCACCTATTATAGGGAATTATATGAGGTAGTGGTGCCAGCAGAGACACATGCTCCTAGCTTTTCATAGGTGCGCAGTCAAAGGTCACAGGGAAGGAGTTAGAGGACACATAGTACTTAGGGTGTGGTAGGACCACCGAGGGCAGGTCCATATGGGAGGCCTTCCACCTCGTAGACAGAACCTTTGAGAATTTTCCCACCACCTTCACCACGTGATAGTAGGGGTAGCGAGACACAATGACAAGGATATATTTATGTAGAAATTTCTATTTTCATCAGAGAGCATGCGAGCTCATGTTTTATTTATGGTTACATTAAGACATTGTACTGTGATAAACTAATTTTTTTGAGCGATATATATATATATATATGATTTTGGCGGCTTCTATATGATATGAAGTTCTATTTTTATGGATGATGCATTACTTTTATATGATTATGTTTCCTTGATGATGTATATACATGTGTTATGAATGAATGTTTCTATATGTTATGAGTTATGCATTTAATAATGATGTTATGGATGTCTTAATTTAATTATGATAATGAATGTAATGATCTATATGATGCTGATTTATATGTGATGGTGATATGTACATGCATTGTTTACATTATGTATGATTTCAAATGTATGCAATGAAGATGTATGTTACTATCTATATGTGTGAAATACAATGCAACTATGTGGAATGCTTATAGAATGTATGCAAATGCAAAGATCTAATTTTTTTATTGTGTCACAGGACTTTATCATTATGTTTGAAGAAGAGAAATGTTAGGATGAAATGAATTCAAAATGTTAGTAAGAAATAATTAAGGTTGATTGATTGAGAAAAAGATATAATGAAGGTTGATCGATTAAGAAAAAGACACAACCTTCGATATATTGTCAAATACGCTATACTTGCTTGTTATCATCATTGGGTAGGTTATGACATAGATGGATAGTACACACTATGATATGAGATAGACCATAGTGTACAAAGTCATCCATCTATGAAAAACAAATAGTCATAGACAAGGAATGTCTTAACTCATACTAAGGACAGAATTGCCCCAGTCGTCTTATCGAGACAAACCAAAGACAATAGACAAATAAAAGATAGGTCATGAGACATCATTGCTCCTCTAAATCCTTGATAGGACATCCTTGAGGAAACTAGTAACATGACTCAAAAACCAATGTTTAAAAAGATATTTGACAGACAACAGTTAAAGAAAAGAGTCCCGAGACATCCTTGCTTCTCTAAATCCTTCAAGGGACATCCTCGAGAAAGCTAGTAATTGGACTAATTCACAAATCGATAAAAAGATAAGACAAAATGAGATATAAAGTCATAAAGCTAAATAAATGTATTCGCCAAAACTTGGTCTTGTGGGATTGTTTGATGCTTGATGTTTTCCATAGCGTAATGTGAGAAAATGACAAATACCGCATAAGACGTTGAGTTTGGTTTTGACCTGGTGACTTTTGTATAAGGCATGAAAAAGCTTGGTTTCAAAAAGAGGTTGGAGTCTGATGAAGTTGAAGTGATAAGCCACATGAGACTATGGCAATTTGATGACATATGTTGAAAAGAAAGACATATCTTGCATAGGACATAGGTTGATCAGTTTGACAATGTGTTTGATATTGACTTGATGACCTTGAGATGTTTTGCCTTGTTGTTGCATGACTTGTTTTGATTCTTTGACTGATAAAAGTGTGTGCGTGTAGACAAAGTATGACATGAGATGATGCCTTAATCTATGATATGCAAATTGTGTGATAATGATTGTGAATGAACCCTATTGGACTAACCTAGTGTGGTCTTGGGAGCTCATCAATTGATTAGCCTTGCCTACGTTGTACACGTAGAGACCTCGTAGTTTGACACAGCCAATGACTTTGAATATACAAAGAGTCATGATTTAAATGTGTGTGATACATGACAAACCTAGACTGACAGACCTAATGATTTGGGGGCACATTGATTGATGGCGTTGCCTACATCCTAGTCATAGAGGAAACATAGTTCGACTATGACTGCCTGAACATGACTGGCTTGACTCTATTTTTGGTATTTGTTGACATTTTTTTGATTTTTTTTTTGATTTTTTAAGTTTTCTAATGTTTTTGGGATTTTTTAGGACATTTTCGATGGTGTAACATTATGTTCAAGGTGTTAGGGCATATAACAAGGATTTTCCCCCAGTTGGGAATAAGATTTGGAAATGGAGTGGATAATGTGATGAAATGGATGCTAGATGTTAATCGTTCCAAGTAATGGATAAGACAACCATTTATTATGAGTGATCATGAAAAAGTCTGATTGGAATGATAGTAGACGGAAGAGCGAGTTTGACTACACATGGCTCCTGTTTGCTAGGTTTTCACCATGGTACTTATCCATAGTGCCACCAAAGCCGTTTTCACTATTGGACATATTATCTCTTTACTTTTTTTATTTTCTCAATTTTTTTTATTTTGATTTTTTTGGTGTCACAATGACGCCTGTTTTCCAAGTTTTCATCAAGGTAACCAATTTTTTGTTTTTCACATTTTTTTGTATTTTCTAGATTAAGACACAGATTCTCAGAAACTAAGCATAGAGCCTCTTTAGATGCAGACTATTGATAGATGACAAAAGCAACTCTCCTTCAGGAGTAGAGAGTTGGTATGCTCCTGACCCAAAAGATTTTGCGACAATATAAGGCCCTAACCAGTTAGGTTCAAACTTTCCTGGCTTTTCACGTTCAGCTTGATTCTTAGAATTCTCTATTAACACCAGGTCACCAATGTCAAAGTGTCTATTTAGAACTTTCCTATTATAGCTTCGACAAAGACGATTCTGATATGCTTGCAAATGGTCTAGTGATTTTTGTGTTTGTTTATCTAGCAATTCTAGCTTATGTAACCTAGAGACATGGTATTCTTCATCATCACTATGACCCTTCAAGGATACCCATACAAAAGGTATTTCAACCTCGATAGGTAAGATAGCTTCAAACCCGAATACAAGGGAATATGGAGTGGCGTCGGTGGGAGTACAGATGCTTGTGTGATAAGCCCATAAGGTAGGATTAAGTTGTAGGTGCCAGTCATGACCAACGTCATTGATAGTCTTCTTAAGGATTCTAACAATAGTATTATTAGATGCCTCAACTTAGTCATTACCTTGTGGGTAATATGAGGTAGAGAAATGGTGTTTGATGTGGAATTATTCACATAAATGGTTTACTTCTTTGTTCTTGAATGGGCGGCCATTGTCTATGATTATGGATTGACGTACACTATACCGAAAAATGATATAGTTTAAGATAAAATTGTATATTTGCGTGTCGGTGATGTAGGTCATGGGAATAGCTTTGATGCATTTGGTGAAGTATTTGGTGGCAGTGATGATGAATTTATGGTCGTTGGATGATGGAGGGTGTATCTTACCTATGAGGTCAAGTCCCCATTGGGCGAAAGGCCATGGTGAAGTAATTGGGTGAAGCTCTTGTGCTGGTGCTCTTATCAAGTCTCCATGTATTTGACATTGTCTACATTTCTTTACAAAGATGTATGAGTCTTTCTCCATTGTAGGCCAATAGTAACCTAGTCTCATAATCTTATGGGCTAGAGTAGGACCACTCGAATGAGATCTGCATATACCCTCGTGTACTACTTGTAATTTTTTTTGTGCTTCTTCAGCATCGAGACATCTCATTAGGGCATTATCTAAGGTACATCTATATTGGTTTATCCGATGATGGTGTACTTAGCTGACTTTCGGATAAAGGTTCAACGTTGGTTATTGGACAAGTCTTGAGGTAAGGTTTGGTCAATGAGATAGTCGAATATGTATTTATACCAAGGAGACATAGGACCAACAATGGTACACACTATCGTAGTATCGGGGACATCATAAGCGGGGAACAACAACTATTCAACCAAAAACTCAAACTTAGGCACATTACTCGAAATATCCAATAAGGAACCCACAGTTGCCATAGCATCTACAACTCTATTCTGGATACGTGGTATTTGTTGAAAATTTATGTCATTGAAATATTGCTTGAAAATATCATCCATTCTCTTGTAAGGTGCAATATTTTCATCCTTAGTCTCGTAATCATCATTTACCTACTAGATTACCAGTTGAGAGTCACCAAAAATATGTAGGCTCTTAATTTTCCACTGAGCTGCCATTTTTAACCATGTCACTAAGGCTTCATATTCTGCTATATTGTTGGTACAAGGGAAAGAAATCTTGAATGATTTAGGAATGGTATCACCTTGAGGTGTAACAAATAAGATACCAGCTCCTGAACCATGATTTGTATGTGACCCATCAAAGTATAGTTTCCATTCAGTTTTAATGTCAATGTTGAAGAAAAATTCATCAGGAAATTTTGCCACTAAGGGATGGTTTGCCTTCATAGGTGCATTAGCTAACTGATCTGCAATCACCTATCCTTTTATATCCTTCCTTTGGAGATACAGACTATCATACTCGCTAAGTATCATAACCTATTTAGCCAATCGGCCTGTTAAAGCTGCCTTACTTAGGAGGTATTTGAGTGGATCAATCTTTGCAATTAACATTGTCTATCAATTGAGCATATAGTGCCAAAGTTTTTGGGTAGCAAAGACTACCACAAGATAGGAACATTCTATGTTTCTCTAGTTCAATTCATATCCCACTAAGGTACGACTGATGTAATAGACTACTCTCTCATGACCTTTATCATCGTGTTGTGTGAGAAGAGCCCCTAATACCGACTGAGTTGTTGAGATGTATAGTATCAATGGTTTTCCCTCTGTAGGTGGCATTAAGACTAGTGGAGTAAGAAAATAGTCCTTGATTTGCTAGAAGGATTCCTGACATTTAGGTGTCCACACAAATGGTACTCCTTTCTTGAGTAAATGTTGAAATGGGTCTATTTTATCTCCCAGTTGTACTATGAAATCCCTAATGGACTATAATCTTCCTTGTAAAGTTTTGAGTTGACCAATGCTGACTGGAGGAGGCATTTCTATGATAGCTCTTACCTTCTCTGGATCTACTTCAATGCCTCTTCTGGAGATGATATACCATAACAGTTTCCCTGATTTCACTCCAAACACACATTTCTTTGGATTTAGCGTGACATTGTAATTCTCTAACCTCTAGAATATCTTGTCTAAAACCTTTAAATGATCTCCCCTTGTTTTTTATTTAGCTATAATTTCATCTACACAATCTTCCATGATGGTATGTACAAAGTCATGGAAAATCGTCGTCATTGCCCATTGATAGGTAGCTCTTGCATTCTTAAGGCCAAATGACATAACATTCTAAGAGTATGTGCCCCATGGACACATGAAAGCTGTCTTGTGTTGGTCTTCAGGTGCGATTTTGATTTGGTTATATCGAGAGAAACCATCCATGAGGGATAGCATCTAATATACGACTGTAAGATCCACTATCATGTTGATATTTGGCAAAGGGAAGTCATCCTTAGGACATGCCTTATTGATGTCTCTAAAGTCTGTGCAAATGTGAATGCCCCTAGTTAGTTTAGTCACTGGTACTAGATTTGATATCCAATCTGCATAGTCTATCATCCTTATGAGTCCTACATCTGAGAGTTTCTTAAGTTCTACCTTGACCAATAGAGCAATTTGAGGATGCATTTTTTGTAACTTTTGTTTGACTGGCTTAATACCTGGCTGTAATGGTAAATGGTGCAATATTAGGTCTGGTTCCAACCTAGGCATGTCAGCATACGACCATGCAAAGTTTATTTGTTTCTTTTTGAAGAAGTCCTTAAACTCATGTTATTCTATCTCCATTAAAGAAGATACAAAATATACTATCTGAGGATTCTCTTTTGTACCTGTGTTGTTTGCAACAGACTCTTCTACTAGCATAGGTGACTTTTCTTGTTCAATGGGGAGAATATTTAAACTTCTATCCTTGGGTGCCTCAAAGAGGGTTTTTCCCTTTGATACGTCCTTTATTTTGACTATTTCTTCGTCTAAAGGTTCCTCTCAATTTTCACCTAGGGAGTCATCATTTTTCTCTTTTTCATCTTTTTTCTTTTTATTCTCATTTTTACGACTAGAGGTGTAAATAGATTCCCCAAAATATTCTTTGTCATCCAAGTCTATGGTAAAACCAGCTTTACAATCCCCTCTTGGTATGCCTTCTCTAAGTCCCATGAACCCAACAATTTCTTTGTCGTTGTCGAATGTATCTATGATGGGTGTATCTTGTTGATCCCAGCCGATAAGCTCAGGATATATGAGGGGCATGTCATCATCAAAATTTTTAAAGGTAGCAGCTAACAAGGTGAATAGAGAGTGGTTGACATAATCACAAAAGTTTTGGACTAACTCATTCTTGTTCTTCTTCCTATGGGTAGGTATATCTTGTTGTGGGACTATCGTAACTGGTGAGTTGTTAGAAGATGGTTCGGTAGGTGCCCAAGATGCACGATCGAGGCTTTTCCAATAATAGTGTTTATTCCATTCTTTTGTAGACCTGTGTTTCCTAAGATGGGGACTAGATAATTTCGGTACAGGTTTAACCTTTAGGTCCAATTCTCCAAAGAGATCAGCTATGTTCATGGTACTATTAGAGGAAAGAGAATCCTATTCACCATCATTTGAGTCAGGAGATTCATCATAAACTGGGGGAGGTGATTTGTGAGACTTATCGTAGACTGGGGGAAGTGGTTCATGAGACTCATCCTAGACTAGGGGAAGTGGTTCATGAGATGTCTTGATACCTATATAAGCACAATATTCCTCTTGAAATAGTCACGAAGTACCAAGAAACCCAATTATAAGTAGTTGACACCTTGGCCCTAGGTATTTTGGTCATGGTGAGATAGTGATCAGTTCTGTCCTTCCA
Organism: Sequoiadendron giganteum; assembly: GCA_007115665.2. Classification (NCBI taxonomy): domain Eukaryota; kingdom Viridiplantae; phylum Streptophyta; class Pinopsida; order Cupressales; family Cupressaceae; genus Sequoiadendron; species Sequoiadendron giganteum. The sequence goes on from CM021102.1 coordinate 631,581,084, forward strand.
TTTTGATGTAGTCCTAACCCATTGTGCTCGTCATAGCCTTCATTTTGCATAATATTAAATCCCTTTCCATATTGGTCCTTAGATATTTGAATAGACAGGGAGGGGTATTCATGTTCTTCTTGATACAACTAGGAATCTCCTTGATCTACAATTTCTTCACTTAACTCTCCCCATTTGGTCAAAGTCATTGTAGGGGGAACATGAAATGTGACCACTGACTATCTTCTATCTGCCATGGGTAGGCCATATGCCTTAGGTGGAATTAATTAACTGACACAGTATGATGCCATTATGTCATATTCACCACAACCCTTATCTTGGATCTCGACCTTAGGAGTGTTTGCTGGTGGTTTCAATGAAATGGAATTGGTAAGACGTGATGGATCAACATATAGGGACAAAGTGGATGAAGAAGCTTCTTGTTTCATGGGTACTTGTCATTGTGGAATTTCCCTTAGGCTTGTACAATATTGAAAAGGATCTTGATCACCATCAATCGTGATCTCGGTGCCATTATAAGGGAACTTAAGACATTGGTGGTATGTTGAAGGGACAACTTTCATTGTGTGTATCCAAGGTCTACCTAACAACAATTTGTATGGAAGGGTGAGATCCCAAGACTTGGAAGCTCATGTTCATAATTGTTGGGCCAATTCTATAGGGAGTGTGACAACTCCTTTGGATGACCTTTCCTCTTCATCATAAGCCTTGATGACTATACTCTTAGAAGTGTCCACATAGTCTTCTGAGAATCCTAATGCCTTAACCAATTTTAGGGTACACAGGTTCAAACCTGCTCCTCCATCTACCAAGACTTTTCTGAATTTGGTTTGATGGACTAAGACTTCAAGATGTAATGGGTCATTATGATCATACTTTTTAGCTGAGTAGTCTTGTTGGGAAAATGTGGCATGATGTGAGTTGGTCAAATATCCCACCGTTTCTTTGAAGTGATTGACATCCAAGTCTGTGGGAACAGTAGTGTTCTACAATGCTTTGTCAAGTATGGCTCGATGTTCTGGTGACAAAGTCAAGAGTTCCAAGATAGATATTTGTGGAGAGGTTTTACTCAATTGATTGAGGAGATTGTATCTAAACTTGGACCTCTATGTAGGTGGTTCAGAAAAAGGACCTAGAATAATTATTTGTCCTATGTGTGTTCACATTACATTCTGGATGCTTCTTAATGATGACGGTATCAACATGTTCATTCGCGGTTCATAGGCTATATATGGTCTTTCCTTTTCCATAGTCATACTTGGAATTTGCGTAATTGGTAGAGGGATTGTTCTTGGTTCCCGAACTAGAGGTTTTTCCTTTTGTGTGGTCATGTAATGGGTCTGTGAAGACCTTATGATCACTATTCTTAGTATTTTTTTGCCTGTTTACCTCTATGGATCCGTTTTCAACAAGGTCTTGAATGATATTCTTTAATTGGTGACATTGTTGTAGGTTGTTCCCTTTCGTTCGATGATAGTCACAAAAAGCATTATTGTCTCACCATGAAGGTTTGAACTATCCAAAATCATACTCTCTTGGTTCCAAAGGTTTGATGAGATTATGTTTGACCAACTCTTTGAAAACTACCTCGATTGGTTATCCTAAAGGTGTAAATTCATGTGTAGGAAATCTCCTTTGGGGTCTTTGTTGCAAGTTCTGAACATAATTAGCCATTTTATCTAGACTATTCATCATGTCTGCATTTTGGTTTATCCTCTAAGTGTGATAACTGGTCCGGTATGTATGTGTTTAGCATCAACAATGCCATCATTCGTGACATTCTTGTTTCTAGACAGAATTTTTTTCTATCATTCATCGCATTTGGATGTTGGACAATTGGGCTCCTAACTGGTACTTTTATTTCACCTTTGTCAATAAGGCTCTTTTCAAGGATGATCCCCTTTTTTACCAAGTGAAGGAATGAAGTGCAACACTATACCTGTAAGTCACCTCTCAGTTTCCGATTGATGTTTTTGAGGAATATTGTGACCTTTTGTTTTTCAGGTATTTCAACTGGACAATGACTAGCTAGACTTCTCCATCTCTGGAAGAAAGTGGTGAATGTCTTACCGTCTTCTTCTTTTGTGTGGCACAAGGTTTCTATGGTTACTTCATTGTCTATGTTAAAGGAAAAATGTTCGACAAAATTCTTAGCCAATTCACCCCAGGATCGTATACCGTTTGGAAATTTAGAAAACCATTCCAACACTATCCCTATGAGGGTTCATGGAAATAGTCGCATCAAGTATGTGGGGTCATATGATATGTCCATGCATCCCATTGAGAATTCTCTAATGTGTTCCAAAGGATTCTTCCTCCCATTATACTTTGGAAAATTTGGTATAATGTATCCATGGGGGAAAGGTGTCATATAGAGCGCTTTCTCAAATGGACATGGACATAGATCTTGTGTTGAGATAGTTCATTTTCCTGACATAGACATGATGTCCATGTGTTGTTGAAGAGTTTGTATCTGGTTTTGAAGGATGTTGACTTGCATCAAGGACATGGTGTTTGTGTTATTGGGGTCAATGTAGGTCTTCTGAAATGCCATGTTCTATGACGGGTTGTGATTTGGTGAAGGAATATATCCTGTTACAATGTTCTGATTTGGTATAGGGATATTCCCTATCTGAATGGTCTGATTTGGTATAGGAATGTTTCTTGTCTGAATGATCTGATTTGGTATAGGAATGTTTCCTGTCTGAATGATCTAATTTGGTATAGGTCTATTTCCACCAACTTTGGATCTCTTACCAATCATATTGGTGCCAAACGGGTTGGAGGAAGTTGCCCTCATAGTAAATTGTAAACCTTGTGTTATGTTGAAAGGGGTTGTGTTTACAATTGATGATGTTTGAGTTGGTATACCTGTTGGTATCGCTATGGTAATTTTGGGAATAGAAACACTTGACGTGATAGTTTGTGTTGGTTGAATCAACGGTATTTGCAAAGTACTAATATCAAATCCTATGGGTAGTTTGGCACCTTCTGCTAGCAAATTTGCTAGATATCGTTGGGGATCATTTATCAAACACTCATCCATAAAGGATGCAAATTCAAGATCTTGTACTGCTGCATATATGTCTTCTATGTAAATTTTCCCATGTGTGTCTCTAGTGACATGTTTTTCAAGCAAAGGTTTTGGTGCAGGAGCACCTTAAGGTCCTTTGAAAGGTCTTCAAAAAATTTGGCTTGTAGGTGGTTCTAGGCAACCACCAAGGTAATAAGGACTATTTGATAAAGTCCCAAGGTTGATTTGGTGCGTGTGTTGTCGCAAGTTTGTTTAGAGTCTTGAGTTTTGTGTATTCTTAGGACATCCTGCTAAGTTGTCATGACAATAGTTCCTAAACACTAGGAGGAATTTATGTTGTTCTAAGCCCAACCTAAGGGTCCCAACATGTGGGGATAGGATATATAAGGTCAGAAAAACCCTAACTTGATAGTTGGAAGAGTTGGAAGTATGATTGCGTCTTGGAAAGAACAAGTTTTCTTGACTGTGTTTTTGTAACAGAGCCTTGATCCAGTCAATTAATGGATTGGAAGGACTGAACTAATGCATTGAATCTTTAAATTGTGACATGTCACTACTTTTTGTGGCATTTTTTTAGTTTTTTGGCATGACTGGTTAGCTATTTTGTAAATTCTTGTGTTCTTTTGTTTCATTGCCCGGTTCAGGGCTAGTTTTGTTGAAGATGCACTCCACTTGAATTCCCATGGCTGAACTTCCATGGCCTCTTGGAATCAAGTAGGGGACCTTGTATATAGTGTAAATATGGTCTATGGAGTCTTTGGTTGCAGGGGAGTTAGTAATTCCATCAAGCTCTAGGCGAGTGCAGGGGCATTCTGGCTAGGTGCTTGAAAAAAATAGAAGGAAGAGGGCTTTCTTAATGGACTGGTTTGTGCCAATAAATGGTGTAGAGGTGTAGGGGTATGTTTCTTGGACATGTTTATGCGAGGAGAAGTGTAGAGGAGCCCATTAAAGCACTCGATTAAGTTCAAGAAACCAGACTGTGTCACATGCCCTAGAAACCCTTGAAAATAGCGGTTTGGTGATAGACCTATGTACGGACACCATGAAGGTCTAAAACCTAGGAAATCTTGGAGCCTAGGAGGTCTATAGAGAGAATCCATAAATATTTTTGGGATTTGTTAAGGAAGTCTTGGATTTATTCCAAGAACACTAGTTTTAGGAGGCCTAATTGACCAAAAAGGCTATAAGGCCTAAAAAAAAGGTTTACATGAATTTGATTGACAAATGAAGAAGGAATCCAACAAGATGGATTAGAGTGAAGTACGGTCACCCAAGGAATATTTGGAAGACCTATTCCTAGTTCCAAGAATGGCTTGGGGAACATTGTGGCAAAGTTGAGCCCAAAGGTGCTTAGTAGGAGTGTGAGAGCAAAGGTGAGTGTTTGAAGTTGGTGGAGAGTTCTATAAGTAGATAAGGGTATTAGGAGTGACCTCTGAGTATAGTAGAGAAGAATACCCTAGTAAGACCAAAGAGTAGGTCTTAGAAAGAGAAAATGTGCTCTTGAGAGATAGTACTCCCCATGAAATTGGTACCAAAGGAAGTTAAAAGGCTGGGGAATTGATAAATATATGTTAGAGGGGCATGAATCCATAGGAGACAACACCATGTTGACCAATGCAGAACTCCCTAGAGATTTGACAGAGCAACAAGAAAAGAAAATATGTCTTGAAGAAATTGTGGAGGAGATGAAGTACAAACTAGAAGAAGCTATAGAGATTGCAGGTAAGATGGAAGTGCAGTTAGCAAGGGTTAAAGACAAGGGTAAGAACCAAGTTGAGGAAGAAATAGAACCAAAACCTGGCCCTCCATTAGCAGAGAAACCCTTCCTTAAAGCATTAAAGGCACTAAGTGGCAAGGCACTAGAAGGCATCCTTGTTTTCACAGGAAGAATGGATGCATAATTAGTTATGGAATGGATTGAGGGAATGGAAAATCACTTTCAATGTGATGGGGTTACAAAGGCACAACAGGTGAAGATAGCCAAATCAAGGCTAAGAGGACAGGCATTAACTTGGTGGAAGTTTTTGCAAGAAGAAATAGAGAAGGAATGCAAGAAGCCAATAGTAAATTGGAAAACTATGGTGGCTAAAGTAGAGAAAAACTATCTACCTGAGGATTATGACATCCAATTGCATAAGAAGAGGCAGAATCTTAGATAGAGAGAACTAGATGTAGCTTCCTACACAGAAGAGTTCCAAAAAATAAGATTGAGGTCTAGAGTGCAAGAAAGTGAAAGCATTAAGGTTGTCAGGTATCTAAATGGCCTTATATGGAACATACAAGAGGAGTTGAGTCTCTCTACACTTACTACCCTCCATAGTTGTTATTAGATGGCTATTAAAGTGGAAGAAAAACTGAAAAAGAAACAAGATTCAAGTACTAGGGGTAGAGGAGAAGGCACAGACCCTAGGGGTGGACATAGAGGAGGTTTTGGTGGAAGGAGCAATGAGAACAGAGGCGAAGGAGATTCTAAGGTTGATGGACAAACCCATGAGACAAATAGTAGAGGGGGATACAGAGGTAGAAGTTCTCACAATGGTGGAAGAGGCAGATCAGGAGGATTTGGGAGAAACTTTCACTTTGCTTCCATGAAGTGTTACAATTGTGGGCAATTAGGTCACCTTGCATATAGGTGTCCTGATAAGCCAACATCTTCACAAGGTGAGAAAAGGGTTGCTTATGTCCAAGACGAGGATTTTTCTAAACACTCGGAGGTGAGTTTAGATTTAGAGAAAGGAGAGAATCTCATGTTGAGAAGGATCTTGATCAAAGCACCTACAGAGGATGAACACAAATAGAGGAGGGATCTTTCTAAAGTCAAGTGCAAAATACTAGGCAAGGTATGCAAGGTCATCATTGATTCAGGATCCACTGATAATGTCATCTTAGAGGAGGCAGTACAAAATTTGAACCTCACTAAGATACCTCATGTGTGTCCCTATAAAGTTACTTGGTTGAATAAGGGGCAAAATATATTGGTCAATGAGGAAGTATGGGTTGAGTTTACCATTGCGAAGTATCAAGATAGGATACTATGTGATGTGTTACCAATGGATGCATGCCATCTATTTCTTGGAAGACTATGGCAATATGATAGGGAGGCAGTACACCATGGAAAGGAGAACAAGTACTCATTCAAAAAGAATGGAGTAACTTACATAATTCAGTCTTTAATAGAAGAAGGCATAGTGGAGAAGGCAAAACCCCATACACTTTTGATGAATGGGAAGAAATTCTTAAAAGACATAAAGGAGGAAGAAGGAGTTGGCTATGCTATCATTTTGAAGCCAAAGGAGGAGGAGTCACCTAGTCAATCACCTATGTCAACAAAAGTGAAGCAATAGTTAGACCAGTTCAAGGACATTATTTGTGAAGGTACACTAGCCACACTACCACCTAAGAGGGCAACCAGTCATCAAATAGACTTTGTGCCAGGAGCAACATTGCCTAACAAGGCTGCATACAAGATGACACCAGAGCAGAACAAAGAGATAGCAAGGAAAGTTCAAGAGCTCTTGGACCAAAGGTTGATTAGAAAAAGCATAAGCCCATGTGCTGTCCCAGTGGTGTTGGCTCCTAAGAAGGGAGATAAGTGGATAATGTGTATTGATTCTAGGGAAATAAATAGGATAACTATTAGATATAGGTTTCCAATTCCTAGAATAGAAGATTTAATGGATTGTTTAGGGGGTGCTAAGTATTACTCCAAGATTGATTTAAAAAGTGGCTACTATCAGATTAGGATGAAAGAGGGAGATGAATGGAAGTCAGTTTTTAAGACCACATAGGGGTTATATGAGTGGTTGGTAATGCCATTTGGGCTTACAAATGCACCTAGCACTTTTATGAGGGTGATGAATGAGGTATTAAAGGACTATATAGGAGTCTTTGTGGTAGTCTACTTAGATGATATCCTCATCTTTAGTTAAACAAAAGAGGAACATATGAAGCACCTGGAACTTGTGTTGAAGAAACTTCAAAAGGAGAAGCTCACCATAAATCTTGAGAAGAGTGAGTTTATGAAACAAGAGCTAGTCTACCTAGGATTTGTAGTATCTCAAGGGGACTTGAAGATGGATAAGAGCAAGGTTGAAGCCATTCTCAGTTGGCCTACTCCCAAGACAAGGACTAAAGTCAGAAGTTTCCATGGGTTAGCCAAATTCTAAATGAAGTTTATTAGAAGATTTATTGAAATTTGTGCACCAGTCCTTGATACCATCAAAGGAGGACTTAAGAAAAAGTTTTTGTGGACCAAAGAAGCCAATGAGGGGTTTGAGAGATTGAAAAAGGAACTAGCTACCCAACCAATACTGGTTTGACCAATTTTTGACAAACTATTCATAGTGGAATGTGATGCAAGCAACATAGCAATGGGTGCAGTCCTAAGCGAAGAAGGTAGGCCAGTGGCATTCTTTAGTGAGAGGATAAATGAAGCAAAGTCTAGATATTCATCCTATGACTTAGAGCTATATGCTTTAGTACAAGCCCTTAAGAAGTGGAGGAACTATTTGTTGCCTAAATAATTTGTGGTATACACTGATAACCAGGCCTTAAGCTACATAAACACACAAGAGAAGCTCACTTTGAGGCATATTAAGTGGATGGAGTTTCTACAATCATACACTTTTACTATCAAGCACAAGAAAGGGGTCAATAACAAAGTTGCAGATGCCCTTAGCAGAAGGTTACTTACCATTCAGGAGATATAGCTACAGAGTATAGGGGTTGAGGGGTTCAAGGATCTTTGTGAAGGAGATTTAGATTTCTTAGAGATCTATAAGGTGTGTACTGATTTTGAAAATCACTTTCACAGTGAGTATGTAGACTACACTTTACAGAATGGTCTATTGTTTAGAGGGAAAAAACTATGTGTTCAAAGAGGTTCCATGAGGGAGAACCTCATCCAAGAAAAGCACAATGACAGTTTGAGTGGACACTTTGGGTTAAACAAGACCCTAGACTTAGTGGAGAGGTTCTATTGGTGGCCTAAAATCTAGAAAGATGTAAGAAGGTATGTTGAGAAATGTGGAGTGTGTCAGAAGGAAAAGGGGACATCAACAAATGTAGGTCTTTACCAGCCATTGCCCATCCCAAATAGACCATGGGAGTGCATAAGTATGGATTTCATAGTAGGGCTACCTAGGACACCAACTAGTTTGGATAGTGTGTTTGTGGTAGTAGACAGATTTAGTAAGATGATTCATTTCATCCCATGCAAAACAACACATGATGCTAGTCACATTTCCCACCTATTCTTTAAGGAGATAGTAAGGATATGTGGGTTGCCAATGAGCATAGTTGCAGATAGAGATGTGAAGTTCATGGGACACTTCTGGAAGACTCTTTGGAGGAGGCTAGGAATCAAATTTTCTTAGAGATCTACATATCATCCTCAAACAAATGGACATATAGAGGTGATAAATAAGGTACTGGGTAACTTGTTGAGGTGTCCGACTAAAGAGTATGGACAAGGATGGGAACAAGTTACTCCATAGGCAGAATTTGCCTATAATGATAGCACAAATAGGACTACTGGTAAGAGTCGATTTGAAATTGTATATGGGTGACATCCAAGAGGTGTAATTGAGCTAAGAGACCTAAAGGGTTATGAAGGAATCAGTGGTCATGCTGATGATTTTTCTCAATCAATGAGAGAGGTTCATGAGCAAGTACAAAAGACACAAATGGAGGTTAATCGGAAGTTGAAAGCTAAAAGAGATGAAGGAAGGAGAGATCTGTAATTTGAGATAGGTGATTTGGTAATGGTATACTTGAACAAGGCTAGACTACAAAAGGGCATACCAAGTAATCTATAGATGAAAAGGATAGGTCCATGCAAAGTGTTGGCTAAATATGGGAAAAATGCCTACAAGGTGGAACTACCCAAGGAGTTGTCCATTTCTCCTATCTTCAATGTGAAAGACCTGGCAAAATATAAAGGACTAGAGATGAATGATGAGCAGTACAGTACTGAGGTGAGTAAGGATGTGGAAGAACTCAATGTAATAGATCAGATCATACCACAGGTTGACAGGATTCTAGATTCAAGGGTGAAGAAGAAGACTAGGCACAAGACATACATGGAGCACCTAGTGAAATGGAGACACCAACCAGATTCAGAGGCTACTTGGATATAAGAGAGTGGCTTCAAGAAACATGGTATTAGCGAGGAGTTCTTAACACCATAGGTTCCTTAACTTCCTTGTTGCAGAGGGGGAGAATGGTGCTGGAGCCCCTTAAGGTCCTTTCAAAGGTCTCAGCAAATTTTGGCTTGTAGGTGGTTCTAGGAAACCACCAAGGTAATAAGGACTATTTGATAAAGTCCCAAGGTTGATTTGGTGTGTGTGTTGTGGAAAGTTTGTTTAGAGTCTTGAGTTTTATGTATTCTTAGGATATCCTACTAAGTTGTCATGACAACAGTTCCTAAACACTAGGAAGCATTTATGTTGTTCTAAGCCTGACCTGAGGGTCCCAACATGTGGGGATAGGATATATAAGGTCAGAAAAACCCTAACTTGACAGTTGGAAGAGTTGGAAGAGTTGGAAGTACAATTGTGTCTTGGAAGGACTGAACTAATGCATTGAATCTTTAACTTGTGACATGTGACTACTTTTTGTGGCATTGGTTTAGTTGTTTGGCATGACTGGTTAGCTATTTTGTAAATTCTTGTGTTCTTCTGTTTCACTGCCCGGTTTAGGGCCAGTTTTGTTAAAGATGCACTTCACTTGAATTCCCATGGCTGAACTTCCATGGACTCTTGGAATCAAATAGGGGACCTTGTATATAGTGTAAATATGGTCTATGGAATCTTTGGTTGTAGGGGAGTTAGTAATTCCATCAAGCTTTAGGCAAGTGCAAAGGCATTCTGGCTAGGTTCTTGAACAAAATAGAAGCAAGAGGGCTTGCTTAATGGATTGGTTTGTGCCAATAAATGGTGTAGAGGTGTAGGGGTATGTGTCTTGGACATGTGTATGCAAGGATAAGTGCGGAGGAGGCCATTAAAGCACTCAATTAAGTTCAAGAAACCAAACTATGTCACATGCCCTAGAAACCCTTGAAAATAGCGGTTTGGTGACAGACCTATGTACGGACACCAAGAAGGTCTAAAACCTAGGAAATCTTGGAGACATCTATAGAGAGAATCCCTAAAGAGTTTGGGGGTTTGTTAAGGAAGTCTTGGAGTTATTCCAAGAACACTAGTTTTAGGAGGCCTAATTGACCAAAAAGGCTACAATGCCTAAAAATAAGGTTTACATGAATTTGATGGACAAATGAAGAATGAATCAATTAGGATGGATCAGAATGAAGTATGATCACCCAAGGAATAGTTGGAAGACCTATTCCTAGTTCCAAGAATGGCTTGGGGAACATTGTGGAAAAGTTGAGCCCAAAGGTGCTTAGTAGGGGTGTGAGAGCAAAGGTGAGTGTTTGAAGTTGGTGGAGAGTTCTATAAGGAGATAGGGTTCTTAGGAGTGACCTCTGAGTAGGGTAGAGAAGAATACCCTAGTAAGACCAAAGAGTAGGTCTTAGAAAGAGAAAATGTGCTCTTGAGAGATAGTATTCCCCATCAGGTTTGTGTGGTATTTTACTTCTTGATGGTTGATTTCCGAAAGGATTGATCAATTCGTTGGGGTGTATCATTGCTCTATGTTTCTTTTTAGACCTTGTTTTGACCATGAAAAAATTCTTCAAAATGAGGTAATGCAGACTATGTCTAAAAATTGATATGACCTATGTCTATGTTTTTGGATTTTTTTGACAATAAATGACGTTGCTAAAATGGTTTCTAAAAAGACGTATCCTAAAATGACGTATGATAGGACAACCAATATGCAAAATCTCAAGTAGACTATGATGATAAATGAGTCTAAGACGTGTATAACCTACCATCTAATGGAACAAATGCATGCAAAGATTTTTTTTTGACCAAGGAACCTGATTGTATGACAAGGACAGTTGACAATGTGAATTTTCCAAACTAGACTATTGAGCTAAAAAGATCCACTAAATGGGACTAAAGTGACTAGGTTCAATGATTGTGACAAACCAAAACATGAATGTTTCCAATGATGAGGAAATTTATCTATTCCATGATATGCAATTTCCTAGGAAGTATCTATATGCATGCAACTTAGGATGATTATGACTAAGACATATATGCCACCTAATGATGCAAATATTTTGAGCAAGATTTAACTTTTTCTAATCCAAGGTTGATTTGAAGAACCTAAAGCAAATAGTGGCAATGATGTTTCAGACTTAGCTCACAGTTTTTGATGTTTTCTGTTGACAGACAAATGCGGTTCACCTAATAGTTGCGGTTTAAATGTTGACAAATGCAATTTTCGATAGTGTATGTAGTGTTTATAACAGTTGTGGTTTTTTCTATGAAAAATGTGGATTACCGATACACATGCAGTTCTAATGTTGGACTCTAGAACCTAGATTTTTTACAGACACTTGCGGCTCGAAAACTGACAGATGTAGTTTGCATGCACACATGCCACTCAGAATGTGACAGTTACGACTTGTGATATCTAGATTGTGAATGATGAATGTTTTGATAGAAAAATATAGTTTTTTCCCTAACAGATGCGACTCTCTATGATAGATGCCATGTTTAAACTAACAATTATGACTCGATTTTTTGACAGTTGAAATTTTGCTGAAAGTTGTTGAGTGAATTTGTTTGTTTGATCATGTTTTTGATGAATACAACAAAGAAAAAACACAACAATCAATGTATTTTCAGTTTTTTTATGATGAAAGGACTGTGAAGACTCGAAAAACATTTACAACCTAGGCTTTTAGGACAATAATTGTTGAGTTCTTACATGGATTTCTCCAGCTACGCATATTTATGGTGAATGACTAGTAGCTTGACCCCACTGGCTCCCCTCCACAACACTCACTTATACGGGGCAGCCAAGCTACTGTACCCATGAAACTCCCATGGCATACATTTCATTTCCACACATAAACCATAAGAATGTAAGACGGCTTCACAAGGCCGACCTTGTTGTGCCAACAAGTAGGTAGGATTTTGGTAACTCTACAAAAAGGTGTTTAATAAGGGCATTCCATTCGTGGGACACTATCCAATGTCGGCGAGAATCCATTTTTGTCCATCTTGTTGGAATAGTGCACATGATTCTTGGGATTTCCCCAAGAATCCACTTTTATATACCGGCTAGAAGTCGCTTGGCATTTAGCGTCCTACCAGTCTGAGTCATCTTTGGGTGAGTAATTTTTCCCACCAAGATAGGCCCAAGTTCTAGAGTCAGTAATCATTTCAGTTACACCTAGGATCGCATGACTACACAAGGGGAGAGGATACTTCCATTACTAAATCGTAAGGGTGACAAAAACGTGCAAAGCACCAAACAAAGAAGACACCGATTCTTTTTAATCCAAACAACAATTGTCTATCTATCAATCAAAAAATTATTTTTAACCCACATGACGATTATCTATCTACAAAACAAAAGTTTGCTTAAATAAATAAATTAGCACAAAGGCATTAGGTCCTGCATGCAAATTTATCAGTAGTTCATTGTTCTTTAGCTTTCGTCCTACAGAAAATTGTCTTTGGTTTTTTTAAATGTCTTCTATGCTTCATCCTGCAAACACCACGTTATTGCTCCTTAACGCAACTAAAAGAAACATTAGTGAAAATCCAAACAAACTAAAAGATGAAAACTAAAAATATGGATGCACGGAAATCAATAAAAAAAATAAAAAAGATTTACCAACTATATGTGGCTTTTGGAGCCACAGATGCAGTTCAACTATTGACAATCGGATGTGGTTCACGAATTTTGTTGATAGGTAGATGTGGTTCGTGAATTCATGGATGTGGTTTGGGATGATGGATGTGTTGCTATTTTTCACAGATGCGGCTCATGGATACAGATGCATCGTATTCTGGAATAGATGCGGTGCGCCATACAAAAAACCTGCAAAAAAGAACAAAATTTGGAAAAATGGAAAGATGAAAATATGCATGAATTTGAAGCATGTTCACGTCGGGTTCACCAAATATAAAGTAGAATAAATCTGGATTAGAGGCCTCTGCAAACTAGAATAAACAATGTTAATCTTAATCTAACCAATAATCTAAAATAAATGAAACAATGAAAAACAAATAAGCAAACATAATTAAACTAAACAAACTAATGGAAAGCTCTCACCGAATATGCATTCACTCCTTCGAATTATCTTGATTTCTCTTCTCCATTTTTCCTTTTCAGTATTCTTGCCCTCATATTTCTGTGTTTGAATGCAAGTATAACTTTGTTGAGTGTCTAAGAAAAATATCGAAGATTAGTTTCTTCTCAAAAGTGTATGATTTTGGGAGGAGGAATAATGATAATGACAGACCATTTCATAGATTTTGGGTTTTCAAACGATCGACTCAGATTGAAAGAGAGATTGATGGACGAGATTGATGAATGCCATGTGATGTGAGTTCTGTATCAGATAGAATGTGAGTTAGAACATGAGTTAGAAAATGAGTTCAGGAAAGACTGAAGATAGAGACTAAGTTAGAACATGAGTTAGAACATGAGTTTAGGATCTTAATCTCAAAAAATAGAGGAAATAGACTTTGTACGCAAAAGACAAAGTTAGAACTCGAAGACTAATGCATTTGAATGCAAACAAGAGTTATAACTAGTTAATTGACTAGTTGTGATGGAGAGTCTTCTCCCAGAGATAAACAGGTGTTGAATTCAGAGATAACTGAAGAGCTAAAAATAGATCTCGAGTCAGAAGGTGAGTGAATGACTTAGATAACTGAATGATAGAGGAATGTGACATAAATAATTAAATAAATGAGTTAAATGTTAATTTAATTCAATATTTGAAAATGAAAGACTTTTAATTAAATAAATAAAGTGATTTATTTAATTTGATTGTTTGAAAACGAGAATATAAATAATTTAATAATAAATATTTAATTATAGATAAAGGGTTAAATGAATAATTAAATAAAGATATTTAATTATAGTTGGAAAAGTATGAGAACGGGGTAATTAAATAATAAATTATTTAATTGATAGATAAAGGGGGAAGAATTAATTAGTTAGAGACATAATTAAATAAATATGATTCATTTAATTAATCAAGTTGAATAAAGGAATTAATGAATTAATGAATTAATTAAAAAGGGATATTTAATTAATAGAGAAAATATGTGTTAGAGAGGTTAGTTAAATAATTAACATTATTTAATCAAGACCACAGACTATAGAAAATTATGTTGAATGTGTACTCGTAGGCCTAGACCAATTTTCGGTATGTACACTATAAATTATATAATTTAAATATATTGATCATCACCATGTCCTGTGCGTTTTTATTTTAGATGAAGTCTTTGGTTGTTCAATGAGATGATCAAATAAAGAGTTAATAATACTTGAACATTGTAGGTTAGGATTTAAGTTTTAATTGTTTGAATGATTGGATTTGGATAATTTGGATGATTTAGGCTTTAGATGACCCTAGGATTGAGATTCATTTTGGAGGCTCATAGATGGGATTATGAATTGAGTGATGATTGAGGAAAATGATTGACCTTTCGGTTAAGGTTAGATTGATTTAGTTTTGATGATTAGTCTCGTGGGATAGGAAAATTTGGGTCAAGGTAATGTGATGGTGATTGGGATTGGAATGATTATGATTTATTAAATTTAAGTTGTTGATTATTTATATTAAGAGGGGTAATGAATCCCAAAGCATGTTTATGAGCTAATTTCCTTAAGTAAATTTTGGGATCATGTTTTATATTGATCAATATTTTGGAACTTATGAATGTTTGTAGAGTTCAAAGGATAGGTTTGGAACCTAATATGATATTAATCCCTATGTATGATTAAGTGTACTAAGTATAGATTAGATGATTGATATAAGGGACTCAAAATGAATTTTAAGATTCTAATGACTTTCCTTTTAATTTTTGAATGTAATCATTCTTAAGGAGATCAAAATATTGGAGTGGAGGTTTGTTTGATCTTCAAGGATGAACTAAGGATCTAAAGGATCATATTTTATTTGATGCTTAAATATTGTGGGAATAATTTGGATGGTGATTATGGAGTAAGACCTTAAAGATTATGATTGACTTTATGGATGAAGGTTTCAACGGGTTTTATTGATGTGATGCTTAGGGAATGGAATAAATTTGATATGGATTTATGTTTGATTTGGATGGGGGATAAGGTCTGATTTGGATGGTTTAGGAATTCTTGAAGGTTTAGACTGATTTAATTTTGTTTGTATATGTATTATTGTACCAAATTTGGTATTCTATGTCATTTGTTTTGATGCACTAATTTCAAAATTAAAATTAAAATTGAAAGATCCATCATTGGTAAATGGGAAATATAAATTTATTGAAAGGATAAAAACCAAAATTAAACTATAGAAACTTATGATGTTAACATATCAAGGAATCAAAGGATAAAGGATGTTGCAACTATAGAGAGTAAGGATAAAGGGATCAAATTTGGTGAAGTTTCCTAAGGAAACTAAATTTAACAGTAGTAGATGTATGTTAATGTAAATGTTTGACATGATAATTTATGATAAAAAATGACATGTCATTCATAAACTATTAAAGTGTAAGATTGCAAGAAATCAATTGATATAACATGTTATTCATCATAGCTTAACTATTAAAAAATGATTATAGATTCAAAATTTAAGATTCAAAGTAGGAAAGCATGCACACAATGAGAAAAATATATTGAATATTGATTTTATATATAAACATGTAAAGTTATTTTGTATGTACATATAGAAAGTTGTCATATATGACAAATCAAAAAAATATTTATAAAATATGGCATATGCCATCTCAAGGTCTATATACAATCTATATCTCAAATAGCTATGCCATGCCAAGAAAATCCTAAACCTATGTCAGATCATCAAAATGTAGCCTCTTCACACCACTTGATGGATGAGAAGTTGGTTGCACAATAACAAGTCAAACCACAAATTAGATTAATTAGATCAATGGTAAATAACTTAAACTACTAAATAGAAACTTATCTACTTTTTTATAACTTTAAAATTAATATCTAATCACTATACTAAACAATAATTTTTCAAAAATATCAACTAGAGCTAGTTTCAATTATTCATTACCACAAGCCTTTATATTTTTCTAACAAATGTTCAACAAATGATAGTCATAGGATGATCAGGAGTCTTACCATATTTAAATGGTAGAGGATCCACATACATGGATTGGGGAATACTCTATAAGAATAAAAATAAAATTGACAAACATAAAATAAACATATATCTAAATATATATCTAGAAACATATATATCTACTAGATATAAAAAAACCATATACCCGAATCAGTATGAAACTGAGATTGTTTTAGAAGAAATCATCATAGATGCAGTAATATCAACTTCCTGTACATTGTAAACATGGAAATAATGTAAGACTACAAATGTATTTACATATCACCATAATATATTTGAAATTAGAATATAAATCACTACAATAAGTTATATAATTTCTATCTAAACTATTAATTCAATTAAAATTTATTTTAATTACCTTGACTAAGACTCGTTCTACAAATGATGGTCTATGAGGATGATTAGATATCTTACTATATGACATGGTAAAAGGTGTCACATCAAACATCTAGCGTACACTACAAAACTAAAATAAGATCAAGATATAAATTAGTTTGTATTTAATTAATCACAATTTAAATGATATGCATACAATAAAAAATAAATTTACATAGACAAAAAATTATACCATATCTAGGACAAGTTCAATGGTCAAAAGAGTGTTGTGATTTACTTCTCTAATCTCATCCTCAGTCATAAATTATTTATTCCCACTTAAATATGCATTAGTAATGTACTATTCGTTATAATAATTTTATATTTTACCTCTACATAAGATTGTTGTTGTTGCTCCTCATATCCAATCATGGATGGATCTATATCTCTTCTTCCCTCACACGCCTCCATGTGTGTATTATGTGTTGCTACCTCATCTCATCCAGATGTCACATCTTGAACCCCATACTCAGTTGTGTCTAGAGGAAGCTAAATAATATCTCCCATAGGACCTAGACACATATGATTACACATACTACAATGATGAGGCACACAAATATGTCTAGATTTAGATGCTCCACCAACATCAACTAAGCCACTAGGAGTATCATTATTAGGTAGTTGGGAAAAATATGAAGACAATGCAATTAAATGGCCAATCAAAGAGGGTATGGCCAAGAGACTATTCATTATTGCATCTGCAACAATATTTGTATGGGCTACTCGAGGTGGGGGAGGAATATGAGGACGAGAGACATATGGAACTTGCATCTGATGCATTTCCCTAGGTCTATCTTGGGGCATCCCCATACTTACTCTCTAAAAATGCCTAAAATAAAAATATTTCACATGTTTTCCTAAACAAACTTTGCATATAATTTGTGAAGAAAAATAAAGAGGCGCATCGAGATTACTTTTTGGTGGTTTATCAAACACCATCCACTAATTATCTTGAAATTTTCTTGTTATGCCCTCATTTGTGCACTGTTTTATGAGAAATTTGGGTTTATGTAAAGCACTAAGTTGTCTAGTTTTTGGATTCACAAAATATTGGTCTATTTCAGCTTTAGATATTTCTAATTTTTTAGCCTTTTTGTAGCTCAAACCATTAACATATTGCAAAATATTTTCTTCTCTCCACTCTTGAAAAAAAGTATGCTTCCTTGTGATTTCTTAGACAAGACTTATTATGGCCTCTATATTAGGTGTTATTGAATAAAAATGAGGGTGGTGGTAGTATCTCTCAGCAATGTTCTTCAATTTAGTCACATTTATCTCAATTAAATCCTAAATTGAAGGAGGGTTTGGTGGAGAGTTTTTTTTATTAATTTCTTCTTGCATATACACCTTGTTTGAAATTAAAAATTTAAACTTAACTTAAATTTAAAATAACTACTAAAATCTATAAAAAAAACCCTAATATATATGGCAAAAATTAGAGAAAACAATTATAGTGATGATAAACAAAAATAAAATGACTTACCTCACTTTCTAATGCTAAAATTTGAAGGAAAATTGTTAAATTTTTATGTAATTAGGTAAAGCGAATATCAATTTTGGATGGATATTTATTTTTGTTGGTTTTCCTATTGTTGCTGCCCATAGTTAGACTATCAGAGTGCATAAAAATGATACCTCCTTTTTACACATAGTTCTTCCCAAAATGAATATCCATTTTAGAGAGCTTTTTTAACATTAAAAGCTCTCCGAAATGGATATCGGTTTTGGAGATATTTTTTACATTATTAAACAGATCTTTGAAATGGATATCCATTTCAGAGAGCACTTTTAAAAAATATTTGATGTATGTTAAGCCTCGATCCCGACATATAGTAATATATAGTAATATGTTAATATTATAATATTATTACTATTATTATATAGTATATAATAATATATTGATATATATTACATATACTATTAAAATATTAGTATATTGTTATATTATGTATGTTAATAATATTATATATTAATATTATTATTATATAATAAATAATAATATAATAATACATATTATAATTATTATATACTATAATCATTATAATACATGACTCATTTTCTAATATATCATAAATATATTTATAATCGATATTCGTTCTTTGTAAGGAACGAATATTTGTTTTATCCAAAATAACGGATATCCATTTTGTATGGGAACATATATCATTTTTATATTTATAATGGATATCCACTTTTTAGAAAGAAGATATCTAATTTTTAAAAGTTGATATCTATTATTAATGAATATCCATTTTTCTTTGGCGTTTACCATAGTAATTGTACTTTTTACCAACCCAAGTAAAAAGTAAAAGTTTATTTCTATGATTTTTCCTAACTCAAATCATGGTTTTCTACATCACCGCTATTTGGCCCATCATGATCTTGTACTCACCTAGAGGCTAAATGATAAAAAATTAATGAATTGACCATTCAATTCAACTCACCACTGTGATCTGATCTCCTTGATGGATTGAAGTCACACTCATCATGTTCAAGGATCAATTGTTTCTTG
Organism: Sequoiadendron giganteum; assembly: GCA_007115665.2. Taxonomy (NCBI): domain Eukaryota; kingdom Viridiplantae; phylum Streptophyta; class Pinopsida; order Cupressales; family Cupressaceae; genus Sequoiadendron; species Sequoiadendron giganteum. The sequence goes on from CM021102.1 coordinate 631,600,224, forward strand.
ACTTGATTTTATTTGAAAACCTACAAGTGTTAGTGCTTAAAACAAAATGCATGCAAAACATGAACAAAAATCCCATAAAACCTGACATGATGCTTGAATGACACAATTATGCAATAATCCTAAAAATATTGCTCTTGAATTCTTTTAGGAAACTTGATGGGTATGTGTAGGATCATCATGGAAAAAATAGGCCCTTAAATGGCAATAAAATTTAAAAAATCAGAGTTAGACAACTTGATGTAAAATTTTGAATAAGTTATCTATATTATTTCAAAAATATGTAAGAATAGAATCTATATAAAATTGAATGTAGTTTCTAAACTACTAGGTTTATTTATAAAAAAAAAATCTATTTCGATGAATAATTGAAATTTCAATGCAGTAGTACTTAAATTTCAAGGAAAAGATAAGAAGTAGGTGTTTGTCTGACCACCTTAACCATAATAAAATGATAATTTTTTTTATAAAATTTTAGATATAAGTAGGGGACACATGTCCCAATTTGATACATATTTTTTTGTAATTTTTTTCTAAGTAAATAATTAATTATGATTTTTTTATTACAAATTTTTAAAAATATAAAAACTCATATGTCTAACCACTCCAACTTGGTCAAAACTTCATGAAATTCAATTTTTAATTTTAATCCTATAGTATGCAAATCATAGAATGTGATGCATGTTTCAGATTAAAAAAATGTGATACCGTTTCAAAGTTATAGATGTTTTTCAATCAGCCTATCAATCAAGACTTTAGTCATAATTAAAATAGAAAATGAATAATAATTATTTATTAAATTCAAAGTAAAGAAAACTTCATATTGGTGGAAAGCTAAGAATCTCCTTTAAAACCCCTTTTTATTTCATCAATTTTGGGTAAAAAAAAGGTTGTCAACCACATGGGGTATCATATCACATAGATATCGCCACTTTTTGGTCCTTCACAATCCTACACATACCCTGATTTTCTCAATTATAATGCTCCCTTCTTGTTAGGATTAAAATGGTGGAAACAATTTGTATTAATATGAAATAAATCTGATTTCCCAAAAATTAAATCTCGATAGCCGACAATTAAAATTTTAATTTCAAATAATAAATACTAACATTAATATATTTAATTTGGAGCCAAAACAGGTAGTCTAGGGTGCCTTGTGCCCTAGACTAGATTCCTTCTTTCTATGGATTCAAAGTGTTGGGGGAAAATATTAAATTTCTACTTTCATTTCCATGTTTGATTAATTGATAAATATTTTAAAGCAAGCAATTACATGCATAATTAGGTCCAAGAACATATGGGGGAGAAAAACCTAGTGTGAAATTGTAAAGGGTTAAATTTTTTATGCTACATTTAGCCGCCACTTTAGTGAGGGTATGAACTTATTCTTAGAATCAAACTAAAGCAGGAATATGTCAAGAGGGGTTAAATTATCCAAATATTGAAGATATAGGATGGCATTGAATCTAGGGGAGCATACCAGCCCCCAAGATTAAGATCTTATCTAAAGACAATAGAAGGAAAATGAAATACACATGGATAAAATTCAATGTACCATGAGAACATGAAGCATAAAAAATGAAGACACACAACATAAACATAACATAAAGACAACAACAAAAGTAAAAAAAAAACCATAATATAGGAACAATGCAAACAAAAAGAAGACACATAAAACACAAACACACTTGGGTTAGTACTAAAAGGATTCAATTCGATAAGGAAAAGAGACCTCAGTCTTAAGATTGTATCAAATACCAAAAATAATCTCTTGAATATGATGTTAGTCAAGATAGTGCTCTCATAAGGACTAGCAAGTTGTGTTATGCTATGTGTCCATGTAATATGATGGTTTCCATAAGGTCATCAAGCTACATTATGCTAGATTAATCATAAAACACATGGCTCCATTGGCAAGAAAATTGTGTTATGGTAGGTGGCCATGTTAAAAGGGTGCTCAAGTTCATGAATCAACAATATGCTTTATGCCAAATCCGTGAACTATATTCCAAATCATTCCTTAGGGAGCACATTAATTTTAACATCATGGAGGACCATTTAACATTACATGGGACAAAAATCACCTCAAGGGGTGTAAAAATTTTAACATCATGAGGGATAAAAATTGAAGGGCCAAGCCTTAAGGCTGCATGTGTAATGCCCCGCCACGCAACCCCAGAGGAAGTTTCAATTCACTGAACAAGCGTACAAATTTTTTTTTTAAAAAGAAGTAAAAGAAGTGAATTAAACCCACATGTTCAACTAAAATGACAACCTCCCCTAGGGTTGCATAACAGAGGTTACTTAAACCCCATTAACATACATCTCCTCAACTGCATAGCTGAGATCATCCTCAAGGATATCGGCCTCTGAACTCCTATAATCTCAATCTCACTCCCAGTTGCATCAACGCATCCAATCGACTTCCATCGACAATCCATCACAGCTCGATGAGTCTCAAACCAATCCATACCTATGACAACATCATAGGATCCCAAAGGTATAACTCAAAAATCTAAAGTGGTATGAAGTGGCCCACTCTCCAATCTATAATTCGGTACTATGGAATGTGATGCTACCTTCGCACCTGACGCTAACTCAACCTGCCACCTATCGCCTTGCCTTATGGCTCCCAGCCTGCAACGTGACACTATAGATGAAGAAATAAAGGAGTCGGATGCTCCTGAATCAAAAAGGATAGTAACCGGGTTACCAAGAATCATACCGTGAGTCTCAACAACAGTACCCTGATGCTCTACTTGGCAGTTATCAACCGCTGCGAATACACGGTGCCCTCTGCCTGCATCACCCACTGTCGGCTCTGACGCTGCTGGTCTCTGAGTGAATCCCGATGTGCTCTTATTGGGGCACATCCTAGCAATATGGCCCTGCTGACCACAAGAGAAACAACCTGTTCCTCTACTCTGACCTCTGTCTCCTACTGGTGCACTCGACTGCTGAGATTTGCCTCTATAAGTAGACTGAAAACTTTGAGCGGGTTGCTCAGAATTGAAACGCTTCATGCGCCTCCAGTTCCTGTTACTCTGTCCTTGCTGAAAACCCTTCCGCTTCCCTTGGGAAGACTACTGATGACTACCTTGAGCTGATGCCTGTTGAGTCTTAGGAGGCACTGCTCCCTGTGACTGACCACCTCGAACACTAGACCCAGCTCCTGCATTACTGCCAATAACAACTCCTGCCTGACCTCCCAGTGCCATAGTCAGGTTCTCCTCCACAAGCCGTGCCTTCTCCACAGCTACCTCCATAGACTTGGGTTCAAAAACCCGCACTCCTCCACTGATACGGGCGTTTAAGCCCCTGATGAAATGCTGTATGAGCATCCCCTCATCATCACCAATCCCAACGAACTGCTTAAGTTCATAAAACCACCTCTCGTACTGGTCTACAGTCAAGGCCAACTGTCGTAAGGCATGGAACTCATCACCTCTACGCTGACGCCAGTGATATGAGAGAAAACGGGCTCTGAATCGTTCTAGAAAGATCTCCCAAGATACAGTACTCATATCGATGTGGAGCTTCTGCTCTTCTATCTTCCACCAAGTGGCTGCAAAACCATGGAGGTGAATAATAGCGCACCGCGCTTTAGTATTACTATCATAGGGCTGCATGGAGAAGCATCGATCAAGTCCTATCAGCCAAATCTCAGCCTCTAAACCTGTACCTACTCCATCAAATAGTGGTGGTTGTGACCGAATCAAATCTCTCATATGAGAAGATGCTAACCTCTCTGACTGTGCTGGAGCTACTCTTGCCCAAGGGTTAACCTCTGCATCTACCCGCTTCGGACCTAGAAGTGTCAAAGCGTCTTCCAAAGCTTTTCGGGCAGCTTCGACCCCTGGAGGGTCATGATGTCCACTGCCTCCTGGACCATTCTGTGAGGCCTAATGTTCCTCCTGATCTGGTATGAGTGTAACATGCAGTGGAGAGTCATGTTGACTCCCTGCAGGTACCTCTACTTGACCACGTCCACGTCCTCTCCCTCGTCCGCGTTTAGGAGGCATACTCCTACACAGACACAAAAAGGGATATTAGACAAGGTACACTTGTAAACCTATGAAACTAAGCTTAATGGGTACAACATAATCCCAGAGTGCCCAGTGTTTAAACCTAGGCTCTGATACCATGTGTAATGCCCTGCCACGCAACCCCAGAGGAAGTTTCAATTCACTGAACAAGCATACAAATTTTTTTTTTAAAAAGAAGTAAAAGAAGTGAATTAAACCCACATGTTCAACTAAAATGACAACCTCCCCTAGGGTTACATAACAGAGGTTACTTAAACTCCATTAACATACATTATTTAAAATACAATTGGAAGTAAATATACAAGTAATAACATTTTACATCAAAGAAAAGTACAAGATAAAGATTAAGCATTCATTTATATAAATCAGTTACCAAGGTCTATTACAATCCTCATTCCCGGAATGAGTACAAATACATAAGTCTGAATATTACAAAATCCACCTCATACACAAGAGGGGTAAACAATATCATTACATCATGAGATACAAAGTACAAGAATCCTAAAGTAAGTAAAATGAGATGTCCATCAAGAAGGCTCGCCACCAAGTACTGAAGATCAAGGGGACCCAATGGTTATGGTGCATGTTCCACCCAACCATGTGGTACCCAAAGGACCAACCCCCATGCTAGGAGATAGTAACCAAGTAACATGGATGAGAAACCTACCACCTCAAACCAAAGGTAGACTCATACTGATACCAACTGACTCAACTACACATATGTACAATAAAACAAACACTAATCAAGATTACATTGCTTCCAGACATGATATAATCAAGTGTGCTAAAGAAACATACGCACAACATAAAACACGGTGTTATCCTAGACAGAGTGTCATCGCAAGGTTTGTCATGAGATATCCTCTGGGCATTCTTCATAGGCTCCGGAAATCCTGGTGACCTCAACCGAATCCCGGCACTCATACTAACTCAAGCGGAATCAACTACCTCTCATAGGGACGAGATAGTGATCTTGCCATTCCAGGCCTTCTCACTCACCCCAAGTCTAAACAAACCCTTGTGCCTGTGAGTGAGGTTAATTTATCTTGGTTAATGTGAACTACTTCCTAATTTGCTAAGTATATTTACTTTAGTTTTCAGTTGTTAAAATCACTTCTGAAGGTTTCCCGGTTTACCTCTTTGTGCTCCAGCCCCTAACAAAATCCACTCTTCTAATTGGATAACACACTACAAAAACTAACTCCAAGGGTTACTCACGTGTTACAGAATTGAACCAATAAAACTCTCTCCAATCCTAGGAGGCAACACAAAGAATTCTACTCCAATACTAGAAGGACACAAGATAAATGTAACATTACCCAAGGAAATCAAAAACATTATTTTAACAAGGGAATGACCCATGTTTAACTGGAAGACTTCACAACTCAACTTCTCAACAATCATTTACAAATTATTCAGTAAAAAGGTACATCAATGAACTCATGCATTGGAAAAGGAAATACTACATTTGGTTATTCTAAAACCATAATCCTAATCTAATGCTCTTCACAACGAAGTAAAATGATGCATTCAAGGCTTTATATCAATCAATCAAAATTTTATTAAAAGTGTAATCTCTCCAACTAAATCAAATCCTGAGCATTAATGAGTTCGACTATAGTTAAATGTCTAAGTAGTTGAATGCTCTCGTGTTTAGCTAGGTATAAAATACACACAATTACGAGAAAAAAACACCTCATAGTAATATGCACTATTAAAAATCACTATTTCATCTTGACCCAATAAATCGATTATACAAGAATAATCTTTAATTAAAAATTCATATATCCTATATATAATATTAATTAAATTCTATACATAACTATATGCATATTAAATATTATATATATATATTCATATATAATATAATAAAAAAATACATATATTATATATATAAAAATAAATTAAATATTATACATATATATAAAAAAAATATTAAACAAAATAAAATAAAATAAAATAAAAACGAAATTAAATAAAATAAAAGTTAAAACGAAATTTAAAAAAAAATATAAAATAAAACACATAAATAAAAGTTTAAAAACCATACAAAATCCAACTTAAACGCGGATGTGACAGTGCTGTCACCGTCCGTAGTACACAGTCTACAGTCCACCCGCAGTCGGCGTACCCTGCGCCGACTGTACTAACGTACAGCGGCCGGGGTAGCGGGGGCCGTAGTCCCATTGGACAGTGCATCCCCCGTACGGGTGGTGCACTACCCAGTGGGCACTGTGCGTACCCACTGCGCCCATATACAAAAAGGTGGGGGCCGAGCCCCCTACAAAATAATAAAAAAAAATTTTAAATAACAAATTTCGGATGGAAAGAATTTCGTACGCAGGTACGATACATTCAGGCCATACACGGCCAAACAAAAAGCATAATACAATTTAACAATAAAAAATTTATATGTATGATTATTATAAATTGCATATATCATATCCAAAATATGGTATATGCAATGTATATTATCATATGTATAATTTTTTCCAGAATTTTCATTACTAGTGAAATCGAAGAAATAATATATAAACAACTAGAAAATAATTTTTTTTGCAACCATTGAAACCTTTCCAAACAAAGATTAAATTCAGAATAACAAATGAAACCATTCTCTTTCCTTTGTGTTTTCAAAATTTCTAAACACAAGAAGATTGATACAATGACCTGGTTTTCTCTTCCACCATTTTTTTTCTCTTCCACCATTGATAAAGGGTTTGCATTTCAAAACAAGTAAATCTGAATAACAAACTATTGGAGTTTAACCTAGGGTTTCAAGAAAAATCCCCCATTTGTAGATTTCTTCTCATTTAAACAAAATAGGTTAAACTAGGAACAATAAAACAAGAAAATAAAAAGGAAAACCTGGTTATTTGCAACCACCAAGTTTATTGATGCAGACTTTCCTTTGAGTTCTTCACAATTCTTTTCCCACAATGCCAAGAAATTTCCAGCAAGCTTCAATCTACCAGTTCCACCTTCTTCATAGAATTTCTCTCCCTTTTCAATTTAATTCCTCAACCAGAAATAATTTCTTAAACTTTCATCAAAAATTTCTCCAACCATTTTCCTGCCTGTCCAAAAAAAGAAGCAAGAAGAATCCCCAAATTTTTCTGCCCTAAACTTATAAAACAACAATTCCAAACATAACCTAATGTAACCCTAATTCACTTTCAAATGCAAAAATTGAATTTACAAGCTAATTTCATTTCCCTTTTATTGAAAGGCCCTAACTTTGACTTTTAATTAAAATTTCAATTTCACATAGTTCCCTTTTTTGATTTAATTAAATATAATAATCAAATACACTTCCTTAATTATTATTAAATTATTTAATAACTAAATCCAATCCCTTGAGATTTAAATTTAATTAAATAAATAATTTAACTTTAATTAACTTACTTAAAATTATTTAATAATTAAATTTAATCCTTGAGATTTAAATTTAATTAATTAATTAATTTAATTTTAATTTCAATAATCATTTTAAAATTAACCAATAAGCATAACATTAATATACTATAAAATAAACATTTCTTCCAGCCAATGAAATTTTCAAAAGAACTATTTAAAGGTTCAACACATTTCAAAACATAACATAACATCCAATAGGATACAACATGACTCAAACATCAGAACTGACGACATACAAAGGCTAGGGTGTAGACCTGACACATGTTACCAAGCTACTATCTCCCATTCAACTTAACTATTGGATCGACATGCTCAAACCTGTGGAACCAGGTGGAGTCGATGTCAGCACCTGCAACCTGTAATCCAATAATCAACATAATATATGCAGTATATAATTCACACCGTGAAGAAGAAATCTCAGAATCGCAGGGCGCTCGCAAGCGAGTGATGCAATTCCGTCTCCTTCACCAATACACTCATCAAAGACTGACACTATCATCATAACAATAGTTTCATAAATAATCACATGATAATTCTACTGTTAACATTCATTCATCAAAGCATGTAAAATCAAATCAGATAATCACATCACATAGTAATAGTTTGTCGCTCAAGAGTAGCGATCAAAATATCATAATAAAAATATGTCCAGTATCACAGTAGCTGTAAACCAAGCAAAGCATAAACAACATGAAAGTAGAAGCAAAACGGAGGGGTATTACAGCATGCCAATATATATCACAACACATAACCAGCCTAGAATACTGAGAGAGGGGGTGAATCAATATTCTAATTAACCATTTAATTATAATCTATCCAATAATCAAAACATATCTAACTACAACTATGAATGAAAGCATAAAAGGAATCACAAGATCACATAAGACATGAACACTAGGATTTTTATGTGGAAAACCTAAAAATGGAAAAATGACAGTGGGGATCAACTCACAATATATTATAACCAAATATAAGATATTACATGGGCTCATTACCAAGAAACAATATCCTCATAAGGATTGCAACCAAAAATAGATACAAAATAGAAATCGCTATACAACCAAAATTTGAACTAATACAAAGTGCACCTTCCTTGTGCTAAATTTGGTTCCTTTGAAGCTCTGAATACAAAATTATGCTCTTCTTAGTAGTCACTCAACAACTCATGATAATCTTGCACATATTCGGATCACACATAAAAATTCACAAGTTCGCATAATATCATATATTTCACACATCACATTACATGTCATTCCATCCTACAACTCAAAAATGGACCTCACATATATATCCAATTACATCTATATACATCAACTAGGTTGACCTAGTTAGATGTAGCCTTATTTTAATTCAAAGTCACCTTGTTGGCTTCATACTTGATTCAAATACATATTTGCACTCAAATAAATCATGAAAAACTTAATTCAAGTCGGCATGAATCTAAAATAGATCCCCTTAACATATACAATACTTAATTAATCTTCTCAACACACATTAGGTATTGGGTCAGCCAGGAATTAGACCTAATCACAAAATAAAAAAATTGATCACATACCAACAATCCATATGATCATAGAAACATGTGCCATATGGAATATATAGATTAATAACATCTATAAACCATCTCCCAAAAGTGTATATACTGATTCCAAACATTGGAGGGATGCAGACCAAATTACTCATACCCATTTACATTGTGTAAAGCAAAAAATTGTATGCCAAAATTTTGTTACTTGTAACTTTCAACCTATTCAAAAAAAATCATTGAAATATTGATCATAGGTTTATTTATTAGTCCTAAATAACATACAATAATTTCATAATTTGATCTTACTACATGAGAAATTCCAAACCAATATACTGAATTAAGATGTCACCAAAACTGTTTACCACAATAGACAAAAATGTCAACAATTAATGTTTGTATCAATGAAAAGACATCAAAGGGATTATTATTCATTCTTCCAACAATCTCCCCTTTTTTCATTGATTGAAACATTTTCCAAAAATGAATTCCAAAAAAAAATAAGGCATACATGATCTCCATAAACATTATCTCCCCCTTTACCTTCATCAAAACTTTTGCCCAATTCTTCTCATTTCTTCTCCCCCTTGACATCAAGGACAAAGGGTGTGCTAGAAACACACATTTAAGTAAAGAAAATGAAATTTATTGACTCCCCCTTAGGGAGTTATACCAAAAATTTGATCCAAACATATGTACAAAGATAAATTGTAAGCAACTGAAATAATGAAAATAATATTCACAGTGAAATATGTTCACCCAAAGTAGGAGGCACCTTCAAGCCCCTTAATTATTTATTCCTAGGTAGATTTTCCTTCATTCCAAATATTCTTAGCAATAGCAAGTGATTTGAACATAGACTCTAGTTCTACTAAGCTCTCCTCTCACTCTTGCAAAGTACTTGGATTTGGATTTATCTTCTCAAGCCTTTCAGCATCAACAAGGGCACTTGACACAAGAATGTTCTTGATTTTCACCAAGTCCCCAAGCTATCCAAATTTCCTTATTATATTTTATTTCTATCTTTGAAGAGTGAAAAAGTTGTTTTGTAGATCTATAATGGAAATACCAGAGATGTAATCTCTAGCATGTGCAAGGTCAAAAGTACCAGAGGCATTAGATATTTGTGACTCTATTGAGTCCATTAAGTCCTAAATGCCTTGAGTAGCATCCAACGACCTCATACAAAATGAAAACAAGGTTCTAGCCTCATATTTACACATATTCACTTTCTTCAAACATTCCTTTAATTTTCCATGTGTAGATGCACATATATCCTAAAATTCAAGTAACCTCTTCTCTATAAATCGAATTCCACTTCTTTCTTAGTTTGATCCTTTATACTGGAGGTATACTCAAGAGAATCAAATAGAAATTTTAAATTTTCAATAGTTGTCAAAGAATTGTCAACTATTGGACTAGGGGTAGCATCTTATAAAGACTTTATTGCATCATTAGTCAATTTATTCCCCTTTTGATGAATCTCAATGATGCCTTTTATTTTGAAGGTATGAAAATAATCTCCAAGCTCCATGTTTTGAATATGTGAGATCTTATTCAGATCTATACATCCTTGATGCAACAAAAGATAAATCAATTGGGGAGGATGTTGAATAAGACAACTGAGAGGGGGGGTGAATCAATTGTAACAAACTTAAACCTTTAAATCATCTACTAGAACAAATCCTTAACACTGCATAAAATAATAAAAAATTAAGTACAACTGCAAAAACTGAAAACCATCACATAAACACAACACAAGATTTATGTGGAAAACCCAATGAGGGAAAAACCACGGTGAGGATTAACTTACACTATAGAGAATATAAAAACCAATTACAAAGGCTCACTATCTGAACAAGGCTCAATGCCATACAAGGACTCACTATCTAGATCAAGACTCACTATCCAACTAGGCTAACCACTCGAAGGGCTCACTACCACAAAGATACAAAGAAGATAGAAGAGATATGTTATAGAGAAGGCAATCTCAATGCAACAAATATTTCCACTATAATTTCTCAACCACTTGTAGACATGCATGAATGATCTAGAGTACAACTTCAACTCACTACATCTAAAAACAAAATATTTAGACTTCACACTGATCTACAACAATTGCATCACACACACACACACACACACACACACACACACACACACACCGATTCACATATTTTTCACATCTATCTAATATATTTATTTACACTTATCTTTCTTCACACATATTCACCACTAACTCATCCTATATTTATAACATCTTCAACTTTGAAACATATCCAAAGTCATCAATCCATCAATAAACTCAAATTAGGTCAATTCCAAAACATCCTAGGGTGGAATTAGAATGAGGGATACCTAAACACACACTTTATGAGGACCTAAATAGGTCCAACATGCTTCATCACCTTTGAAGATAGTGTTCAACGCAAGGTCAGTCAAACCAGTGTAAAACACATAGAATAATTAAGCACAATCCTTCCAGATACAAAAATTGTCTTAAACATGATCATAACAACTTAACTCTAGAATTGCAAGTCATAAGACTTTACCAAAGAGAAACTAAGACCAACAAAAATTATCCTAAACCTTACCCAGATACATAGAAAACCACAATTCATAAATGGTGAACACAACTCACACTATACAGTGAATCCAAAGCCAAAAATTTGGCTATATTAGCTTCCAACAAACATGATCAACATATCTGAACCACACAACCATAGGAGAAAATCCCAGAGCAAAACCCAGAGCAACCATTGAACACCTGCAACCTTCTACAATACAATTTTCTCAATATCCTCAACATATACAACCAATAACTTGTATCCATGACATTAATGACAACAAAAACTAGTTGACAACCAATTAACCAGTTCACATCACTGAAAACACCTTCATTCTTGCAACAATCTCTCCCTTTTTCATTGATGGAAACACATGATGTGAAAAACCATCAAAGACAACATACTAGCTCTAAATACACTTCTCAATATTTTTCTTTCTATTTCTCCCCCTCGGTCGATAATATTTTTCACATTCTTCCTCTTCTCTTTTTCAGATTCTTCCTCTTCTCTTTTGCACATTCTTCCTCTCCCCCTTTCACATCAATGAAAATGGAAAAAGATATTTTACATTGAATTCCCCTTTGACATTAAAAATAGAATATTCATACAATGACAACACTTAACACTGATTGCTCCCCCTGAGAGGTAGCCACCAAAACATCAGTCCAGAAGGAAGATTGATCCATAAATCCACCAAACTCATGCATCTCCATATGAATCTAGTCTAAGAAAGGAGGGGAAATGACCCCTAACTTATCTTAGAGATACACAAAATTATCTTTAGGAAGAGACTTCATAAGTATATCAGCAATATGATCCTTCATCAGAACATACTCAAGCTTTACTTCACTCTCCACAACCTTCTCTCTCAAGGAATGATACTTGATAGATATATGCCTTGTCCTCGAGTGCATCACTAGATTCTTCGAAGTGTTAATTTCACTTGTGTTATCATAAAATATAGAAATAGGATCAACATAGATAACTGTGATATCTTTCAATGTCTGTCTCATCGATAGAACTTTTGTACAACAAGATGTAGCAACAATATACTCAACTTCAACAATAGACAAGGAAATTGAACCTTTCTTTTTACTCAACCATGCCACCAAATTTGCAACCAATAAATAATGCACCACAACTTGTAGTCTTTCTATCATCTATACATCCAACCCAAGCTGCATCTATATAAGCACTTAGCGTAAAGTCAGTATCCCTAGGATACCATAATCCATAATCCAATGTGCCATTCAAATATCTAAATATTCTTTTAATAGAAGAACCAGGTGTTTCCTTCAAATCTTCTTAAGATCTAGCCAAAAGATGCACAACATGCATAATATCTAGTCTAGTAGTAGTCAAATACAATATTCCACCAATCATAGATCTATATTTTCTCTAATCAGCCTTAGATGAATCACCATATTTAACCAATTTGCAGCCAGACACCATATGAGTGCAAAACGGTTTGGAACCATCCATCCCAAACTTCTTCAACATCTCTTTCATATACTTAGACTATGAAATAAAGGTTCCTTTCTTTGTTTGATTAATTTGTAGCCAAAGGTGATCCCACAATACTGGTTTACAATTATTTTTTAGGGGTTCACACAAATTGTGGTGTTTGTATGGACCCTGCTTCAAGCGAACCTTATTTAATGATGGGACCCACTTTTTGGCAATTTTTAAAACAAAGACAAAGGAAAATTCAAAAAAGGGGGGGTTTGCTCGAACCAAGGTCCATACAAACCCCCTTCAAGGAAACCCCCAAGGGGGGTTCACTCAAACCAGGGTCCATACGAACCCCCCTTTTTCCCCCTTCCCCTCCTCTTCTACCAAATCTCTACAAAACATTTCCATTCGAAGATCAAGTTGAGGATGAAAATGGAGGAGACTTCACAGACCCAAATAAATGATGGTAGTCCTTGGAACGACCTATCCATCAAATATAATTTTAATATTTTTTAGTTTTATTATGTAATTTTTTAGTTAGATTAGACATAGGTTTTTCACCGAAAATCAAGCTCTTTGTTCTGCACATGCAAAAAAATAGTAGATTATCAAAATAAAATTTTGAAAAATATGCGCAACCTAGGTATTGATGTTCTTGATCGAGTAAAAGAAAAATAATTTCAATACATACAATAAAAGTTATGTTATATATGGTCCACGTATGTCTGAATTGTAATTTTTTTGACTTTGAAACTTGATTAAAGAGAAAATATTCAATAAATCACTATGAAACCAAATGAACTTGTTATATATCATAGTTACAAATCTGAATTCAAAAAAAAAAAAAACATCTTCATAGAATTTTTTTTATGTTTTTACAATGAGTATCCCTCCTTAAAAATGGTGTTTATTGATAACAACTAGCTTTCAAAGGAGATAGAGAAAGAAAAGCAATCTGATTCAAATTTTTATAAAAAATATATATTTAGAATCTACAAAAAAAATTGCACAAATCACTAGTTCACATTATCTTCAAATTCCTCATGGTTTAGCAGCTATAGGTTCCCAAAAGTGAAGATTTAGTTAAAAAAAATCAGTTCAATGTCTAGTTTGGCCAAAAATTATAAACTAGTATTATGGGATCAACCCCCAAGAAATAAATTCATCTCTTCAAACATAGAGAAATCTCAAATTATACTGACATTTCTTCTGAAAACATCTTACACATAGTTTCATTTCCTCCAAAAATAATGTCATTAACATATACAACCACAATCAAGATTTTGTCATTTTCAATTTTAAAATACATATTACTATCTGTCATACCTTTGTTGAAACCTTGTTGAATCCAATACATATCTAGCCTCGCATACCAAGATCTAGGAGATTGCTTCAATCCATATAAATCTTTCTTCGATCTACACATTATATCGAGTTGATCTGATAACTAAAATCCTTCTGATTGTTCCATGCAGACTTCTTCTTCTAGCTCACCATTCAAAAATGTAGACTTGACATCCATCTGATAGACCTTGAAATATTTATGAGCATCAAATTATAAGAACATCCTTATAGCTTCCATTCTTTCCACCAGAGAAAAAGTCTCCTAAAAATATATGTCTTCTACTAGTGAGTAACCTTTACACACAAGCCTTGCTTTGTTTCTAACCACTTTTCCATTCTCATTCAGCTTATTTCTGAATACCCACTTTGATCCAATAATGTTTTTTTTCTGCCAGTCTTGGGACCAATTCCCAAGTTTGATTCTTCTCAATCTACATAATTTATTCCTTCATAGATTCCATAAAATACTCATCTTTACATAATTCACTTACAGTCTTTGGTTCAATCTCATAAAGTAAACACAAATTTACCTCGCTAGCAACAATTTTGCTTCTTGTCAATACTCCTTTTGTCTTGTCTCTAATGATCTAACTTTCTGAATGATTCTTTTGCACATATCTAGGTGTCTTAGGGGACACCACCGAAGATTCTTCTTCTTTTTCTTCTTCTTAATTTTGCTTCTATTGCTCATCCTTTTTTTTTTAACAATTTCTTCAATTCTTATGCAATCAGGTTCATCAGATACATAACCATCAATATCAATTGAATTCTTCTTTGCTTCATCAACCTTGAGTTTTTCACTTTCTATAATATTTCTTAGTATTTTATTGAAACATTTGTAGGATTTTATTTTAGTATAATATCCAATAAAAATGCTTTCATCACTTATTGCATCAAACTTTCCCAAAGTTTCTTCATCCCGTCTGATATAATATTTGCTTCCAAATACCTTGAAATAATTGACAATAGGAATTCATCCACACCATAGCTCATAGGGTGTCTTTGTACTATTTTTTCTTCCTTGAACTAGATTCAATGTATAAACAGTAGTGTGAATAGATTCTCTCTAGTAAAATCTCGGTAAACCAACCTCAGTAATCATTGATCTAGTGGCCTCTTGAATTGTTATGTTCTTTCTTTCAAATAATCCATTTTGTCGAGGAGTTCTCACAGCAAATAACTGTCTTTTTATTCCATGCACTTCACAAAACATATTAAAATCATGGGAGGTGAATTCTCCACCTCTATCAGACCTTAAGCATTTTATCCTCAAATTCACTTCATTTTCAACCATAGCTTTGAATGTCTTGAATCTCTCTAAGAAATGTAGCCCATGTATATCTAGAATAATCATTAATCAAAAGTATAAAGTAAATTTCACCTTGTAGACCTTCCACTCTTGTAGGACCATAGAGATCTATATGAATTAAATCCAACAGTCTAGTAGTAGATTGTTCCTTTGATCTGTAATGAATTATTTCTTGCTTTCCAAACTGACAATTCTTGCAAATAACATTAAGCGGCTTTGTAATTCCTAGTAAATCTCTCACGATTTGAAATACACTAATCCTCACCAAGTTACAAAAATTCATGTGACACATTCTTTGATGCCACCACTAACTATCATTGATTTGAGTCATAAAACATCATCCATTAGTACCCTTAAAGTGATAGATATTTCCTTCAGATTTCTTTCCTACAATAATCATTGTTCTGAATCCCTTCCTGATATCACATATCTCATTCTCAAATACAAGATTATATCCTTTACTGCACATCTATCCAACACTCAAGAGATTATTCCTTAAACCCTTAACATAGTATACACCATCAATATTATTATTGCCATCAAAACTTACTAAACCTATCCCACAAATGTTAGCACCAGTATCATCTCCAAACTTAGCTAAGACTCCATCATATTTTTAATTTTTTTAAAAATTACTCTTATCACCAATGATGTGATGTGAACAACAACTATCAACAACCCAATAATTCTTTTCCTATTTAGCATGTAGGGCAGAGTTTACAATACCTTCATTTTTCTCCTTCTTCAGAGGGCATTGCTTCACGGTCTATTTTTTAAAGTTAGCAAAAGTAGGTTCATCTTTAATAGCCAAGAAAAAGCATTCATTTTCATCAGGATCTTCACAATCAAAATCCTCATTAGATATAAAGAATCATCATTCACGTAATATTCTCTATTGATCTTTTTGCCTTTCCTTTATTTTTGATATCTTTGTTAATTCCTCTTAGCTCTTTTTGAACACTTTGTAGTATAGTGACCTATTCCTCCACAACTAAAGAATTTAAAGGGGAAATTACCTTCATAATTGTCGAATCCTTTCCTCATCCTTCTTACAAAATTAGCTTCTACTTCATCAAGATTTTCTTCATCTAGATCTTCATCTTTTGTAGCTTTAAAAGTAGTCTCTAATCTGGATCCATTTCTCAAATTTTGCTTTCTCATCTCATAGAATTTTAGAGTTCCCAACAACTAATATTTAATGTAAGCATATTGTAATCTATATGTTCTTCAATAGCACACACCTTTTCATTGTAAGCATCAGGGAGAGTTCTTATAATCTTCTTTATAATCCTGGTTTCATCTATAGTAGCATCAAGTCCTCGTATTCCATCTATTACCTCATCCAATCTCTATAAATAATCTTTAACATTCTCATCTTCTGACATATGTAGGAGCTCAAAATGTGTCTCCAAACCCTAAAAAATTGCCTCTTTGACATTTTCATCACCTTCATGCACCTTTTCTAAAGAATCCTATTCTTCAAAACATACTTCTCCTTATTGTTCACTTCATGTGCCTTGATATCATTAGCCATACATAGACCACCAGTACGAGTAGTGTAAGGATTCTTGTAAGCTTTCTCCAAATCATATCCACAATACTCTAGATATTATTTCATCAATATTTTCCAAATAACATAATTAGTTCCATCAAACCTCAGATAATCATGAGTAACTTTTCCATCCATCTTGTATCTTCCTTAAGTGGACAAGCTCTTCTCCAAGGAACCAAGCTCTTCTAAGATTTATTGAAAAAGACAACTAAAAGGGGGGGTGAATTAGTTGTAACAAATTTAAACCTTTAAATCATCCACTAGAACAAATCCTTAACACTACTTAAAATAATAAAACATTAAGTGCAAGTGCAAAATATAACAACCATCACATATTATATAACACTATATTTACATGGGAAACCCAATGAGGGAAAAATTAGTGAGGATTAACTCACACTTTAGAGAATATCACAAATTATTATAAAGGATCACTAGCTGAACAAGGCTCACTTCCATACAAGGGCTCACTGTCCAACATGGATAACCACTTTGAGGGCTCACTACCATAGAGATACAAAGAAGATAAAAGAGATGTGTTATAGAGAGAAGACAATCACAATGCAACAAAGATTTCCACCACAATTTTCAACCACTTACATACATGCACGAATGATAGAGTACACCTTCAACTCAATTCATCTAGAAACTCAACATTTAGACTTCACATTGATCTGCCACACTCACATCACATACACACACAAACACACTAATTCAAGTCTATTTCACACCTATTTTCTTGATTTATTTTAACTTATCTCTCCTCTCACATCTTCACCACTAACTCATCCCGTATTTATACCATATTCAACTTTGAAACATCCAAAGTTGACCATCCATCAATAAACTCAAATTAGGTTGGTGCCAAAATATCCTAGGATGGAACTAGAAAGAGGGTGACCCAAACACACACTTGATGAGGACCCAAATAGGTCCAACATGCTTCTTTACCTTCGAATATAGTGTTCAACAAAAGGTCAGCCAAACTAGTGTAAAAAACATAGAAAAATTAAGCATGATCCTTCCAAATACTAAAATTTCCTTCAACACGATAAAAAAAACTTAACTCTAGAACCACAAGTAATAAGACTTTACCAAAGTGAAATTTGGACCAACAACAATTCCCCCAAACCTTATCTAAATACACAAAAACCATAGTTCACAACCGATTAACACAACTCACACTATACAATGAATCAAAATCCAAAAATCTAGATAGAGTAGCTTCTAACAAACATGATCAACATATCTGAACAACACAACAAAAAATTCTAGAACGAAAATTGGAGAAACCACTGAACACCTGCAATCTTCTACAATACAATTTTCTCAATATCCTCAACATATATAGCCAATATCCTATATAAATGATATTAATGACAACAACAACTAGTTGATAACCAATTGATCAGTTTACATCAATGACAACACCTTCATTCTTGCAATAGAGGGATGGTTGGTTAGAACTTCATTTATCTTGTCAAAAGACCCTTAAGTGCATTACTAAAGGATTCTCTTTATGGCTTTGCTAGCTCCATACTATTTTTAGACTCTTCTTCATTCTTTCCAGCCTCAACCTCTTCTTTATTCTTCTCTTTCTCTTCTTCTTCTTTCTCTTCTTTACCAGAGGTACATTTCTTTTTCTTTTTTTTTATCTTTATCCTCCTTCTCCTCATCATATTTTCTATTGTCATCTCCTTCTTTTTCTCCTTTCCCTTCTTCTTTATTTTGATTGTTCTCATATTCATTTCATGTCTTCTCATTTTTTTTATCACTACCATCATCAACATTCTCTTCTTTTTCTTTTTCTTGCAGGTATGTGCAAGATCATCATGGAAAAAGCAAGCCCTTAAGTGGCAATAAAATTCAGAAAATCAGAGTTAGGCAACTTGATGTAAAAATTTGAATAAGTTATCTATATTATTTCAAAAATATGTAACAATATAATCTGTAGAAAATTGAATTTAGTTTCTAAACTATTAGGTTTATTTATTTATTTTTTAAATCTATTTGGTGAAAATTTGAAATTTCAATGCAGTAGTACTTAAATTTCAAGGAAAAAATAAGAAGTAGGTGTCTGTCTGACCACCCTAACCACAATAAAATAATAATATTTTTTTATAATATTTTAGATATAGGTAGGGGACTCATGTCCCGATGTGATTCTTATTTTTTTGTATTTTTTTTCCAAGTAAATAAATAATTATGAATTTTTTATTACAACTTCTAAAAAAATATAAAAAATTGTATGTCTAACCACCTTAACTTGGTCAAAAATTCATGAAATTCATTTTTTTTTTAATCCTATAGTATGTGAATCATAGAATGTGACACATGTTTTGGATTCAAAAAATGTGATACTGTTTGAAAGCTAAAGAGTTTTTTCAATCAGCCTATCAATCAAGACTTTGGTCGTAATTCAAATAGAAAATGAATAATAATTATTTATTAAATTCAAAGTAAAGCATAATTTATATTGGTGAAAATATGAGAATCTCCTTTAAAAACCCTTTTCGTTTCATCAATTTTGGGTAAAAAAAAGGTCGTCAGCCACATGGGCCATCATATCACTTAGATATCACCACTTTTTGGCCCATGATGATCTTGCACATACCCTTGCACTTGTTCTGTATTATATTGTTTGCACCCGTGACATCTTCAACATCTTTTAGAGGAGCAAATGTCTCTAGAGGAGAATTTGTATCATCAACCACATTACCTAAAACATCAAAATGTGGAACTTCTTCAATAGTATGATCATTTACTTCTAAAAATTGTTTGAAAATTAGAAAATTAGTAATCAGAGGAATATTTTCCTCTACATCAGTAACATTATCTTTACCAAGATCCTTTTCTTGAGTTGTACCAATTGACGAAACAACAATCATCACAAATGTCTCTACTATGTCTTTGACAATATTCACTATTTCTTGTTTTAGCTTTTTTGCACTATCCTTTTCTCTAGCCATAAGTATAGTGACTCTTTGTTTCACTCTAAATTGTTTAGTGTATACCTCAAGAAAGGTATCCTTATCATCCTTAGATAAGGAGGATCCAATTTACTCCAAGGTATTATATGTGATCTTGTTCTTATCTTTAACTTCGTCATGCCTTCTTTTCACCAATGCTTTTCATACAACACTAGGAACCTTCTTCTTCATGTTATCCATATTTACATCTAAAATAATCATGAATTGAATGATGGCTTCTATTATTGTTTTCATGTCTTCCTCATCCATTTCATCATACATTTTTTCCATTCCTTCTAACAAATCACTATGTTGTAACATGTTATTTACCAAAAAAATCTCTAACTTTATTGGGGAACAAGCTCTTATTGGACGAGTTTTCTTCTTTTTCTTTTTAGGCTTCGAAGAGCCTTCCTTTGATTTATTTTCCTTCTTCTTCTTAGGAATTTTATGGATGTAAATAGTGAAAGCCTCTTTCTCCTTCTCTATTTCCTCTTCTTCAGAGGTGTCTATGATATTAACCTTGGCTTCTTTGCTTCAATACTAGCCTCTTTGGAGGAACCTTCACCACTTGTGGAGACACTACTTCTTTTCATTTTTAGCTATTGTTCTTCTTCCAATCCAAGTTCAATTTTTTCTTCTACAACAACACTCAAATTCCTCTCTCTAGATAGTTTTTTTTCTTCCTCCTTCTAGAGGTAGAAGGGGTTGCTACTAGAGGTACATCTTTTCTTTTGGTAGTCCAGCTGCTAGGTTGTGAGGGTACAATTACATCTTCAACTACTAAAGAACTTGGCTCCACCTTCCCTTTGATAGCAAAAATACTGGAGGGTTTTGGCAATGCAGAGGCAGGGGTGGAAGTTTTTCTTCCTGCTCTTCATGGCCTAGAGGACTCACTAGCTACACCAAGTAAACCAACTGATTTGGAATCCCTTTTTGTAGAAATCTGTTTTAACCTATTTAATTCACCTTTTGAAACTCCATGTAGCTCAAAGTATTGATTTACTTATTTGATCACTCTTTTGTTTCTTGTAGGTGTTGATGTCTCCAAGTGAACTTCAGTTGAATTTTATTCAAATGTACATGTCTTGGCAAGGAAGGGTCCTTAGGACTCTTTAGCAACATATCAATATATCTCTTAGCTTCATTCTCGTAAACCTCATAACCAAGAGGCTCAATCCAAATTGTCTTGGGTTCAATAGCCTCTATTATGCATTCATCTCTAGATATAAGGAAAGTGATTTCATTTGCATACTTCTCCACTAGATTCCAAGGAATCCTTTCTCTATCATGCATTTTTTTTTTAAATACTACAAAGAATGCAACCAATACATTTTCTTGAGCTTTAAAGTCACCAATATTGTGCATATAATAAAATTTTTGATGACCCATTGGTCTGCTTATATCCCAAATAATGTCTCTTATCTTGGGTAGCTCCCTAAAAAATTATAACAAGAAACATACAATAAAGGTTCTAAATTTAAATTCTTATTTCTTCTCCCTAGTTTGTTTTAGATTCTCCAAAATTTGTTGCTAGAGAAAGTCGCATAGATCATAGTCCTTCCCATTCACCTCCATATCATAAGCAACATAAATTGTAGTTGCAGACATTGAATAATCCTTGTTGGTGAAATAAATCTTGTGACCTATCATGATTGTAAATTACTTCATAGCAAGGTTAGTGATAGGTTTCATTTTTAATTCTCTTATACCAAATGTAGTACTAGTCAACTCCATAAAAACTTCATTTTTCATAGATTTTAGTACCAGTAAGGGTCCAGTATCACACAAACTAGTCATGACTATTATCACTTCCTTAGATATTAGTCCCCACATGATTTTACACATAAATGTATCATGAATTATACTTAAATAAATCCTCACATACATTGCATCTAAATTACCGCTATAATTGGGGAACCAATTCCAAAAATATTTTTTATTTCGCATAAGGTTGTTGTATTTAGGTTTCACCAGGAAATCATCTCTAGTTAGCTCATTAGAAAAAAGATCCTTAATCTTTTAGTGATCATATTCATCCAATTTTCTATGTATGTAGACCCTTGTGTCCTCAATGGGTAAAACCCTAGGAGAAATCTTTGAAAAAGAACCTTCGAGGTCATTTTCAAAGACTTTCCATGAAAACCTATTGAATTTAGGTCTCGATCTTTACATGATGTTAACTATGGTTGGTGTAGCCATTATATCCTCAATTCATCCTTAAATTCTTATAAAATCACTTCTATTTCAAAGCCACAAAGCATAGATAGTTGAAAATACCTTTTACACGTTCAACAAAATCTAGGGTTTGAACGTTCTACACCAAATTTCTTGAAACGCCCTCAACTCACTTTTAATTCACTCTACTTTTCTTCAAATTTATAAATTTATTATAATTGACCTTAGGAATTTATTTTAAATCTTATCGATCTTCCCTAATTTCACATTAAATGCTTCAAATTCCAAAAATTGGTAAACACTTCACTAATACACTATAAACCCTAAAATTCTCCATAATTCTTCAGACTTGCATATTTTCTACCGGTTTCCTTTCAAAAATCTTGAGCTTGTCATCTCACAACATATATCTTTGTGTCACTCCTTGACACCACATATTTTAGGGATTTGATAAATTTCTTTGTTATTGCTCCCTTTAAACCCATGCCTAGGTTTAATTTCCAAAGGAATTATCTACACTAGAGGGAGGAATAGATGCATTTGATTCTTCTTTGTTCTCAGGTTACTCTTTCTTTCTCCAAATATTCTCCATTTCCTTCTTTACTTCAGTAGGATCAATTTTCATGATTGGTTCATTCCTCTTTCTTGAATTAGTCTACCTTCCATTCTTACTTTTACAAAATCTTGAAATGTGTCTAGGTTTGCTGCAATTGTAGAATACAATATTTTTCTAACCAAACTAACTTCCATTCAATGTTGATCTACGCTAGTTAGCTTTATGTCCAAATTCATTGCATGTATAAGAGTAACCTTTGAAATATTGAATCATTCTACCAATATTAAATCTATTCATCATCTAACTTTTGCACTCAATAGATCTATGCCCAATCTTCTTGCATGCAAAACATTGTCTAGAAAAGGATCCAACATTATAATTCATTCTACTTCTACATTCTATAGACTTCTGTCCAAATTTATTACATGAAAATAAAATACCATTGAAAGATGGATACCTTTGAGCATTTGGTTGTTTGATAGGACGTCTTCCAACATTTCTTATTTAATTTTTGATTTGTTTGCCATTGCCTTGAGTCTTCTTTTGATTATCATCCTTGTTAGGAGTCTGATTTGCCTTTAATCTTTCTCCTTCTTCAAGTCCCATTTGAACCACCTTTGTCATTATATTGTTTCTACCCTACAATTAGTTCATCAAGCATTGTAGTACTTGTTTTGAATTTATCCTTGTGAGCTCTTTCTTTCTCTAGATCTGATCTTACAATTACCACTTCTTGTTTAATTCTTGTGCATTCATCTTTCTTTGTATGAATTATATTAAGACAATCCTCAATTATCTTCGTTTCTTCCACTTGTACTTTCAGTTCGGTGATATCTTTATTTTACTTCATCAATTGTTCATTGAATTCTCTATGTCTTTCTCTAAACTTCTTGATTTTTTTCTCATATTTTTGATACATTCATTTGCTTCCTTTAGGTTTTCCTTTAGCCTTTTTTTCTCACCTTCAACTCTATCAAGATCTTCAAGAGTAGCTTTAAGTTCTTCTTTGTCAAACATGCAGTCATCTTCTATGTAATAAATTATGAAAATATCTTCCAAAGGAATAGGGAACCTTTTATCAGCCATGTGTTCAATCTCCAAGATCTTTCTCAAGTTGTTCTAGGATTCTTACAAGGAACTAGGCTCTTCCTCTAATTGCAACAACGAATGAAAAAATGAAAGGAATCACAAGATCACATAACATATGAACACCAATATTTTTATGAAAAAACAAAAAGTAAAAAACCACGATGAGAATTAGCTTACAATATATTATAACTAGTTATAAGATATTACATGGGCTCACTTCTAGGACACACTATCATTATAATGCTCACAACAAGAAATAAATACAATATAGAAATGGATAGACATCCAAAATGTGAACTAATACTGTAAAGTGCACCTTCCCTGTGCTGAATTCAGTTCCTTTGAAGCTTTGAATACAAAATACTTCTCTTCATAGTAGTCATTCAATAATTCACAATAATTCTACATTTATTTGGATTACACATATAAAAATTCACAATTTCTCACAATATCTTATCTTTCACACATCACATTACATGTAATTCCATCCCACAACTCCAAAATGTCTCACATATATACCCAAATACATTTGCATACATCAACTAGGTCAACCTAATTAGATGTAGGCCTATTTTAATTCAAATTCACCTTTTTGACTTCAGACTTGATTCAAATACTTCTTCATGCTCAAATAAACCTTGCAAAACTTAATTCAAGTCAGCACGGATCTAAAAAAGATCCCCTTAACATTTACAATACTTAATTAATATTCTCAACACATATCAGGTATTGGGTAGGCCGTGAATTAGAACTAATCACAAAATAAACCAACTGATCACATACCAACAATCCATTTGATCATATAAAGATGTGTCATCAAGAATATATAAAGTATTGACATTTATAAACCATCTCCCAAAATTGTAGAGACTAATTCCAAACACTGGAGGGATGTGGACCAGATTACTCATATCCATTTACATTGTGTAAAGCCAAAAATTGTAAGTCGAACTTTAGTTACTTGTATATTTCAACCTATTAAACCAAAACATAGGTGGATTTATTTGTCTTGAATAACATACTATAATCTCACAAGCTTATGTTACTACATGAGAAATTTCAAACCAAAATAACAGATTAAGATGTCACCAAAATTGTTTACCGAATCAGAAAAAACTGTCAACAATTAATGTTGGCATCAATGAAAACACATTAAAGGGTTTCTTCTCCATTATTTCAAAAAATTATGGTAAAGGAGTTTCAAGGTTAGGTTTTAAGAATTCATCCCCGATCCCTTCCTCTTCCCTCAAGATATCCTCCATGAGAAGATATGCATTGGGAGATGGAGGAGCATGCGTCTCATTACTTGAAATATTATCATCACCAAAAACATAGCCTGAAACATCAATCAAATATTTCAAAGAGAAAATTTTACCAAATCATTTAGCCATTATGAAAAAGTGTTATACTCATATATATATAGTGAAGTTTAGACTATTACAACAAACTGAATAGAAAACTAAAAGAAAATTTGGAGAAAAGATCCTAAAAGGGTTTTACCACAAAATTTTGAGCAAGAATAACCTTCTCTTGGGTGCAATATGCCCTATAATAACAAGGTATTTTTGCAAATTTTAAAATTCTAATGTGTGATACAATGTTTAGGTGTTCTTTTCTATGACTATGCAAGTCTGAAAATAAATAAATCTCTAGAATTTTACATATTTATGATTTTGAAATGTGAAATGTAAGTATGCAAGAAATTTTCAAAACGTTCAACTAGTAAGTGTAATTCAAAATGTAATTTTTAAAATTTAAAGTGTAGAAATTGATTGATCTTATGTTTTCAAACCTAAAAATTGAAATCTTATATGATTTTGCAATAATAACAATGCACTTTCTCACTTTTTCACTATATGCTTATGCCTAAATGAGTCCTTTGAATAATTTCAAGTTTGATTTCCAATTAATATGATCTAATGAAAATTTATAAATGCAATTATGATGTACATGATGACTGAAATTAACCGTATTTGAACTTTTGAATGTAATATTCTATGCAAATTTTAAAAATTTCCAATATTTTTTCATGAAATTCTAGATGCCTAGATGATGAATGCAAAATAATGTAATATTAAACTTAGATATAATATGATATGCTTTAGATTTTAAAAGGTATATAATGCAAAAATAATCAAGTTGACCAAAAAAAATTGTTGAAAAAGGGATTGTAGGTTTAATGGATGGATTACTAAAATCAAACCTTATAGAAAAAAATAGGAATCTTGATTGACAAGGATATGAGATTGACTTCCAACCTAGAAGCTGAACCAATCAACCATGGATCTAAAGGTTTTGTGGATGGTATAAAAATATTGGGTGGGGTGGTGGTTGCCTCTGAAGTCATTTAATCTATGGCGACTTCTAAGGAGAGGTCTATGTTCATCAAGTTGGATATGGCCAAAGCTTATGATAGAGTTAAGTGACATTTTTTGCAAAGAATTCTCTTAGGCTTTGGTTTTAATCTAGAGTGGGTCATTTAGACTATGAGTTGTGCTACCTCATCCTCTTGTTCTATTCCTATGAATGGGGAACCTTCTGAGATTTTTGAGGCTTCTAGGGGCCTTCGTCAAGGAGATCCTCTCTCCCCTTATTTGTTTACTATTATGGTTGAGGGTCTAGGTAGATTTTTTAAGTTGTGGGTTTCCTAGGGAAGGATTCAAGGTTGGTGTTGTGGCAATGAGCTACTGTAGGTCTCTGATCTTTAGTTTATGGATGACACTTCTCTTATGGGGAGGGCTCACCTTCAGGAGGTTGTTTCTTTTAGGTAGGCTTTGGATATTTACCTTGCTGCTTCGGGTCAGAAATTCAATGAGCACAAGTGTTTTATTTTCTTTTTTAATACTCCTTAAGCTATTCAACAATGAATTGCTAATATTTTGAGGTTTTAGATTGGGTCTCTTCCCATTTTCTATCTGGCAATACCTCTTGTTGTTGGTAGGCAGCCTAGGTCTTCTTGGAATTTTTTTTTTGATAAGTTGTGCAATAAAGTCAATCATTAGACTCATCATTGGTTTTCTACTGCTGCAAGAGTGACTCTTCTAAAGTTTGTTATCCATGTAATGTCCCTCTAGTTGATACTATTTGTTTCAGTTTGTTATGACCATTTGTTAGTTGTTTAGCTACTTTCGATACTATATTACATTATTTCAGTTATGACATTGATGATTATGTTGGTTGTTATACTCTATAGATGACACATTTGACATCGTGATCATCTGGTTATGTTCTTGTAATGACATTATGATAGATACGAGTGCATTATGGTTTATGTTGTTTCTGAGTGTTAATGATGTTATCGATATTTATGATATAATGATGCATGTCAGTATTGGTGAAGGAGACAGTGTAGCATTACTCATCCGTGAGCACCTTGCCATGTTGTGACTCTTCTTCACAGTGTGTTTGGCAATATATGTTGATATGTTTGACAACGTCATTTTATGTAGATTGTAGGTATAGACATTGAATCCACCTACTTTGTTAGGTTTGAGCGTGCCAAGACCCAATGGAAATATGTTGATTCGAGATAGTGTCAGGACCTCTGTCTTAAGGCATCATTCTTGAAAGAATGAGTACCTATTTATTATGCGTCTATGTTTGTTGTCTATTCCATCATGTCGTTTGTAGTTTCGACATGTCGTTCGTATGTTTTTCACGTTTGGAAATTGACTTTTTTAAATTAGTTAAATGATTTAATTAGTAAGTATTGATTCTAATACAATTTTAATTGCAATGTTAGATTAAATAATTATGTTTAGATTCTACTATAATTAAAGTTAATTATTGTTTTAGAAAGGTTTAAATAAATATTTAAAAGGTTTCATTAATTAAACTATTGAAATAGAATATTAATTTAATATTAATTGCTGAATTATTGTGCAACTTAAATGATAGTGAAATAGATATTTTTAAAATAATTGTTTTCTTGAGTTTTTTAAATGAAATTTAATTGAAAATAATAAAATAAAAGGTTAGGCAAGTTTGTGCACGATGATTGGTTTTGGCTGAAAAAATTGTTTCATGGCAATATTTTGGGAAGAAGCTTTTCTGTTTCTCGGTGTGTTTGTTTGGAAAAACATTGAAGATTGTGAATTCTGAGGCCTTGCTTGTGTTGGGAAAGATTCTGAGATTGAAATTTTGTGTTTGGCTTCACCCTTCATCAAAATTCAAGGAAGAGCACCCGGTTTCCTTCTCTAAATTTTGTTTGTTCTTGAGTTCAAAAATTTAAAATGACGATTGTAGTATTTGATTTCCTTTATGTTGAGCTTGTAAGTTAAATAACCTACATAAACAATATTAATATATTTGATTTAAATGAACAAATATTTTAGTAAAACATAAATTCTCGGGAATCTAGCCTTGTAATCCTAGATCTTCAAAATATTGTTAAACTCTTCATCATCGGCCTGAGGATTAGTCATTGTCGCTGCCCTTGCACTATCATTCTCATTCACCGTGTTATGATTTTCTATTAATTATTTGATGTTATTCCCTGATAGTATTGGTGCGCAACTTACCTTTATGTCGTTTCTCATTTCTTTGCTTTGAAAATTTAGTAAAAGATAAACCGGCACTGGATTCCATTTATAAACTTATTTTCATTTGTTTCACATTGTATGTCTGTCAAGTTTCTTCTTATATGAACAAAGACGTGCTCTTTGAGTTGAGTATTTTGTTTTACCTAATTAATAGTTAATCCAATGTATGTTCTTATTCCATGTTATTCATTTTTCAAATGCAAGGGAAATCTATTAAGAATGCATAAATTCGGGTTTTTATGGCATGAAATTTTTTGTTTCATTTGAAGTTATGCCTACTTGAGTTCCTATTGTCATCAAACCATCGGGACTTATGCCTCACCTATAGTTTATCTGAATCGGTGGTCTTGAATGTGCTTATGCATGGTCATTTTTAATTAGTCTGGCTAGCTTCCTTATCAGCTTGCTTATGATCTTGTTCTGGCCTATCAAAAATTCATTTGTTTCATTGAGGATTTTGTTTTGTTTTTGCCTGTTGATGATCTCCTTTAAAACATTCATATACCTGATTAAGATCGATTAATACCTGTACCCAGTTCAATAGAAGATTCTTACACATGCGCCATCCTTATTCATTCATATTTGAACGCATGTCATAGGTATGAGTAAAAATACAGGCATTTTTCTTTCATGCAATCATAGGAAGAATATACGGCTATGTGGTGAAATCATCTAGGATGAATTCTAGTTTTATTCTTATCCTATCAGTTTTCAAGAAACCATGCTATTGATACAATTTTCTTACCTTTGAAAATCTCACTGAATCATATTTCTTAGCCGCATGCACTTTTAGCATCAGTTTATTTTAAATGTGTGTTATCTGGAAGCTAGTGCATAGGCTGAATGCATGCAATCTTTTGTCTAAACCCTAATTCCTCAACTTAACTCGCATATCGGTTTGAATGTATTATTAGTAAGCCTTTAATTACTATTTTTTTGGGTGCGGCTGTAAATAATTACTCTTTCGTTGTATAGAAGAGTCTAGGTAATTTGGAACTTTACTTATAGTAATGTGATAGCTATCGACAGTGGTCTTTGTTGTCGCTATGGTTATTGAAATTGTTATCACTGGAAACTTTGAGTTTTTTTTTTTGTCGGTGTAAATCATTATATATATATATAGAAGATTAATTTGTATGTTTTTTTACGTTTTCATTTGGTTATTTTTCCATCAATAATAGAAAACTATTATTGAGTTTTTTTTTTTTCTTTTTTTTCTTTTTTGGGTGTAAATCATTATATATATATATATATATATAGAAGATTAATTTGTATGTTTTTTATGTTTTCATTTGGTTATTTTTCCATCAATAATAGAAAACTATTATTGAGTTTTTATAGTTTCTATATATCTAAAGAGTTGTTTTAAATGGTATTAAAATATTGAATTTGTTTCATTCTTAGTTAAAAATTATTATCGGATTAATATTTTCATTTGAAACTAAATTAATAGGACATACTAATATGTCAATTGTGCTATCACGTTAACTTGTAATTCTCAGTGAGAGGAAACATTAATATGTGGAAAACATTACATGGATTTGTCTATGAAATTAAAAGATTACTTTTGGTGTCAATTGTGTTTTAAAATTTCATAGGCTAGTTAATGTAAATTACAATAGTAAGTGAAAAATTCTTGTTCCTTATTTGAGATTTTACAATGATTTAATTTGGATATAGCCATGCACCATATTTATGACTGTCTTATGATGGTATTTGAATGTTATGGGATTAGTGTCTTTTCAGAGATGTGCATATTTAAGTTTTATTTTGTGCATGATGGATATTCCAGGTTTTGTTAGTAAGTATGTTTTGTATATAGGAGGAGTGGCTTTTGTTAGGGGCCAAAACCCTAACTAGTTAGTAGGGTAACCTCTCGAAAGTAGTTAATCGAGTGAAAACTATAAACATAATGTATTAGGGGTTGGGTAGTAGTCAGTTAATAATTCAGATAATTGTTCTACCTCACCTTATACCTTAACACTTGTTTAGGTTAAGAGTAGGTTGAGATGGCCTAGAATGGCTTCGTTATTCACTTTGTCTTCTCGAAAAGTGTTTCCATTCCACATAAGTTTGTTTAGGGGCTAGGAATTGGTAGAGATTGCCAAGGTAACTCAGGTCGAGGGCCAATAATCTGGGAAGATTCACTAGGATAACCTAGAATGACTATGTGATGACACTCTTATCCTTGTACATGTTTGTGGTCTCTTGTATAGAGTCACTTGTGGATTATTTTGTTGCCTTTGGGAGTTTGTCAATTATCTTTTGGTTTAGATACCTTATGTCTTTTTGTGGTTGTCAACCATGTAAAGTTATTTCTATCTTCTTGTATGTTTGTTTGACTTGTGGACTTGATACTATCTCCTAGCATGGGGGGTGAGATTTTGAGTACCACATGGTTGAAAGGAACATGATCTATCCTCCATTGGGTCCCCTTGCAGGTGATGTAGATCGAAATGATATTATTCTTGATAGGTTCCTGGTTTCACTTCGTTCATAGAGCTGGACGCTGAGTGTGCTCGTGAACGAGATAGATAGTAGTACTTGTTTTTCACCTATATTGTATTAACTCATGATGATTACATGAGGCATTATTGTATTATGATATGGATGCATCAAGATTTTTTATAATCTCATTTGTTGTATCTTGGACATGTAATTAAACCTCTTTTTGATAATGTAATCGGTGATATGACATATTCTTATGTTACTTGGAAATGGTTCTATGACGTGTTATTCTTATAGTGTTTTTTTTAGTAGAATTATTGTGCAACTTGGAGAACGTTTGTTCTTATGTTAATTTGTCACTTGTGTTATTGATTTTTTTTTTAGATGTTATTTTGTTGCATTCGTGTTGTTCTTTGGGTTCCATGACGGGTCCTTACAGCTTCGTATCAGAGCCCAAGGTTCTAACACTAGGTACTCTTTTTATTTTGAGCCCATTAGCTTGTCATAGATATTAGACTCAGTAGTGTGTGTTTTATTTTTGTCTTTCACATCTTGAAACTGAGACTGGTCATTGTTGTTGTGTAGGAATATGCCTAGATTCCATGGTAGGGGTCATGGACAAGGCTAAGGTGGTATCCATGTGGCTAATCACCAAGTACTCCTCTTCAGAGTTCTCATGAGAGTGAGTACATAGAGAAATCATATCCTCAAGTTAATCAGGTGAATGATGAACAAAATCCGATTCAACTCGGTTTAGAGGGAGATCTATTGCATCCTTTACTTGAGCATGTTCTTGCTCGTCTAGGTCCTAGATAGGAGGTTGAATAGGAAGTGGATAGAGAATGAGACAGGTCACCTAGGAGGGTTGTTGAGACTATGGATTAGGATGTCGTTGTTGTAGGGAATATGAGTGATTTGTTGAGGGAAAACCCTCCCACATTTGAAGGTATTGGTGGAGGTCTAGAAGTGGAAAATTAGTTGTTAGACTTGGGATGGTGTTTTTCTATGTATCCTTATGGTAGCAACACTAGAGCTAGATTTTCTATTATGCATCTTAGGGGATTTGCCTCTACATGGTGGTGATTGGAGGAGCAAAAGCTTCACTTGGAGATTGGTTTAGTATCATGGGATATTTTCTTCCAGTGTTTCAAAGCACATTTCATATCAAAGCATTAGAGACAGTGTTTTTTAGATGAGTTCCATGATTTCCATCAGATGGCTATGTCAGTTGAGTAGTTTGAGAGTAGGTTCTACGAGCTCAAACAATATGCTAGGATTGTGGATGATAATGCTACATTGGTACAACACTTCATCAGGGGCTTGAACACCCATAACAATGGAGGATTTTGAATCTTCGAGCTGAATATGATGGAGGTAGTCATGGAGAAGGCACAAATTTTGGATGAGAATCTTTTTATGGCTTTGGGTGGACATACACGTGTTTAGATAGGTAGTGCACCTATTGCAAGATTTGGTCTGCATGGTGGTCCAACTCAGACATGAGGTTCCTCTTGGAACCAAGAGGCACCTACTAAGGGTGGACAAAAGCAACAACAACATTACTCACCAAAGAATAAGAGTTCTCAATTTCAATCGGGTAACAATTCACAGTCTAGGAAGAACTGTAGCTAGTGGCATAATAAGAGAAATCATCAAGATCAGCGAGCACAAAGTGCACAGTCTACAGTTAGTAGAGTTAGTTTCCTGTTGTCGAATGCACCTTCAAGTGGTAGAGGTTTCGGCAGGGGTACGGGTTGCTTTTCATGTGGTCAGTAGGGTCACATCACGAGGTAGTGTCTAATGAGAGGCACCTCAAGGTTTGGTCAACAACTCATAGCTTTGGAGCTGACAGTTGGAGATGCAGGTCGTTATCATATTTTTTATCTATAGTAGATAACCATCAAGAAGATCATCAAAACACATTGGTTGAGGCTTCAAGTCAGCTACTAGGTGTTAGTGTTTCTATCCTTTTTTATTCTGGACCATCTAATTCATTTATTTTTCCATCTATTGTTGAGCGATGTTGACTCATGGCAGTAAAGCAAGGTGTTAGGTGGTAGGGAGAATTGGCTTTTGGGGTGAAACTAGCTATAGAATCTCTTATCCATAACTATGAACTTAGAATTGGATCGCTATCTAGCTCAGTAGATCTTCGGGTTACATCCCTTGGATCATATGAAATTGTTTTGGTTATCGATTGGTTGGAATCCCATGGTGTAGTGATTGATTATCGATAGAAGATAGTACATTGTTAAGATGATTCAACTACAGAAGTTCAAATAGTCAGTGTGTAGAGACCCATCTCCTTCCAGATTATATCTTCTATGCAATTAAGGAGATGCATGTTATAGGGTTGTTAGTTGTTTGCAGCAATAGTTAGTGACTTGGAGGTAGGGGAGATTCGAGAGGTATCTCTTGATTATTACCCTATTCTTGGGGAATTCACAAATGTAATATTTCCTAGTGATATTCCGGGTATGCGACCGAAACGTGACATAAATTTTAGAATCGATTTGATTCCTAGAGCAGAGCCTATATCTTAGGCTCCATATAGGATGACCACACAGGAACTAGAAGAGCTTCATTTGTAGTTGGAGGAGCTTTTGGCTAAGGGCTTTATTCATCTGAGTTTTTATCCTTTGGGAGAACCTATTATCTTTGTGAAGAAGAAGGACGAATCTATCAGGTTGTGCATTGGCAATCGCCAATTGATCAAAGTGATGGTTAAGAATCATTATCCTTTTCTTTGAGTCAATGATCTCTTTGATCAGATCAAGGGAGCTAACATATTTTATAGGATTGATCTGAAATTGGGTTAGAACCAGTTGCACATTTCTAAAGCTGACATTCTTAAAATGACATTTTGAACTCGTTATGGGCACTATGAGTTCACAGTGGTAGTGTTCAAGTTAATGAATGCACCATCTATTTTCATGAGTTTGATGAATGGTGTCTTTTTCACATACCTTGATCATTCTTTTCTTGTGTTTCTCGATGATATTTTGATTTATTAGAGAGATATGAAGGAGCACAAGGAGCACATTAGATAGGTATTGCAGTGCTTGAGAGAGAATTAGTTTTTTGCAAACTTATCAAAGTGTGAATTTTTCTAGATTGAGGTGAAATACCTTGGTCGTGTTATCTCTGGAGAGGGTATTGCAGTGGATCCTTCGAATATACATGTTGTCATTGATTGGTCCATGCCTACCAATGTACCTAGGGTTCATAGTTTTATGGGTCTTGTTGGGTATTATAGACGACTTGTTCAAGGTTTTTTTAGGATTGCTCATCCTATTAATTATCTTTAGAGGAAAGGGAAGAAATTCATTTGGTTGGATCTATGCCAGTCTTCTTTTCAGGCACTCAAGGAAAATTTACTGAGTGTGCCTTTTTTAGCCATTCCTGATCCTACTAAGGAAAATTTTTTTTGTACTAATGTATCTCTGGAGGGATTAGGTGTCATTTTGATCCAGGAGGGTTATGTGATTGCCTATGAGTCTCGCAAACTCAAGGATAAGGAATTGAACTATCCAACTCATGATTTGGAGTTAGCTGCAGGTGTTCATCCTTTGGTTTAGTTGAGGAATTTCTTGCTGGGTCATTGTAGTCTATAGTACATTTTTACTAAGAATAATTTGATTTCTAGATAGAGACGGTGGATGGAGTTCTAATGCAAGTATGAATTTGAGGTGAAATTTATCCAGGGGAAGGAGAACGTAGTGGCTAATGCTCTTAATTAGTGAAGGCATGAGCTTTCTACCATGTCTCTTGGAGTTGATTTGAGGAGTCAAAATTCAGCATCACTTCCAATAGATAGACTGTATCAAGAGGTAAAGATGGAGTTGGGATCAGATAGACCCTTGGAGAGTAGATTCACAAGATATACTCTTGATTAAGATGGTTTGTTATGACATTTAGGTTATATCTATGTGCCACTTGTAAATGATATTCATACTTTGATTATGGAAGAGGCACATCGAGTACCTTATTCAACTCATCCTGGTCTCAATAAGATGCATGTGGATCTTCAAGAATTGTATGTTTGGCCTAGAATGAAGTGTGACATTGTTCATTTTGTTTAAAGATGTATTGAGTGCCAAAAAATTAAGGTGGAGCACCAACATCTAGCAAGACTATTGGGACAACATATTGTTCCTGATTGGAAGTGGGATATCATATTGGTGGACTTCATTGTTGGGCTGCTTATGTCATCTTGTCAACATGAAGCCATCGTGGTTACTATTGACAAGTTGAATAAGGTACCACATTTCTCTCTGGTTCGTTCATCCTATAATGCCTCTTTTGTGGCAAATATCATCATGGATGATATTATTCATTTACATGGAATCCTCTATAGAATCATTTCTGATAGAGATCCTATATTTACATCAGCATTATGGACATCCTTGTAGCATGCCTAAGGTACTCAGTTTAACTTTAGATCGGCTTATCACCCTGAGACCGACGAACAAACTAAGAGGGTCAATTAGATTCTTGAGGATATGCTTAGGATGCATGTTATGGATTAGTATTCACATTGGGAAGAGTATCTCTACTTGGTGGAGTTTGCATATAATAATGGGTATCATAGTTCCATAGGTATGCCTCCTTTTTTAGGAATTATATGGATGTCCTTGCCAAAATCTGTTGAGTTAGGATCGACTTGAGGATAGAGTTCTACTTGGACCTCAGATGCTTTTAGATATGGAGCAATATGTTGATCATATCAGAGAGCACTTGGTAGCGGCGCATGATAGGCAGAAGAATTATGTCGATGCTCGTAGAGTGGATCATCAGTTTTTAGTTGCCAATAGGGTATTTCTTTGAGTGCATTTGCAGAAGATTTTGATCCATTATGGAAAAGGATCTAATCTCGCACCTTGTTTCGTTGGACTGTTCATGATTTTGGAGAGGATTGGTCTTGTAGTATATTGTCTTGCTTTACCACCTATTTTGTTGTGCATTCATGATATATTCCATGTATCTATTCTTAGGCCTTTCAATCCCGATATTTCACATGTGCTCGATTGGAATGTTTACACATCTAAAAATGGTCACAGTCAATTAAACCTATCAATTAATTGAATATGAATTATTTAATTAATATTCTAAAGTCATCTACATATAAATAAATTTCATTATTTATTTCTATCATTCATTTTTCTAGCTCTTCATGTTTTATTAAATAAATGAGTTTATTTAATTATTGCTATTATTCCTCTTAATTAAATTAAATAAATTTCAGAATTTATTTATTTAATTATCATTCTATTTCTAAGTTTGAATGTTTAAAATCTAAGTATGGAATATTCTTCTAATTTATCCAAAACACCTCACATAATTAATATTGTAAATATTTAATTACTCATCTTTTTCACCTCTCACATAATTAAATATTAAATATTTAATTATAGAAGTTTCCAAATAACATGTCACATATAATTGAATAAATTCATTTATTTAATTAGCATTTATCCTCAATTTTCAACTAACTTTTCAATTAATGAAAAGACAAAATTCATGTTTGTCTCCATTTTTGAATGAAGATAGTTTCGTGGGTTGAAAACATTCTCCATCTTTCTCTCAACCTTCAACCTTTCTCTCAACTTCCAGAATCTCACACCATTCATCTTGACAGGCTTGAATTTCAACCATTGATCTCTACCAACTAGATTCTTGCCTTTTGAAAATCTATAAATACAACCTTCTCGTAAGTAGATTTCATCCTAGATTTCATGCATAGTTACTATAGTTGCATTCAAATAAGCATATCAACATTTTAGCAATATCATAGCCTAAAATCATTAGCAATGAGCATGCATTTTCAATCAATATTGTTCTTACAAGTTGTCATATCAACAAGTTGTTTCTTACACAATTGAGAGCCAGTAGCTTTAATCAAATCCTTGGAGATAAAGAACAATGAAACGAATTTGAAGAAGCTGTTGTCATTTAGAGTTTTCTTTTTTCTTTTCTAAATTAGTTTATTTCAATCTAATGTTTCATTGGTGTGTTA
The DNA here is from genome assembly GCA_007115665.2 of Sequoiadendron giganteum. Taxonomy (NCBI): domain Eukaryota; kingdom Viridiplantae; phylum Streptophyta; class Pinopsida; order Cupressales; family Cupressaceae; genus Sequoiadendron; species Sequoiadendron giganteum. Next base: position 631,637,230 of record CM021102.1, read on the forward strand.
GTTTACTTATTAATTAATCCACTTATTCAAACAACACATTTTTGGCACCCATCATGGGGCCTTGCCCCGTTTTTAATCTTTTTATCGTAGGTTTTTCTGATAGGTGACGGACTAGAGTCATGTTTTAGTGCATACAAGCCTCAATTTAGCGCATCCTTGAACTGTTTCAGCACATCCATGGACTATTTTAGCACATCCATGGGTTGTTTTAGTGCATAGACGACCTATTTCAGCGCATTGGTGGCCTGTTTTGGCGCATACAGAGGTTGTAAAAATTAAATTTTGATTCTGACGCCATCCGTGGATAGGATTTTTCAATTCAGTTTTAAAGTAAACTGAGGCAATCCTAGGATAGACACTTAAAATATGGAATTTATCAATCCTAGGATAGTCATCAAACCTTATTTTACATTGGTTAAAATGAATCCAAAGTTTGTTGTGATGAAAAATCTTCACAAGTAGCATAGAAAATTGTCATTTGGATTTAAAATTGAACCATTTATTTGTTTTGTTTGTTAGGTAATAGGTATATGCTCTCCCCTTTAGTGGGTGATCAGAACACCAGACTTACCTATTTTAGTTTATGCAATTCATACTTTATTACAACCTTTAGAAGGCTCGTCGTAGTGGGAAAAAATACTCACCCTACGAGAATGACCTAAGTGGGAACAACCAAAGCTAGGTTTTCCAACCCACTCTAATCAAAAGTGAATTTTGGGGAAACCCATATTCAACGAAAGTGAGCAAGATAACCATCCCCAAAATATTTGTTCTAAATATTGGGAGGTCTCCTAAGGGAGTTTATCTATTGCCATGCCAAACGAAAACCTTTACTACGAACCACTGTGTAGAAAGCCAACCGTGTTAGTATCCAAACATCATTTCAATCATAGTGCAAGGGGATGGAAGAATTTTCCCCCAAGAAACTCACCATATAATCGCCACAGATTGTTTCCTCAAGGGATCGAGAAATCTAACCTTTAGTACACACTTGGAAAAAACAAAAAAACAAGCGCCCTCTAGGGGGTGACACGGCTATGTGAGTCGACATGATTTTAAGCTGTGGGTTGTGATTCCTATGATGACCTATTTGATAACTAAGACTGAGTTTGTCTAAAATGTTGATTTTGTTTCATACCCATGAAAATCTCAAGAACATACACTCTTTGTTTAGATTTTAGGATTTACAAAATAATTTGTCTGCTACTATATGTCATTTTGCATCTATGCTCTATTTCAGTGCATTTGTGCTCTATTTTAGTGCATTTGTGCTATGTGTTTGGCACATTCATGCTTTGTTTTAGTGCATCTGTGTTATGTTTTGGCACATTTGTGTTATGTTTTAGCACATACCTGTAACAGTCTAGCGCATAGGTTGGATATTTTGGCATGTTTTCTGAAAACTTTAGCGCATATATGTTCTGAGTCTGAGTAATTTTTCTGACACTCAGAAATCATTCATCTTAGTCTAGACTTTTCCTATGCTCAGGGTTTGGAAGTCTGCAACTTTTGCCAAGAAGTCCCTAGAGAGGAAGATTAAGAAGCCAAAGAAATCTCTCAGTTATAAGAATTTATTGAAAAAGAGGAAATTTTTATACCAAAGTCGAAAGGTCTTGCTTGAACACAAGACATTTATTCATCGATATCACGACTTTGTTAGAGGTTTCGCTGATGATTATGTTGTAGAACCATTATAATCGCGAGCTTTCTTTCAAAGAAGAGCCCTTTCTCAAAGGCATAATCACAGTCAACATATTCCTTCCTCTTACATACCCCAACGTGCAATTATATAATCTACTCATCCTAATCAACTCCAGCAATGGAGAACTCAAGAAAATTAGGCATTTATCAAATCCTTATTTTTACAAAGCTACGATCAAATCTCACAAAGTGAAAAATCATCTTTATTTTTTATCTAAATGGTTTAATTCCCACAAATGGGATTATCATCCTTTCAATTAGGGAATCACGAGCTAAAGATTAAAAAAACTCATAAGTCATAGAATCTTCATTCTATCTCGACTTTCATATCCATCAAAGTTGCACTATTTCATTCTTTTGATCAAAGTTAGTAGAAATTTGGAAAAATCTTATGCTTGTTGTCACAAGATCTCGAAAGCACAAAGAAAGAGATGAAAGGGAAAGTACAATAAGCAAAATGGGTGATAATAGTGATAGGGAAGAGAATCCATTTCATAATTCAAATACTGAAGAGATAATAGAAGAGAAGCTCAAACAGAATAGGATCCCCAATTCCATACTCTTATGGAAAGGATTTTAGAATGAAACAAGGAAAGATATTTCCTTTCATTAGCTAATCAAGGAGCTAAGTTACCTGTCAATTTTGACATAGAAGGGATTAAAGAGAATCCTAAAACCCCTCTTAATGATTTTAATGCTCTTACTCAATAGATAAAAGCATTACAAGGGAAAATAAAGGAAATCGAAGGGGTACTACAAAGAAGTATGTTTTGGATGATATATTTCCATATCCATTTGACAGGAGTCTTCAAATGATTCCTTTTCCAAAACATTGTGAAATCCCTAAATTTGATAGGTATAATGGGAAAACTGACCCCATTGAACATGTGAGGGATTTCTGAAATATGAGCTTAGAATCTTCTCATGAAGATACCTACTTAATGAGATTGTTTCCACAAAGTCTGGGTGGACAATCCATGGAGTGGCTTTCAAAGATCACTCCCCCCATCATAACATTTGAGGATTTAATAAATAAATTTATATCATGTAATACTCCTACAACATCCAACACCAGATAACCATGCTTGATCTATGTAAGGTGAAACAAAAGGTAGGAGAATCCTTCACCAAATTTTTACAAAGGTGGAGAAGGGTGTTTGCAAGATACTCTCGTCATGTTCCTAAAACAGAGAAGATGGAGATCTTTATCGATAGTCTGAATCAAGAGATGAGTTACAAACTAAACCTTCACTATCCTCAATCATTTGAAAAATTGATTGAAAACATGATTACTATTGAAGGTGCCTTGGTCAAGCATGGAGTTATGAAACTCGATAAAGAAGGTTCAAATTCGTACAACAACAACAACAACAACAATGACAAGTCATGATTTTGGACTCGAAATAAAAATGTTGTGAATGATGGGATAGTAGATGCTAACAACGTGAATGTGAAGCCTACCATTCTTAATGTATCAAGTGTCCAACATAGAAATAATGTTGGAAATTATAGTACCCAAGGAAATGTTTCCAATCAAGGGAATGTGACCAATAATCGTGGAAATAATTTTGGCAATAATCAAAATTCAAATGCACCTAGGTCATCACATTTTTTGAATCGACGAAGTTTTAGTCTTTTGGGCTAGTCTTTAGAGTCCATTCTTAAAGAACTATTGAATCAAAAAACTATTACATTACCAACACAAAGAGATTATGAGCCTTGAGTTAAACCACCATCATGGAATGACTCTCACTTTTGTGAATATCATAGGTGTAAAGGTAATAAGACAAATAATTGCCAAGGGTTAAAGAATATTGTTCAGGATTTGATTGATAATTGTACTATCACAGTTGAAGGACATAATGGCAATGATGACCATCAGGAATTCAAGGATCCTCTCCCCAATTATCAAAAAGGGGAATCTTCGGGTGACAAGGGAAAGAATGTTAATTATGTCCATGACACCATTATCAATCATATTTATACCTATGATCAACAAATCAATGCTATCAGAATCAAAGGTAAACAAGAATATCAAGAATTCAATGGTACAACAAGGGGACAAGCCAAAATAATTATAAAAGGAAGCTCATCTAAAGAGGCAATTCCCCCTCTAGGTCAATACAATTTGTTCAATCAACTACAAAAAACATTGGCCCAAATTTCTATCTTGGAGCTCTTAAAATTATCATCTGCACATAAGGACATTCTGGAAAAAGCACTTGTTGACACAACTGTGTCTCCTGATCTGGATATCAATAAATTTCAAGCCATGGTAGGACACTTGTCCTCATCGATATGTTTATCCTTTACTGAGAAGGATGAATCATCCATGACCCATCCACATAATTCATCACTCTACCTAGAGGTTATGGTTCACAAAGCCCAAATTAGACATGTCCTAATAGATGGGGGAGCCGGATTAAACATTTGTACTTTGAAATTGGTCCCTGCTTTGAGATATTCAGAAGAGTCTATAGATCGATGAAGGAAAATTACAATCAAGGCATATGATGATGAGGAAAGAGCTTCAAAAGGCATCATCATGCTACCAATCAAAGTGGGACCTTTTGCGAAGAATACATTTTGTCAAGTTCTAGATCGAGATCTATCCTATAACATACTTTGGGTCATCCATGGATCCATAACATGCAAGTTTTTCCATCTACTTATCATCAATGCTTGAAGTTTCCATATGATGGACGTGAAGTAACAATACCTGTTGATCACATTAGCAGACAAACATGCTCTAACCTAGGAGCAACTCAAGACACATTCGTCCCACATAATAGAGAGGATTTGGTCATCTCTACCTCTAAATACAATGAACAAGCAAGAGAAATGATAAGTAATTTTGGCACCAAGATAAAGTTGAAAGATAATGAGGTGGGAGAATATTATTTATGTCTCTCTAATCTACCCATATCTCCAAGATCTCATGGTCAACCATCAACATTCATATAGCAGGCTGCAACAACTTTAGCCCAACTTCAGTTCCCATTGTAGATACCGAAAATTGGTCTAGGCCTGCGAGTACACATTTCAACATAATTTTCTATAGTCCGTCGTCTTGATTAAATAATGTTACTTATTTAATTGCCTTTCTAACACATATTTCCTCTATTAATTAAATACCCTTTTTAATTAATTCATTAATTCATAATCATCCTTTATTCAACTTAATTAATTAAATAAATCATATTTATTTAATTATGTTGTGAACTAATTAATTCTTCCCCCTTTATCTATCAATTAAATAATTTATTATTTAATTCCCCTTTATCATACTTTTCCAACTATAATTAAATATCTTTCTTTAATTATTCATTTAACCCCTTTTCATTTATAATTAAATATTTATTATTTAATTATTCATTTATCCTTTTCAAGAGCCAAATTAAATAAATTACTTTATTTATTTAATTAAAAGTCTCATATTTCAAATGTTTAATTAAATTAACATTTAATTCATTATTTAATTAATTATGTCACATTCCTCTAACATTCAGTTATCTCTTACATGCACTTATCGTCTGACTCGAGTTATCTCTATGAGAGAACTCTCCATCACAACTAGTCGATTAACTATTCCAACTCATATGCATGATCTATATTTATTAATTAAATATCTCTATTTAATTAACTAACTCAAGTTTGCATTCACATGCATTTATCATGCATTTATTCTCCAAATTCTAACTTTGGCTTTTGCATACAAAGTCTATTTCTTTTATTTTTTGAAGATGAAGATTGGAACTCATGTTCTAACTCATGTTCTAAAATTAGTCTTTACCTGCAGTTGAACTCATGTTCTAACTCACGTTCTATCTGTCACATAACTCATTGCATGGCATTCATCAATCTCATCTGTCGATCTCTCTTTCAATCTGAGCCGATCATTTGAAAACACAAAATCTATAAAATGGCCTATCATTATCATTATTCTTCTCCCCGAAATTATACACTTTTGAGAAGAAACAATCTTCGATATTTTGTTGAGACACTCGACGAAGTTATGCTTGCATTCAAACACACAAATATCTGAGGGCAAGAATAACAATACAGCAAGATGGAGAAGGGCAATTGAGATAAATCGAGGAAGTATTTGCATATTCGGTGAGATCATTCTAGTTTTTATTAGTTTAGATTAATCATGCTTACTTATCGTTCTTTGTTGTTTTATTTAGATTAGAATTGATGTTTAATCTTGTGCAGCTTTAGCATCTTCCACAATTTTGAAAAATCTGAGTTACATTTGGTCAAGCTGACGTGAATCGCACTTCAAAATCCGCACATCTTTCCGTTTTCCGTTTCTATTTTTTGTTTCTTTTTCACAAGTTTTCCATCTAGTGAACTGCATCTATCAAAAATAGTGACGCATCCATACTTACGAACCGCATCTGCCCCGTCAATCGCTACATCAGGCTATCAATCACCGCATCTACCCCATCAATCACCACATCAAGCTGTCAATCGCCGCATCCGCCTGTCGTTCACCGCATCCGCCTGTCAAAAGCTGCATCTGCCAGTAGATGAATTTTGAACCGCATCAGACACTCCATTGAATGCATCCGCCTGCAACCATTCGAACCGCATCAGACACTCCATTAGCCGCATCTGGTCGGTAAAGATTTTTATTTGTTTTATCGATTTTCGTGCATCCATTTTTCAATTTTTGCTTTTTTTTTCGTGATTTGGATTTTCGCTAATATTTGGTTCAGTTGTGTCAAAGTGGAATAACAAGTGTTTGCAGGACGAAGCGTAGAAGACAATACAAAAAAACAAAGACAAACAATGAACTACTGACAAATTTGCATGCAGGACCTAATACTTTTATCTTTTTAAGCATGATTTTTTGGTAGATAGATAATTGTATTGTGGGTTAAAATGAACTTCTGTTTGTTAGTGTAAATAATCTCGTTTGGGCTTAATAATTTACCAGTGTTTTTCATGTCTACATTGTTAGTTTATAACCCCACGATTTAGTAATTGAAGTATCCTCTCCCCTGGCGCATTCATGCAATCCTGGGTGTAAGAGAAATAGTTACTGACTCTAGAACTTGGGCCTGTCTTGGTGGGAAAAAGTACTCACCCCAAGATGACTCAGACCTGTAGCACACTAAAGCCAAGCGACTTCCAGCCGGTATACAAAAGTGGATTCTTGGGGAAACCCCAGGAATCACGCGCACTAATCCAATGAGATGGACAGAAATGGACTCTCACCAATGTTGGTTAGTGTCCCACAAATGGAATGCCTGAATTAAAAGCCTTGTTGTAGAGTTACCAAAATCCTATCTACTTGTTGGTGCAGCAGGTCGGACCTGTGAAGCCATCTTACAATCTTACGGTTTACATGTAGAGATGAAAAGTATGCCATGAGAGATTCATGGGTACTGTAGCTTGGCTGCCCCGTATAAGTGAGTGCCGTGGAGGGGAGCCAGTGGGGTCAAGCTACTAATCATCCACCGTAAATATGCGTAGCTGGAGAAATCCAAGTAAGAATTCAAAAGTACTATCCTAAAGGCCTAGGGTGTAAATGTTTTTCGAGTCTCAACAGTCCATTCATCACAAAACTGAAAATACTTTGAATGTTGTGTTTGTTGTTTGTTGTATTTGCCAAAATCTTGATCAAACAAACAAAGTCAGTCAAACAACTTTCGAAAAAAAAAAAAAATTCAACTGTCAGGAACAGAGTCGCATTTGTCAGTTTAATCGCCGCTTTTGTATTAGAGAGTCGCATCTGTTAGGGGAATAATCGCATCTGTCTGTCATGATTTTCACAATCTCGAAGTTTCGAAGCGCATCTGTCACATCCTGAGTCACATGTGTCCATGCAAACCGCATCTGTCAAAGTCCGAACCACAAGTGTCTGTCAGGATAACTAGTTTTAGAGTCCAGAATAGGAAAAATGCATGTGAATTGGTAAACCACAACTATCAAATACTGAACCGCAACTGTCATAGGAAAGACCGCAACTGTCAGAAACACCGCAACTGTCAAATCCTGAACCGCAACTGTTAGGTGGACCGCATCTTCCTGTTAATAGAGAACAATCAAAACTACAAACTGAGTCCGAACAGAAACTGTCAAAATTTTGCTCAAAAATCTTGCATCCATTAGGTGGTTATATACGTCTTAGTTACAATCCACGTCTTCGTCATAGTCATCCAAAGTCACATGCATATAGATACTTCCTCGGAAATCTTAGTTACAATCCACGTCTTCGTCATTGTCATCCTAAGTTGCATGCATCTAGATACTCCCTAGGAAATTGCATATCACAGCATAGATAAGTTTCCTCATCTTTGGATAAATTCATGTCCCGATTTGTCACACTCATCGAACCTAGTCACCTTAGTCTTATCTAGTGAATCTTTTCAGCTCAACAAGTCTAGTTTGGAAAGTTCACTTTGTCAACTATCATTTGTCCTACAATCAGGTTCCTTGGTCAAAACAAATCCTTGCATGCATTTACTCCATAGGAGGTAGGTTATACCCATTTTAGAATCATAGTCTACACGAGGTCTTACATATTGTCCGTCTTACCATATGTCATCTCAGTATATGTCTTTCTAGAAATCATTTTAGCAACATCCTTATTGTCCAAAAAATCCAAAAACATAGAAATAGGTCATATCAGTTCTTAGGCATAGTCTGCATTACCCCATTTTGAGCAACTTTTTTATGGTCAAAACAAGGTCTCAAAAGAGGCACAAAGAAATGGCAGACCCCAACGAGTTTATCAATCCTTTCAGCACTCAACCACCTAGGAAGAACAAACCACACAAACCATTTCTTGATAAATTTGTCACTAGAGACGCCAATGGATGAGTCTTTGTTGAAGACATAGAGTCTACAGTCCAAGATCTTGAATTTGCATCCTTCATGGATGAGTGCTTGGCAAATGATCCCCAACGCTGTCTAGCAAAATTGCTAGTAGAAGGTGCCACACTACCACCAAGATTTGATGTTCATACATTGAAAACGACATCTACCCAACCAATGCAAATAGTGACATCAAGTGGTTCTATGCCCCAAATCACCGCAACAATACCAACTGGCATACCAACTCAGACATCGTCAATTTTAAACACAACCCCTTTCAACATAACACAAGGTTTACAATTTACGACGGGAGCAACTTCATCCAACCCCTTTGGCACCAACACGATTGGTAAGAGATCCAAAGCGGGTATGAATATTCCTATCCTAAATCAGACCATTCAAATAGGAAATATTCCTCCACCAAGTCAACCCATTCAAATAGGATATATTCCTATCCCACAATGGACTATTCAAACGGGATATATTCCTTCACCAAATCACAACCCGTCGCAAAACATGGCATATCAGAACGTCTACATTGATCCGAACAACGCCAACACCATGTCCTTGACACAAGTCGATGTCCTTCAGAATCAAATGCAAACTCTCCAACAATAAATGGATAATATGTCTATGTCAGGCAAACGAACTATCTCAGCACAAGACTTCTGTCCATGTCCATTTGACAAAGCGCTTTACATGACACCTTTTCCCCATGGATACATTATACCGATTTTGCCTAAGTATAATGGGAAAAAGAATCCTCTAGAACATATTAGGGAGTTCTCAACAGCATGCATGGACATATCGTATGACCCCACATATCTGATGAGACTATTTCCACAAACCCTTGTTGGGATAGGACTGGAATGGTTTTCTAAACTACCATATGGTATACGCTCTTGGGGAGAATTAGCTGAAAAGTTTGTCGAACATTTCGCCTTCAACATAGACAATGAGATAACAATAGCAACCTTGTGCCACATGACACAAGAAGATGAAAAAACTTTCACCACTTTCTTTCAGAGGTGGAGAAGTCTAGCTAGCAGATGTCTAGTTGAGATACCAGAGAAACAAAAGGTCACGATATTCCTAGAGAACATCAATCCAAAACTACGGAGTGATTTAAGAGTACATTGTTGTACCTCATTCCTAGACTTGGTACAGAAAGGCATCATCCTTGAGAAAGGCCTTATTGACAAAGGCGAAATACAGGTACCAGGTAGGAATCCTATTGTCCAAAATCAAAACGCGCCAAATGATAGAAGACAATTCTGGTCCAGAAACAAGAATGTTACAAATGATGGCATTGTTGATGCTAAAAACATATATACAAGGCCAGTTATCACACTGAGAGGATACAACCAAAATCAAGACACAATGGATAATCCAGATCAAATGGCTAACTATCTCCAAAATTCACAGCAACAATGACCTCAAAGAAGATTTCCAACACGTGAATTTACTCCTCTAGGACAACCGATCGAGATTATTTACAAAGAATTGATTAAACACAATCTCATCAAACCATTGGAACCAAGAGAATATGATCTTGGACAATTTAAACCTTCCTGGTGGGATGACAAAGCCCATTGTGAATATCATCAAATAAAAAGACACAGCCTACAAAATTGTTGCCAACTCAAGGGCATTATCCAAGACTTTGTTGAGAACGGAACCATAGAGGTCGGTGGATAAAAAAACACCAAGAATAGTGATCATAAGGTCTTCAAGGACCCATTACATGACCACACAAAAGGAAAAGCCTCCGGTTCGGGACCTAAGACCGATCCATCAACCAATTACGCAAACACCAATTTTGACTATGGAAAAGGAAAGATTATAAATAGCCTCCGCACTGCAGATGAGCATGTTGATACCTTCACCATTAAGAAGCATCCAGAATGTAGTGTCAACACACGCAGAACCAAGATCACTATTCCAGGTCCTTCTTCTGAGCCATCTACACAAGCTTCCAAGTTCAAGTACAACATTCTTCATCAATTAAGTAAAACTCCTGCGCAAATATCTATCTTGGAACTATTGACCTTATCACCTGAGCATCGAGAAATTCTCGATAAAGCTTTGCAGAACACAACTATCCCTACTGATTTAGATGTTAATCATTTCGAAAAGATGGTGGGATATTTAACCAATTCACACCATGCTACATTTTCCCAACAGGATTACTCGACAGAAAAATATGATCATAATGACCCATTACATCTTGAAGTCTTAGTCCATGAAACCAAAGTCAGACGAGTCTTGGTAGACGGAGGAGCAGGTTTGAACCTATGTACCCTAAAATTGGTTAAGGCATTAGGATTCTCAGAAGATTGCGTAGATACCTCTAAGAGTATAGTCATCAAGGCTTACGATGATGAGGAAAGATCATCCAAAGGAGAGGTCACACTCCCTATCAGAATTGGTCCAGCAATCATGAACACCAGCTTCCAAGTCTTGGATCTCACTCTTCTGTACAATTTGTTGTTAGGTAGACCTTGGATACACGCAATGAAAGCTGTACCTTCAACGTATCACCAATGTCTCAAATTTCCACATAATGGCACCGAGATCACTATTGATGGTGATCCAGATCCGTTTCAATATTGTACAAGCCTAAAGGAAATTCCACAATGCCAAGTACCAGTTAATCAAGAAGTTTCATCATCCAATTCATCCCAATACATTGACTCATCACATCTCACTAAGTCCAAATCATTCACACCTCCATAAACTACTCCTAAACTTGAAATCCAAGACAAGGGCTTTAGTGAGTATCGTATAAAGGCATCATACTGTGTCAGTCAACTGGTTCCACCTAAGGCATATGGCCTACCTATGGCAAATAGAATAGAGTCAATAGTCATATTCAATGTTCCCCCTACAACGACATTGATCAAATGGGGAGAGCTAAGCGTGGAAATTGTGGACCAAGGTGATTCCTGGTTGTATCAAGAAGAACATGAATACCCCTCCCTGTCTATTCAAATAGCTAAGAACCAATATGGAAAAGGCTTTAAGATAATGCAAAAGGAAGGCTATGACAGGCACAGTGGGTTAGGGCTACATCAAAATGGAAGGACGGAACCGATTACTGTCCACCCACGACCGAAATACTTAGGGCTAGGGTGTCAACTGCTTAGAATTGGGTTTCCTAGTACTTCGTCACTGTTTCAAGAGGAAGTGAGTGCTTACGCAGACACCGAGACATCTCATGATCCACCTCCCCCATTTTACGACAACCCTCCAATCTTTGATGAATCCCCTTACTCAAGCGATGGTGAATGGGATTCCCTTTCATCTACCAGCACCATGAACATAGATGCACTATTTGGAGAATTGGACCTAAACGTGAAACCTATACCCAAACCATCTAGTCCTTGTCCTAAGAAACATTTGTCCAAAGAAGAATGGCATAAGATCTATTATTGGGAAAAACTCGATCGTGCATCTTGGGCACCTAAACCACCATCTTCTAACGACCTATCCCAGGCAATGGTCCCACATCAATGTTTACCTACCCGTAAGGAAAAGACCTAGCAAGAGTTAGTCCAGAACTTCTGTGACCATGTCAACCATTCACTATTCACCCTGTCAGTGGCTACCTTTAAAAACTTCGATGATGACATGCCCCTCATATATCCTGAACTTATAGACTGGGATCAACAAGGTACACCTATATTAGACACATTCAACAACGACGAAGCAATTGCTGAGTTCATGGGACTTCAAGAAGGCATACCAAGAGGGGATCATAAAGCTGGTTTTACCATAGACTTGGACGATAAAGCATATTTTGGGGAGTCTATTTACACCTCTAGTCGCAAAAATGAGGATAAAAATAAAAAAGACAATGAAAAGAACAATGATGAGTCCCTAGGTGAAAACCGAAAGGCACCTTTGGACGAAGAAAAAGTCAAAATAAAGGACGTATCCAAGGGTGAAAACCTCCCTGAGGCACCCAAGGATAGAGGTTTAAATATTCTCCCCATTGAATAGGAAAGGTCACCGATGCTAGTAGAAGAATCAGTTGCAGTCAACATAGGTACAAAAGAGAATCCAAAGATGGTATATTTTGCAGCTTCTTTAACAGAGACAAAAAAACCTGAGTTTAAGGACTTCTTCCAAAAGAGACAGATAAACTTTGCATGGTCATATGCTGATCTACCTGGGCTGGATCTAGATCTAATATTGCACCATTTACCATTGCAGCCAGGCATCAAACCAGTCAAACAAAAGTTAAGAAAAATGCACCCGCAGATTGCTCTATTGGTCAAGACAGAACTAAAGAAACTCTTGGATGTAGGATTCATAAGGACAATAGACTATGCAGATTGGATATCGAATCTTGTACCCATGACTAAACCAACTGGGGGCATTTGAATTTGCACAGACTTTAGAGACATCAACAAGGCGTGTCCTAAGGATGACTTCCCTTTGCCGAATATAGATATGATAGTGGATCTTACAGCGGGGTATGAGATGCTATCCCTCATGGATGGTTTCTCGGGATACAACCAGATTAAAATAGCAACTGAAGACCAACATAAGACAAGCTTTCACGTGTCCATGGGGCACATACTGTTGGAACGTTATGCCTTTTGGGCTTAAGAACACAGGAGCTACTTACCAACGCGCAATGACTACAATTTTCCATGACTTTGTACACATTCTCATGGAAGATTACGTCGATGAATTATAGCAAAATCAGAAACAAGAGAAGCTCACTTAAAGGTTTTAAATAAGATATTCCAATGGCTAGAGAACTACAATGTCAGGCTGAATCCGAAGAAGTGTGTCTTTGGAGTCAAATCGGGGAAACTGTTAGGGTATATCATCTCTCGAAGAGGCATTGAAGTAGATCCAGAGAAGGTAAGAGCTATCATAGAAATGCCTCCTCCAGTCAGCATAGGACAACTCAGAACTCTACAGGGCAGACTACAGTCAATTAGGCGATTCATAGTACAACTGGCAGATAAGATTCATCCATTTCAACATCTACTCAAGAAAGGAGTACCATTTGTGTGGACGCTTAAATGCCAGGAAGCATTCCAACAAATCAAGGACTATTTGCTAACTCCACCAGTCTTAATGCCACCTACAGAAGGAAAGCCTTTGATCTTATATATTTCAGCAACTCAGTCGGCATTAGGGGCTCTTCTCGCACAAAAAGATGATCAAGGTCATGAGAGAGCGGTCTATTACATCAGTCGTACCTTAGTGGGCTATGAATTGAATTACAACAACATAGAACGTGCCTGTCTTGCGGTAGTTTTTGCTACCCAAAAACTTCGGCACTACATGCTCAATCGACAAACAGTGTTAATTGCAAAAATTGATCCACTCAAATACCTTCTAAGTAAGGCAGCTTTAACAGGCCGATTGGCTAAATGGGTCATGATACTTAGTGAGTATGACATTGAGTATGTCGAGAGGAAGGCTATAAAAGGACAGGTGATTGCAGATCAGTTAGCTGATGCACCTATAAAAGCAGATCATCCCTTAGTGGCAGATTTTCCAGATGAATTTCTATTCAACATTGACATTAAAACCGACTGGAAACTGTACTTTGATGGGTCACATACAAATTGTGGTTCAGGAGCTGGTGTCTTATTTGTCACACCTCAAGGTGATACCATTCCCAAATCATTCAGGATTGCTTTCCCTTGTACAAACAATGTAGCAGAATACGAAGCCTTAGTGACAGGCTTGAAAATGGCAGCACAATGGAACATTAAGAGCCTACATGTCTTTGGTGACTCTCAACTGGTAATCCGACAGGTAAATGATCAGTACGAAACTAAGGATGAGAAGCTTGCCCCTTACAAGAGAATGGCTGATAGTTTCAAACAATATTTCAAGGACATAACTTTTCAACAAATACCACGCATTCAGAATAGAGCTGCAGATGCTATGGCAACCGTGGGTTCCTTGTTGGATATTCTGAGTAACGTGCCTAAGTTCAAGTTTCTGGTTGAACAGCTGTTGGTCCCTGCTTACGATATCCCCGATACTATGATGGTGTGTACCATTGTTGGTCCTACATCTCCTTGGTATAAAGAAATATTTGACTATCTAACAAATCAAACCTTACCTCAAGACTTGTCCAATAACCAACGTCGAACCTTCATCCGTAAGTCCGCCAAGTACACCATCATCGGAGAAACCCTATATAGACGCACCTTAGACAACCCTAATGAGATGTCTCGACGCTGAAGAAGCACAAACAACTTTGCGAGCAGTGCACGAGGGTATATGTGGATCCCATTCGAGTGGTCCAACCTTAGCCCATAAGATTATGAGACTAGGTTACTATTGGCCTACTATGGAGAAAGACTCATACGTCTTTGTGAAGACGTGTAGACAATGTCAAATACATGGAGACTTGATAAGAGCGCCAGCACAGGAGCTTCACCGATTACTTCACCATGGCCTTTCACCCAATGGGGACTCGACCTCATAGGTAAGATACACCCACCATCATCCAACGGCCACAAATTCATCATTACCGCTACCGAATACTTCACCAAGTGGATTGAAGCCATTCCCATGACCTACATCACTGGCACCCAAATATCTAAGTTTATTCTGAACTATATCATTTGTCGGTATGGTGTACCACAATCCATAATCACAGATAATGGCCGCCCATTCAAGAACCAAGAAGTATGCCATTTATGTGAAGAATTCCACATCAAGCATCATTTTTCCACCCCGTATTACCCACAAGGTAATGGCCAAGCTGAGGCATCTAATAAAACCATTGTTAGAATCCTTAAAAAGACTTCAATGACGCTGGTCATGACTGGCACCTACAGCTTAATCCTGCCTTATGGGCTTACCGCACAAGCATCCGCACTCCCACTGGCGCCACTCCATTTTCCCTCGTATTCGGGTCCGAAGCTATCTTACCTATAGAGGTTGAAATACCTTCTCTAAGGGTATCTTTGAAGGGTCATGTCGACGATGAAGAATACCGTGTCTCTAGGCTACAAGAGCTTGAATTACTGGATGAACGAAGACAGAAAGCATTAGATCATTTGCAAGCATATCAGAATCGTCTTCGTCGGAGCTACAATAGGAAGGTTCTCAATAGATATTTTGACATTGGTGACCTGGTATTAATGGAGAATCCGAAGAACCAAGCTGAACGAGAGAAACCAGGAAAGTTTGAGCCTAACTGGTTAGGGCTGTACATTGTCACAGAAGCCTTTGGGTCAGGAGCGTACCAACTATCTACTCCTGAAGGAGATCCGCTTTTGTCACCTATCAACAGTCTCCATCTAAAGAGGTTCTATGCTTAGCTTCCGAGAATCCGTGTCTTAATCTGGAAAAATACAAAAAAATGGTTACCTTGATGAAAACCTGGCAAATAGGCGTTTTTGTAACACCAAAAAAAATAAAATTGAGAAAATCAAAACAGTAAAGAGAAATAAATCCGTCCACTAGTGAAAACCACTTCGGTGGCGCTATGGATAAGTACCATGGTGAAAACCTGGCAAACAGGCGCCATGTGTAGTCAAGCTCGCTCTTCCATCTACCATCATTCTAATCAGACTTTTTCACCATCACTCATAATAAATGGTTGTCCTATCCATCATTTGGAACGATTGACATCTAAACATCCATTCCGTCATATGATCCATTCCATCTCGCAAATCTTATTCCCGACTGGGGGAAAATCCTTGTTCTATTCCATGAATGCCTTGTACATCGCATCGCACCATCAGAAAATGTCCTGAAAAAAACAAAAACAATAGAAAACTTCAAAAATCCAAAAAAATCAAAACATGTCAGAAAATACCAAAAACAAAACAGTGTCAAGTCAGTCATGTTAAGTCAGTCGTAGTCATAGTCAAACTACGTTGCCTCTACGACTAGGACGTAGGAAAGGCCATCAATCAATGTGCCCCCGAGGCATTAGGTCTGTCAGTCTAGGTTTGTCATGTATCACACACATTTAAATCATGACTCTTTGTATATTCAAAGTCATTGGTTGTGTCAAACTACGAGGTCTCTGCGTGTACAACGTAGGCAAGGCTAATCAATTGATGAGCTCCCGAGACCACACTAGGTCAGTCCAATAGGGTTCATTCACAATCACTATCACACAAGTTGCATATCATAGTTTAAGGTATCGTCTCATGTCATACACTATCTACACGCACACACTCAACTTGTCATCAAGTCAATATCAAACACATTGTCAAAGCGATCAACCCATGTCTTAGCAAGATATGTCTTTCTTGTCAACAAACGTCATCAAATTGTCATAGTCTCATGTGGCTTGTCACCTCAACATCATCAGACTCCAATGTCTTATATGGCACATGTCTTACTGAAACCAGGCTTTGTCATGCCTTATACAGAAGTCACCAAGTCGAAACCAGACTCAACGTCTTAGGAGGTATGTGTCATTCTCTCACATTACACTATGTCAAACATCAACATCAAACAATCCCACAAGATCAAGTTTTGGTGAATACATTTATTTGGCTTTATGACTTTATATCTTATTTTGTCTTATCTTTTTATCGATTTGTGCAAGATCCTGTTACTAGCTTTCTCAAGGATGTCCCTTGAAGGATTTAGAGAAGCAACGACGTCTCAAGATTCTTTTTCTTTGGTTGTTGTCTGTCAATTGTCTTTTAAACTTTGGCTTTTTGAATCATGTTACTAGTTTCCTCAAGGATGTCCTATCAAGGATTTAGAGGAGCAATGACATCTCATGACCCATCTTTTATTTGTCTGTTGTCTGTGGTTTGTCTTGACCAAACGACTGGGGTATCTTGTCCTTATTCTGAGTTAAGACACTCCTTGTCTACGACTGTCTGTTTTTCGCAGATGGATGATTTTGTACACTATGGTCTATCTCATATCATAGTGTGTACCATCCATTTGTGTCATGTCCACCCAATGATGATAACAAGCAAGTATAGCGTATTTGGCAATATATCAAAGATTATGTCTTTTTCTCAAATTAACCAACATTAATTATTTCTTACTAACATTCTGAAATCATCCATGCTAACATTTCTTCTTTTCTACATCTTCGCCACCATTATCTATCCATTTCGAGAGCACACTCATGTTCTTCAAACCCACCTATCCTCTCGAGGGGGCATACCACTACCTCCTCGTCATTCTCCCTTTCACTGGGGTATACCCTAACTTGTTTCATATAGGGGCATGACCGAGGGCATATTTTCTTTGACACAACGTTGTACCAACATTGTATCAAAGAGGGGCAAACTATAGATACTGAAAATTGGTCTAGGCCTGCGAGTACACATTTCAACATAATTTTCTATAGTCCGTCGTCTTGATTAAATAATGTTACTTATTTAATTGCCTTTCTAACACATATTTCCTCTATTAATTAAATACCCTTTTTAATTAATTCATTAATTCATAATCATCCTTTATTCACTTAATTAATTAAATAAATCATATTTATTTAATTATGTTGCGAACTAATTAATTCTTTCCCCTTTATCTATCAATTAAATAATTTATTATTTAATTCCCCTTTATCATACTTTTCCAACTATAATTAAATATCTTTATTTAATTATTCATTTAACCCCTTTTCATCTATAATTAAATATTTATTATTTAATTATTCATTTTATCCTTTTCAACAGCCAAATTAAATAAATTACTTTATTTATTTAATTAAAAGTCTCATATTTCGAATGTTGAATTAAATTAACATTTAATTCATTATTTAATTAATTATGTCACATTTCTCTAACATTCAGTTATCTCTTACATGCACTTATCATCTGACTCGAGTTATCTCTATGAGAGAACTCTCCGTCACAACTAGTCGATTAACTAGTTCCAACTCATATGCATGATCTATATTTATTAATTAAATATCTTTATTTAATTAACTAACTCAAGTTTGCATTCACATGCATTTATCATGCATTTATTCTCCAACTTCTAACTTTGGCTTTTGCATACAAAGTCTATTTCTTTTATTTTTTGAAGATGAAGATTGGAACTCATGTTCTAACTCATGTTCTAAAATTAGTCTTTACCTGCAGTTGAACTCACGTTCTAACTCGCGTTCTATCTGTCACATAACTCATCGCATGGCATTCATCAATCTCATCCGTCGATCTCTCTTTCAATCTGAGCCGATCATTTGAAAACACAAAATCTATAAAATGGCCTGTCATTATCATTATTCCTCCTCCCAAAATCATTATACACTTTTGAGAAGAAACAATCTTCGATATTTTGCTGAGACACTCGACGAAGTTATGCTTGCATTCAAACACACAGAAATCTGAGGGCAAGAATAACAATACAGCAAGATGGAGAAGGGCAATTGAGATAAATCGAGGAAGTATTTGCATATTCGGTGAGATCATTCTAGTTTTATTAGTTTAGATTAATCATGCTTACTTATCATTCTTTGTTGTTTTATTTAGATTAGAATTGATGTTTAATCTTGTGTGACGTTCCAACATCTTCAACAGATTAGAAAAATCGAGTTGATTTCTGATGATTTTCATAATGGTAAATTTGCTTATGAATAATGGGAAAACATTGACAGGTTGTCAAGTTCCAGATGTCACTTGGGAAGATATTGGAGGGTTAGAAAATGTCAAGAGGGAGCTTCAAGAGGTATATTGAGATACGTGGTTCACTATATTTGTGCCTTGCTTTTCTTTCAATGTAGAAAACCTGCTTTTGAAGGAGATATGGACTAACAAAATTCATATGAGTTTGGTGTACACTGTTCAATATCTAGTGGAGCATTCTGAGAAATTTGAAAAATTTGGAATGTCTCCTTCAAAAGAAGTGCTATTTTATGGACCACCGGTTGTGGAAAGACATTGCTTGCAAAAGCCATTGCCAATGAATGCCAGGCCAATTTCATTAGTGTGAAGGGCCCTGAATTGTTATCAATGTGGTTTCGAGAGGGTGAGGCTAATGTGACACATTTTTTATAAGGCCAGAGGGTCAGCTCCTTTTGTCCTGTTTTATGATGAGCTTGATTCTATTGCTACGCAGGTGTGTTGCTTTTTTTATAAGCGAAAGTTTAAGGTTGACTATAAATGACTGGGAATTTTGTTTGACCTTTTTGAAGTAGGCTCTAACTTGTGATGCATAATTGGTTTGCATGTTTCTAGCGTGGTAGTAGTGTTGGGGATGTTAGTGGTGTTGCAAATAGAGTCCTTAATCAACTGTTGATGGAGTTGGCTTGTATGACAACCAAGAAAATAGTTATCATTATTGCTGCTAAAAATAGGCCTGATATCATCAATCCTGCATTGTTAAGGCTTGGCCGACTTGACTAGCTGATTTATATTCCCTTACCTGATGAGTCCTCACATTATCAAATCTTCAAATCTTGCTTGAGAAAGTCACCCATATCAAAGGATGTAGACCTAATGGCACTGGCCCATTAAACCCAAGGATTCAGTGGAGCCGATATCACTAAGACTTGTCAGAGGGCTTGCAAGTATTCTATTAGAGAAAATATTGAGAAGGTGAGTTCCAATTGTGTCGTCTTTTGCAAACTAGATATGTTTATGGATTTCTAATGGTTTTTATTTTGACTGTTATGTTACTAATTTTTAAGATAGAGCAGTAGTCTACCTATTGAACTTACCTCAACTTGTAGCTTGTTATTTCAATTCATCATACTAGCATGTGTTTCAATTTTACCATAACCTCTCCCCCCACACTTTTAGGAAATTCAACGTGAATGAAAAAGAGCCAAGAATCCTGAGGCAATGGATGAGGATGATAGTAATGAGGTAGCTGAAATAAAAGCTGCTCATTTTGAGGAGTCTATGAAATATTCCCGAAGAACTGTCAGTGATGTTGATATTTGGAAGTCTCAAGCCTTTGCACAAACACTACAACAATCTCGAGGCTTTGGTTCTGAGTTTCGATCTCCAGACAGACCTGCTGGTACTCCTATTGGGGCTTCACATGTATTTTCTACAACAGATAATAAAGATGACGATGACTTATACAGTTAGGAAACTTCATACAAAACTGTCATCTTAATGAAGAGACAAATGTGTCTGTTCTAGCAGGGACCTTCCACTGATAACTAGCCAAAGCTATTAAATTTGGCTCCGCTTTGCATATATGAGTTTAATATTCATATGTTCTAAACTTTATTTAATTTAGCATCCCTTTAGTAGTGCACTAAATACTCTTTAGTAACTTGTAAGTTGTTAGACCAAGATCAAATTTATGGCAAATAAAGTTACTCAGCTATGGAAACCTTCATTCAACTGGTAGATAATGTTATGGAAACTTTTCTTTTTCTTTATGCTGTTATAAAATATGTTTTACTAAAATAAACTCTGCAACAAAGAAAGCCTTGTTCGGCTCTGGTAGGTATGCTATAGAAATTTATTATTCTAAAGCCTTGTTCAACTCTGGTAGGTATGCTATAGAGACTTATTATTCTAAAGCCTTGTTCAACTCTAGTAGGTATCCTATAGAAACTTATTATTCTAAAGCCTTATTCAACTAGTAGGTGTGCTATTTTTATTTATCTTCTGAGGAATATTTTTTCACTAAATCATTTTACAACAAAACCTTGTTGAACTTCTGTTTATATGCTATAGAATTTTGCTTTATACTAACTCTGTTAGGATATAGTTTACAATAAAATGTCAATTTATGTTCTTACATTTATTATTATTAACATTACTATGCATCCACTACACTTGCGATTCAAGCTATGGAAGCTAGAATCACCTATATTTACTACAAAAGGTTCACATTTCCTGAAGCATCCTTGTCAATTCACCTGCCCTTGTTTTGTTGAATCTTCTTTCGTGGCCTATATAAACCACCTAGAAGAAAGACAAGTGTTAGTGATAGATTAAATTGGAAAATTAAAGACAATTGGTGCTAGAAATAATTCTATTTCTTCCAAATTTCCCCAATATAAAATTTATATGTTCTGCTGAGTGCAAAATGACAGCTTGCACAGACAATAAACGGACATATTAAACTGTACATTGGGAATTTAATTTCCAATTTAACCTATCGCTAACACTAGTATATATATCAGCAATCATATGTGCCATTTTGCCATTCTGTTAGAACTGTGAAGCAATGAATGTTCATTCTATTGGATAAATTCATTTCTTCCAATCAAGAATCAGGAGAAAGCTAACTCATAAACAAAAAGCACCTATGTATGTAACATGAGATAAAAATGGCATTTCATTTTTGTCATCTGATTCAACCAAATAAATGCTCGCACTATTTGTAGTGTTGGAAAATACAATGTCCCCATATAAGGTGTTAAGAAACAAGCAACCCAAATAGTGTTGTAAAACCCTCTGCAACAGAGAGGAAATAGTGTGTTTTCCAACTATGATGTCTCATCATGTTATGTATGTATCCATGTATGTTTTTCATGCGTTTTTTGATGTACATTGGTGAATTTTGTCTAGGATTTAGGTGGATCCTTAAGAAACAAGCAACCCAAATAGTGTTGTAAAACCCTCTACAACAGAGAGGAGACAGTGTGTTTTCCAACTATGACGTCTCCTCATGTTGTGTATGTATCCATGTATGTTTTTCATGTGTTTTTCGATGTACATAGGTGTAATTCTATGTCTAGGATTTAGCTGGCTCCTTAACAAATAAGCAACCCAAATAGTATTGTAAAACCCTCTGTGATAGAGAGGAGACAGTGTGTTTTCCAACTATGACGTCTCCTCATGTTATGTATGTATCCATGTATGTTTTTCATGCGTTTTTCGATGTACATAGGTGAATTTTGTCTAGGAGTTAGCTGGCTCCTTAGGAGAAATGGAAACAAGCAACCCAAATAGTGTTGTAAAACCCTTTGCAACATAGAGGAGGCAGTGTGTTTTCCAACTGTGCAAATAATGAGAGCAATACATTTGTTCCAATCAAGAGAAATCAAACTCATAAACAAAAAGCACTTATTCATGTAACATGAGATCAAAATGGAATTTCATTTTCCTCACCTGATTCAACCAAATAAATGCTTGCATTCTTTGCACATTTGGGAAACACACTATGTCGATACAAGGTGTTCAAAAACAAGCAACCCATATAGTGCTGTAAAAATTTGTTCCAATCAGATAAAGAAAGCAAAATGACATTTCGGTTGTAGCAAAGAGTTGTTCAAAAATGCATGAAAAACATACATGGAAACATACATAGCATGACAAGACGTCGTAGTGTAGGGCCCGCCAAAATGGCGATTGGCACAAAACTGACAGACGGAACAAAATGTTCGGGCGATGGTCAGGTGGGAGTTAACAGCGCCGTAAGGTGGGTTTTCCCACCTATTGCTAGGCAAAAAAGTGGGCGGGTTAGCTTTGTGGACAAGTTTCTTTTGTCTGGCACAACAAAAGTGGAAGGGAATGACGTGGGCCTTTTTTGTTTCAAGAAAGAAAGATGAAAATACTATTTGTTTCCTGCTCTTGGGACTTTTTTGTTTCAAGAAAGAAAGGTGAAAATACTGTTCTCTAGCAACAAATAGCCATTCTTTTCTTTGTTGTTCATTGCATAATGGCAAGATGGCACATACACAGAGTGGATATACATACTTGAAGGAGCTCTGCATGGCTTCTACTCTTCCGCTACTCTTGCCCTCGCTATCCACCAAAACGTTGCCGCCAAAAATGGCAAAAATGGGACCTCGTCAGTCCTTTTTATTATTTGCTAATAATGGTTTTGAATGCCACGTTTTAGGCTTTTTGTCCATGCCGATAGATTATTTTGAAATCCCGCCAGTACTGACATGTTTTCCCGACAACAGTTGCAGGTATTGGCCCTTTTTTGTTTTGAGAAAGAGAGGTGAAAATACTATTTCTTTCCACTCTACACATTGAAAGGGAAAGCTAAACGTTTTAGTGCACGTGGACAAGTTGGAGGAGAAATCAAACCAAATTCAGGGGACATGTACTATCCAATAGTGTTGCATAGGGTTTTACAACACTATTTGGGCTGCTTCTTTCTTAACACCAATGGTTTTCCAACATGAATTGTTGCAAAACAAAATGAAGTGAAGGTAGGCTTCAAAACACATTGTATTTTCCGACATGCACTACAGAATGTGCACACCTAGATATACTGGTCTAAAAACCATAAAGGGCTAGGGTATGTTGTGATGTGGAGGTTGAAAAATGCAATGTGTTATGAAGCATGCAATTTGTTACATACTTCAAACTTAAACAGAACAATGGGAGGTGTGATCTGGAAGACTTTCATACTATTTTGTAACATTCCATCTTACAAAACCATGGGTGTTAAGAACCAAACAACCTAGCATGAGACGACCCTTTACATATCAAGTGGATGATTAAAATAACTAAAACCCAGCACCATGTTTCCCATTTAGAATTCTTTTCTGCACTTTTTTTTTTCAATGTTGCAAAATTTAAACACAACAATGGAATGTGTGATTTGGAAGACATTCAAGTAACATTCCATGTTGAAAACCCATGGGTGTTAAGAAGCAAGCAACCCACCATGAGACAACCCATTACATTTAAACAAGGAGATTCAAAAAAATGAAACCTAACACTGTGTTTCCAATTCAGAATAATTTTGTACAGTTTTTTTATTGAAACCCAGCACTGCGTTTCCCATTCAAAATTATTTTTTGCAGTTTTTTTTTCAATGGTGTGAAATTTAAACACAACAATGGAATTTGTGATTTTGAAGACATTCAAGCAACTAAAATACTCCACATTTTGTTTTCCAAATTTCAAACACAAAGAACTTGTAAAACCCTCTGCTTGCAACAAAATTACCCCTCACCTCAATTTCGTGTGTATTCTCCTCCAAATCCTCCACGTGCACTCCACACTTCAGCTAATTTGGTCGGTATTCTCCTTGAATTCGTCCATGTGCTCTCAGACCTTCAACTTTCCCTTTCAACATGGGAGTCGGCTAACTACTAGACAAAATTCACCTATGTACATCGAAAAACGCATGAAAAACATACACATGAACATACATGGATACATACATAACATGATGAGATGTCATAGTGTGGGGCCCGCCAGATGCCTAAAACCAACAGAGGGATGAAATGTCCGATCTACAGTCAGACAAGAGTTAACGACGTCGTCAGGTGCGTTTTCCCACCCATTGCTGGGCGAAAAAGCAGGCAGGTTAGCTTCGTCGGCAAGTTTCTTTTGTGTGGCACGAGAATAGTGGAAGGGAATGACATGGGCCTTTTCTATTTGGAGAAAGCAAGGCAAAAATACTATTTGTTTTGTTTCCTTTCTGCACGTTGAAGGTGAAAGCTAACTGCTAGACAAAATTCACCTATGTGTATATGATAGCATATGCAGCCATACCAAATTCAGGTATGGCAACAGTTGCAAGTATTGGCCCTTTTCTGTTTCGAGAAAGAAAGGTGAAAATACTATTTCTTTTCACTCTGCACATTGAAAGGGAAACCTGAACATTTCAGTGCATGTGGACAAGTTGGAGGAGAAATCAGACCAAAAACAGGTGACACGTACTATCCAATAGTGTTGCAGAGGGTTCTACAACACTATTTGGGCTGCTTCTTTCTTAACACCAATGGTTTTCCAACATGAATTGTTGCAAAATAGAATGAAGTGAAGCAGGCTTCAAAACACATTGTATTTTTCGACATGCACTACAAAATGTGCACACCCAGATATATTGGTGTAAAAACCAGAAAGGGCTAGGGTATGTTGTGATGTGGAGGTTGAAAAATTCAATTTGTTACATACTTCAAACTTAAACAAAACAATGGAAGGTGTGATATGGAAGACTTTCATATTGTTTTGTAACATTCCATCTTACAAAACCATGGGTGTTAAGAACCAAACAACCCAGCATGAGACGACCCTTTACATCTCAAGTGGATGATTAAAATAACTGAAACCTAGCACTATGTTTCCCATTCAAAATTATTTTGTGCACTTTTATTTTTTCAATGGTGCAAAATTTAAACACAACAATGGAATGTGTGATTTTGAAGACATTCCAGCAACTGAAATACTCCACATTTTGTTTCCCAAATTTCAAACACAAAGAACTTGTAAAACCCTCTACATTAAAACAAGGAGATTCAAATAACTGAAACCCAACACTGTGTTTCCCATTCAGAGTTATTTTGTGTAGTTTTATTATCAATCAACTTAAATTTAAACACAACAATGGAATGTGTGATTTGGAAGACATTCAAGAAACTGAAATACTCCACATTGTGTTTCCCAAATTTCAAATTACCCCTCACCTCCATTTCATCGGTATTCTACTCCAACTCCTCCACGTGCACTCAAACCTTAAGCTTTCCATTCACATTTAAACAAGGAGATTGAAAAAAAAAAGAAGTGAGCCACAACCCACTGTGTTTTCCATGATGCTACTGTTATGTAAATTTTGTGTTAGAAACATATGGGTAGATATTGAAAAAGAGTGTTTTGCTCGAAGTAGGTGTTGTTAAAAGAGTACAACAGGAACTTCAAAACATTCATTTCTCACAGCCTGCATAAAATAATAAGTGAGCCACAGCCCACTATGTTTTCCATGATGTAACTATTATGTGAATAATGTGTTGGGTAGAGATCGAATAAGAGTGTTTTGTTGAAAGTAAGGGTTGTTAAAATTTATGAAGCTTAGATTCAATACATTCTCCTCTTACTGTGTGCATAACACTAGCTGTTGTCTTCTTACCATTTTTGCAAAGTCAGGAACAACCCATTGTGTTTTCCATACTACAACAGTTAAGTAAACTTTTTGTTGGAAACATATGAACAGGTAGTGAACAAGACTATTTTTCTTAGAGTAAGGGGTCTCATAAGACAAGAAAGGGAAGTTGAAAACATTATTTTGTTACAGTCAAGAAAAAATAAGAAGTGAGCCACAACCCATTGTGTTTTCCATGATGCTACTGTTATGTAAATTTTGTGTTGGAAACATATGGGCAGATATTGAAAAAGAGTGTTTTGCTCAAAGTAGGTATCCATGTATGTTCATGTGTATGTTTTTCATTAGTTTTTTGATGTACATAGGTAAATTTTGACTAGCAGTTAGCCGACTCCCATAAGAAAAGAAAGGGAAGTTGAAAACATTATTTTGTTACAGTCAGGGAAAAATAAGAAGTGAGCCACAACCCACTATGTTTTCCATGATGCTACTATTATGTAAATTTTGTGTTGGATACATATGGGCAGATATTGAAAAAGAGTGTTTTGCTCGAAGTAGGTGTTGTTAAAAGAGTACAACGGGAACTTCAAAACATTCATTTCTCACAGCCTGTATAAAATAATAAGTGAGCCACAACCCACTGTGTTTTCCATGATGCAACTCTTATGTGAATAATGTGTTGGACAAATATCGAAGAAAAGTGTTTCGCTGAAAGTAAGGGTTGTTAAAAATTATGAAGCTCAAATTCAATACATTGTCTTCTTACTGTGTGCATAGCACTAACTATTGTCATTGAACAAGATATTTACTAATAATGGTTTTGAATGCCATGTTTTTGGCTTTTTATCCGTCCACGTCGAATAATTAATTTGAAAACCCACCGACGCTGACACAATTTCCCGACGACAGGACAGAAAATGGCACACGGGATGAGACGTCCCACCCTCAAGTCTTTCCTTCCCGTCCGACAACCTTTTCCCTTGCCAGTCCCACCTCTTCCATCGTGACTCTTTTCCCCATGCGTTATGGGGGCCATATCCTATGTTATATACATAACTGAATTTTCTCTAGGATTTAAGGAGGGAGCAAGCTAACTCCTGCACAAAATTCACATACGTATATAACATACGATATGCCAGTTTCAGGCATAAATTCAAATATGTATATAACATAGGATATGCCGATTTCAAAATCCTAGACAAAATTCACCTATGCACATTGAAAAAATGGATGAAAAACATACACATGAACATACATGGATACATACATAACATGAGGATACGTCGTAGTGAAACAGTGGGTTTTACAACAGTTCAAGTTTTAGGAGACAGTGTGTTTTCCAAAACAACAGTGTATAAAATGGCGGAAAAAATGGGATTGGATGTGGGCTTTTTGCCAGTTACCAATTATGAGTTTTAGGAGACTGTGTGTTTTTCAAAACCCTCGACAGAAAAAACATTGTCAGACCTGCATTTCAACTAAATCCTAGACAAAATTCACCTATGTACATCGAAAAACGCTTGAAAAAAATACATAAGAACATACATGGATACATACATAACATGAGAAGACGTCGTAGTGAATTAGTGGGTTTTACAATAGTCCAAATTTGAGGAGACATTGTGTTTTCCAAAACAATAGTGTATAAAATGGTGGCAAAAATGGGATTGGATGTGGGCTTTTTGCTATTTCCCAATTAGCTTTCGCCAAATGGGCAGGAGCCGGCTAGCTACTAGAAAAAATTCACCTATACACATTGAAAAAATGCATGAAAAACATACACATGAACATACATGGATACATGCATAACATGAGGAGATGCCGTAGTGAAACAATGGGTTTTACAATAGTCCGAGTTCTAGGAGATAGTGTGTTTTCCAAAACAACAGTGTATAAAATGGTAGAAAAAATGGGATTGGATGTGGGATTTTTCCTATTTCTTTTGTGTGGTGCGGAAAAAGTGGAAGGGAATGACTTGCTCCTTTTCTGTTTGGAGAAAGCAAGGTGAAAATACTATTTGTTTTGTTTTTGTGTGCATGTTGAAAGGGAAAGGTGAAGGCCCGAGAGCACGTCGACGACTTCGAGGAGAATACCGACCAAATAAGCTAAAGTGTGGAGTGCACGTGGAGGATTTGGATCAAAATACAGATGACATCAAGGTGAGGGGTAATTTTGTTGCAAGCAGAGGGTTTTGCAAGATGTTTTAATTTGAAATTTGGGAAACACAATGTGGAGTATTTCAGTGGACATTTTGACTATTTCCCAATTAGCTTTCGCCAAATGGGTGGGAGCCAGAAAAATGCTAGACAAAATTCACCTATGCACATTTAAAACTGCATGAAAAACATACATAAGAACATACGTGGACACATACATAACATGAGGAGATGTCGTAGTGAAACAATGGGTTTTACAATAGTCCAAGTTTTACAAGACAGTGTGTTTTCCAAAATAATAGTGTATAAAATGGTGGCAAAAATGGGATTGGATGTGGGATTTTTTCTATTTTTCCCAATTATGATTTTGAATGCCACGTTATGCCCTTTTCTATCCATTCCAAAAAACTATGTGAACAATGGTGACATTGCAGGTTTTACATGATTTTTGAAATATAGCATTTGATTGTAGAACCCACAGAGTCTGCTTTCTACAAACATTATTCAGTAATTTCACTCATATTTATACAATAGGTTGTCGCTTTTTTCATTCGGAAAGGGAAAAATTTGATAACTAGCAAACGGGGAGGAAACGAACAAAAAATTTCAAAACCCTCGACAGAAAAAAACCCTTTCAACTAAATAGATTCTTTGGCAACCCCATAATTTTAAAAACACATACGGGAGGAGATGGAAAACTAAAACCCTCAACTAAAAATAACAAACCCTTAATGGAGCAACGAATGCCCGTTCATTTCTTTGTTGTTCATGGCATAATGGCAAGATGGCACATACACAAAGTTGATATACATACCTAAAGGAGCTCTGCATGGTTGCTACTCTAGTGCTACTCTTGCCCTTGCTATCCACCAAACTGTCGCCATCCAAAAATGGCGAAAATGGGACCTTGTCGACCCTTTTTATTATTTGCTAATAATGGTTTCGTTTGGCCACGTTTTGGTTTTTTTTCCATCCACGCCGAACAATTATTTTGAAAAACCACCGACGCTGACACAATTTCCTGGCGACGAGACAACAAACGGCACGGGGGATGAGACATCCGGCCGTCATGTCTTTCCTTCCATCCGAAAACCTTTTTCGTCGCCGCGGGTCCCACCTCTTCCGTCGTGGCTATTTTCTCCATGCAGTATGGCCGCATATGCTATGATATACACATAGGTGAATTTTGTCTAGCAGTTAGCTTTCGCCTAACTATAATAGCTACTATAATTTACAAGCAATGGATGAAATTAAAAAAAAAGTGGGCATTGCTATTTAGTATCATAGCAATTATTAGAGTGTGGTTATCTATTTGGTCATCTTATTTGTCTTAGTTAATAATTAGTGTATAAAATGATGTATTTTTGCTTTTAAGTTAGCAAATAACTTGATCTAATCTTATTTTATTAATACACATCTCAAGAAATGATTATGATACTCATTTTGTCGATTATTTATTTTGGGTCATTTTTACACTCATGAAACTACCCTAAAGTTATGTTAAAAAATGAAGTGACCCTTGAATTTTAAAATTAAGCATATTTCCCTTTTTTCCAACTTCTTGTTATAAGCCAACTAATGTGTGAAATATTATAAATTATACATTATGATATTGTATAAGAGAACAAGCTTTAATTCATTAATACACATCCACAAATCATCAGAGAGCTATTTGCACATTATATTGTTATAAAAGCATGACATTAACATTACATCAACACTTTAGACCATAGTTCACAAACTTGAACTCGACCAAAATTTGGAAGGCCTAAAATTTCTGACTTGACAAAACTTGACAACTTAAAAAAATACTTAAATTTATGTAAAAACACAATTTTTTTTGCAAATTCCAATTGCAAAATACATAAAATGAGTCTAAAAACCATGAAGAAATGTTTTCTATTAGATTTTATTCTTGAATACATATGGATTACAAAATTTTATCATCATGCCAAGCTAGATACAATAGCTAGCTATTAACTAATAACTATTATGAATTTATGATGATTGTCTTTGAAAATCATCATCATAAATTGCATATTTAGGCAAGTAACAAATTACAAGTTTTTTATAAAAATCTTGATTCTAATGAAAATTAGGTAGTAGAGAGCATGGCTCACACTCAGTTGTGGCTCCTTGCTTGGCCCAAAAGACTATGCATGTGGCTCCACCCTACTACTAGATAGTAATGACTCCTCCTCTGGCATGATTCTACTACAACCACATCTTCCATAGCTTTCTTCTCAAAATCAATAATCTAATCCTTCGTAAATTAATTAATTTTTTTTCAATCCACAAATTTGTTGGTATGTGAAGTCAATTTTATTCTTCCAACATTGGTAAATTAGTTGACGACCTATTCCACATGCGACATGTGTTTTGGCATGTCCATACAGTACAACATGTTTTCTTGTTGTTGTGTATGGTGTGGAAGGGTGAATGGAATTTTTATAGAGAAAAAACCATATTATTTTGTGTCAAAATTGAATCTAACCCATGTATAAACCATGACCTTATCCTATGCCAAGTTTTTCGCATGTACTTGTCGAGTTTCAAAAAGTACTCACAAAAAAATTATCAAATTTTCATTAAAAAATAGGGAAAATTTGTGGCAAGTTTATTTTGAGATAACTCATGGCAAGGAAAAACTTATGAGTAATTGGCGACTCGCCAAGTGTATGAACTATACTTTAGACATATTGCATGATGATCTATTGTATGATTGTTAATTTGTACAATTGACCTAAAAACAAATGTTTGACCAAAAGAGAATGCTACACAACAAACTATTGAATGATTCTTATCAAAACCATTTATCTTTAAGGACAAGTTATTGACATCAAGACAAACAAATTTCAAACATCCAAATTAGTGAAGCTCATATCTATAGGACAAATCCAAATCCATGCAAGGTTCATCTCTATAATGATAAAGGTTTATCTTGTTATGCCCATACTTACACATGCACATAAACACAAACATTTTTTTTAAGTAAACAACTATAATATGTATATATCACACTTCGCACAGTAATGAAAATCATATGTGCTCAATATTGTTGCATATGTAACACAATGAAGAGAACACTACATTACACAAGGAAAGAGAACTTGAAGCTAGTAGGTGACATGGAACCCATTTATGTTCACCTCACAAAGATGATCTAGCAACCTAATTAACGAGTGGTGTTGCAACTCATACCTCAAGGGAGAATCCTCATTGGTATGTCCCCATTTGATTTCCCATGTGAAGGTGGTTTGTTCGTTCTTTTGTGAACTAAGTTAAACTATTAAATTAAATACCTAATCATACTAGAACTATTATATAAATGCATGTAAATAATTGATTAAGCAAAAACATATTTATTTTAATATAATAAAAATTAAATTGAAAGAAAATTATAACATGTATCCAATTTATTCTACCTAAATATAAAATTATTTTAACAACAAAATCAATGCCTATTTTAAATTAATATTTAAAAGCTCAAAAAGATTTAAAACACACTATATTAAAAAAATTGGACTAGAAATAAATTACAACTATGTTTTTAATATTTAAAACTTAATTTAAATACTTATTATTTTTGTTATTGTTATATTTTTTATTTAATTTTCGTACAAATTTATTACAAGAATATATTTAGTTTTATTAATTAATTAAATTATTAATTTTTTTAATTAAATTTCATCGAACCTATGAGCTACATCCTAATCATTTTACTTTAGTTAATTAAATTTTAATAAATACCTTAAAACAAAAGTCTAAAACAAACAAAAAAAATAAAATTACTCAACTATAATTAATTAGAATCTAAATAATAATTAAAAATTGCATTAGAAATTAAGACATCCTAAAACCTTAAGAGCATCTTATTTAAAGGAGTATAACTCTTTATCCTCAATTATTGAGTATACATTCTTTTTTTACTTGCAGGTTCGGAAGGAAGAGAAGGTTATGACAAGGAAATTTTCTCTTCGTGTTCATGGAGTCAATTTTTAATTCCTCACTTTTTTAATATAACCATTTTATACAAGTTGAAAAGTTTAATGGGCTATGTGCTCATTTTTAACGAGAAGTTATATATAAAAAAAGAAAAAAAAAATCTAATTAAACCTTGTAGTTGTAATAAAAAAATATTTATAACAATAAATGCATCTACATCAAATAATCATTTATTATCTAATATTTAATAATAAAAAATTCCTAACAAAATCTACAATAACCAAAATACACAAATAAGAAAATAATTCACATTCTCAAAACGAGGGTTTACAATAGCCTATTGACTTCAAAAAGAATTTTAAAATCATAAAGGCTTCCTTCCACACAAGGATGCATTCTCTTTAGTCTTCGACAAATCCATAAAATATGTATTTACAATTAAGCTAATAGAGATTTTTTCACCTCCCAACCAGAGGGTTTGCTCACAAGTTCACCCTCAAACAAAGAGTTACTCTAACAAACCGGGCTTCATGACACACAATAAGAGAAATACAATAGTAACTCAACAAAAATCAAGGCTTGAAACAACACATATAAATCTTGATAAGATTCATAGAAATTGGGGCAGATGAGAGGACTCTCTCAAAATGAGGAAAGAGAATATGAATATAACTCAATAAAGTATCGACATGAATTTTTTTTCATAAATATTATTCAAATCTCATTTCACATCCAACATCATAATAAACTTGACTCAACATCTCTAACATATTACCCATGAAAACTCGTAGAACACTCATGCCAAAATTTCCTTACTATAAAATGCATATTTTCTAAACAACTCAATACAACATTTTCAACATATAATATTATGAAAACTCATAAGAAGCGTGTACCAAAAAATACCAAGAAATATAGATTTTTCCATGGATGGTGCGCACTCTCTCAACCCCACACATGAGTTGCTTTCATCTAATTATAAGATCATAACCCAACACAATACTCCCTTCCTAAACAAAAATATAAATACAACTAAAACTCGACAAATTAGAACCACAACCAAACTCAAGTTAATATGTAAATGCACATAAAAATAAACACATTCATCTTACATGTTTCAAACAAAGAAAACCATAAATCTACCCTTAATGGACTCTAAAGTTGGGAAAAAATCTTCTTATTAAAGATCCTTAAAAAACTCCTCTATAATCATATTCCACTCTTCTATTTTGTTGTCTCCACACAATATTGTATTCACATGTCCACATAATATTTTATTCACATGTCCATATAATATTTTATTCACATCTCCATATTTTGGATCATTGAGCAAAGTTAGCTTCTTGACATCTTCTACTCCAATATCCTTTGGCATGTTTCTTAGATCATCCTTTGTCTAAGCCTTGCTAATATTACATCCATAAAGAGAATATTCATCATACTTGGCCTATTTTTTAAGCTTATTCTCTTCTAGTTTATGATGAAAAAAAATTGTTGCATAACCTTCTTTCAATCTCATGTTTTGACAGGTTAAGTTGTTGAAGACATTTTAAATGTTTTTTTATGATTGAGCATATTTTTTGTTATGTGTTGTGGATTTTATCTCCAAAATACATATAACTTTAATTATGATTGGCCACTATTGACTCTTATTGTGCATCACCTAAAGCTAACCACGACCTCTATACAATCGTAATTTGAATCAAATAATTCACTTTTCTGTCATGTGATGATGAGCTTAGATAATAGCTAGTTTTCTTTCATTAAGTTAAAGAATTTTAGCATTTCAACTTTCCAAGTTCATAGACAATCCTAAGACTTGTACATATTTTATATTTGTTATGCATCTTAAACTAGAATTTAGTATGTGGAAATATAATTATGATATGATGGTATTTGTATTTGTGGATATATAAATGTTCATGAAATTCAATATGATTCTATGCTTGATTTATGATTATTAATGATGTGTATGCTTTAGGATGAAACTAATCTTTTGTAGCTAAGGAGAACTATAACTCGTAGCATAAGATCACAACCAGTTGCAAGGGAGAAGCCAAAACGCTTGAAACATGACAACCCTGGGAAGGAATGAAGACGACCATTGAATGGTCAACTATGAGTCACCACTAGCACTGAATAAGATGACAGGAAGGAGTCTACTATGAGTGTGAAAGCTTAATGACATGGCAGTTGCATAGAGCGCATATTTTTCATACCATTAAGGCAAAGTTATAGTTTGAATTCTCTTCTTCTATCTTTTTCAATTATAGATATCAGTTACACAGAC